>CM052549.1:26352411-26372231 GCA_028533065.1 Trachops cirrhosus
CTTCTATTCTTAGCATTTTGTCTGTATCTTCCTTAGTCTTTGCTTTTGAGATGATTCCCAAATTTTAAAAAGAAACAGAAATAAGTCAGACAGAGACAGACAAATACTTCTGTATAGGACCTAAGGAGCAAAATAAAAAGAATACACATAATAGAAACAGATTCATAGATACAGAGAACTGACTGTTAGTTGTCAGAGGGAGGGTTGGGGGTGCTGAGTTGCAAAGGTAAAGGGATTAAGAAATACAAATTGGTAGTTACAAAAGAGTCACCGGGATGTAAAGTACAGCACAGGGAATATAGTCAATAATATTGTAGTGACTATGTATGGTGCCGGGTGGGTACTTGAAACATCAGGGAAACACTTTGTAAAGTAAATGATTGTCTAACCACTATGCTGTACACCTGGAACTAGTACAAAATAATACTCAGTATAAACTATAATTGAATTTTTTTAAAAAAGCATTAAATGCATAGGGACCTGAAGATGTCATAGAGTGCCAGCGAGGCATCTAGACAGGAGGCACCAGGCCTGGCTAGTCGGCATTAATTGGCTGCTGCATAATCCTGGGGTAAGCAATTAAATTATATAAAGATGAAGTTTTTTCATCAGTAAAGTATGGTATTACTATCAGCCCTCTTGATCTTATTGTAAGGAGCAACAGAAACAATAAATATAAAACTCCATAACCTGCAAATCGTTGACTTTATTACTATTTTTGAATATCTCTTATGTGTCAGGCAGCATTTTAAATGTTTTACATGAAAACTCATTCAACCCTTACACTAGCATTTAAGGTAGATACTGTCATTGCCCTCATTTCACACATGAGAAAATGGAGACACGGAGGGGAAATGACTGGCCGAGATTCGGAAGGCGAGGGCTCTGATTCAGACCCAGGCGGTCGGGCTTCAGAGCTCTGTGCTTTACTGTCTCCCTACAGAAACCTAAGTTTAAATGAAGTTATCGTAGAATAAACTTGGGAAAAGTTGGCAACACACTGTACCAAGCCCACTTCTCTCAAGGACAATCTTTATTGAACAGTGAGCACAGGTGATCAGGCCTACAAACGAACAGCCGAGTCCAGCAGGAGACGGCAGTCCTTCTTACATGCATGTGGACTGAGTGGTCTTGAAAGACAATGGTCCTTAATATCA
Source organism: Trachops cirrhosus (assembly GCA_028533065.1). Lineage (NCBI taxonomy): Eukaryota > Metazoa > Chordata > Mammalia > Chiroptera > Phyllostomidae > Trachops > Trachops cirrhosus. The sequence goes on from CM052549.1 coordinate 26,353,569, forward strand.
CACAGACATAATTATGCAGCATGTAGATGAGTATTTGGTGAAACTGTTCATGAGACCATAATTCTGCAATGAAGCCAATGGATATACCCAGAGCCCGGGGTAGGCTTTAATTGGAGTAAGACAAACAGAAACTGTGAAATTTTTCTTTCATCTCACCTCTACGTATACCAAAGATACTGACCACTGATTTTGGTTAACAATGGAAGGGGGCCAGAAAGTTCAGATACAGAGAAAAATCTGTGTTCTTAATCACTCACCCATACCTGCTACCTGGAGAAAACCTGCTGGCCTCTTTTTCTTTCCATTTCTTTCCCTTGCTGGAGTTCCTTCGCAACGGCGCCCTATAATGACAGCACATGGTCAGAAAAGGAAAGCTGACATTTTCTCCTTTAATCCTTCTTCTACAGAGGGCTTTACATTTTATGTTCTAAGATGCTTACCCCAGATCCACAAACTTCCGCTTAATTTTTCCTCCTTGCACCACCAATGAACTGGATGCCCTTAGTGATTTGGGGCCTTTGGCACCGTCTAGAACACAACACGTATGTAAAAAAAAGACCAACTATTATTATTTTTAAAGCTATGAATCAAAAGTCAGTGCCTCGTCTCTGAAGGGCTTTGTCTCAACTTCTAACTGTAAAAGGAACTGATGGATGCTTTTTTTAAGCTACAGGAAACAGACCTATGTGGAGAAACATTCAGTTAAGGCAGGAGATGTCCTGTTGGACAGAGGCCCGATACACATCACAAAGAGTGTTGGCTTCAAATATATATTGGAATGAACAAAAGAGGAAGAATGAACACTATCAAATCACCCTTTACATCAAAAGCAGCGGCCAACATGACTTTCCTTTTATTCCTGTGCCTGCTGACAGGAGCCCAGTCGCCCCAAGAGTCTGAGAGGTTTAGGGAGAAAGTGCAAGTCAGAGATTTCCCTTCTCGGCTCTCCCTTGCTAAGGGCCTGCCTGTGGCCAGTCCCGGGACAAAGGAGGGCAGAACATGGGGAAGACTTTCTTAAGCAGGAGCTCAGCTCTAAGACACTGATATCTTTGAAAGGTCTCTTCAAAGTTGGTTGGAGCATGACTTGGCCGGCCTCCCGTGATACTGAAGGTGCCAAACACTCCTCAGTGTTTGGAGCTGAGTGATCTTTGCCTCTTTGAGTTTTGCCGGCTTTCTGAATGGCAGCAGCTGCTGGAAATGGGGACACTCGAACTAATGCCAAAAACCAATTTGTGGAGAGGCTTTGCAAATGGAGTTCAATGTCAAATGTAGGAGCTAGATTCTCCTGCTGCAACTTATTCCACCTTGGATGAGGCAGATAACTCCTAAGGCTCTACCTGGAACTATTTAGCAAAGGATGTTGTTTGGTGTTATCTGTCAGCATATCCAGTTAGATCTGAGATGATTAGCAAAGGATGTTTAATTTTGATGTACATTAGATTGTGAAATTACTCAATACTTCCTAATTATCTATTGGTGTCTGTCTCTATCTCTTTAAAATTAAAAACACGCTCCCAGCAACTTCCTGGTGTGGAGTACAGAGAGAGCAGTCCTCTTAAGAAAGTGTTCAATTAACCATGCAGGTTAATTTTGCTTATAATATTATTTATTTCAGGATAAATTTTTTAACACACATACTTACAAAACATGAAGTACACACACAGTTCTCATTTAGGGGTCTATATCCAAAGCTCTAAAGAAGCACAGGATATTGACAAACACTGAGGATTTTTCACAATGAGCTTTGCATATTTTTAGTTAGTGATACTTAGATTACAATAATTCCTTGAAATGCACTGGCCAGTGTGGCTCAGTTGGTTGGGAGTTGTCCCACAAAGTGAAAGGTCATGGGTTTGATTCTCGGTCAGGGCACATACCTAGGTTGCAGGTCTGGTCCCCGATTGGGGTGTGTGCCAGAGGCAACTGACAATATTTCTCTCTCACATATCGGTGTTTCTCTCCGTCTCTCTCTCCCTCCCTTGCCCTCTCTCTAAAATCAACAAGCATGTCCTTAGGTGAAGATAATAATAAGATAAAATAAAATAAAATACAAGAGTCAGAAATACATCCACATCAAAATCCACTTCTAACCTCAAGTATTTATCATGAGTATTTGCATCATTACTCTTTGGGGAACTGAATTCAATAGCCACAGATGTGACACAGACACATAAAGAAAATCCACAGACATGGCATAAATACCTGCTGAAGTGATTTTGCTAAGGGTCATTAAAAAAAAAGCAGAATTTCAATTATGTTAAGAGAAGCCAAAGAAAAGAAAGTGCTGGATTCTTCCAGATCAATCCTAAAGCAACTCTTAATGGCTAGGACTGTGCAAAGTTACAAAGTAGACTGCCTAATTATTTTCTAAATGCGTGGTAGCTGGGCGATGTTTAACGAGTGATGAGAGGGCCAGGTGAGAAAATGCGCATGGAAACACTTTGTAGCCTCTTAGTGTTGCAGTCACTGGACATCTTGGGACTAAGATGCCCAGTAAAAGCCTGGTCCTGCCCGTCAAAGAGCCTGATGCTAGGCAACCTCACGTCGTTATCTTGCACATTTGCCGAAGTGTGTTCCAAGGAACACTTACATGAACGCTTTCAAAAGGCTGAATTCAGAGGCAAGATTAAGTAATAATGCACTTCCCCACTCTAAATCAATCAAGTACACATTAACAGACATCTGAACTTCTAGTCTGCCTAAAAACCAATACTGGATTGTTATGATTTCAGAAAAAGAAAATGTGACATTTTTGTTAGTTTATGTAGCTTTATGTAAAAGTTCTATTAGGCTTTTTGAAATCTCTCAAACACTACCTTTGTGAGAAATTAGAAGTCTGGTGACCTGGTCCTCATTTTCTTTTCCTTCTTTTTTTTTTTTTTTTGTTTTAATCCTCACCCAAAGATATGTTTATTAAGTTTTTAGATAGAGGAAGGGAGGGAGAGAGCGGGGAGAGAAAGACAGGCAGACACACAGACACACAGACAGACAGACAGACATCAATGTGAGAGAGAAACATCGATCAGTTGCCTCCTGTACATGTCCCGACTGGGGATTGAACCTGCCACCTAGGTATGGGCTCTGACTAATAATCACACTCACAACCTTTTCAGTGCATGGATGGGGCTCCAACTAACTTGTTAGAAATTTCAACTTACAGAGATTTCCTAGAGGGAGTGTTAGGTAAGAATGTAAAGATGAGGTCCAGTTTGTACTTATGAGAATCGCTAAACACCATTCTGGTTTATTTATTGATGAGCCAATGACTTCTAAGAACTACACGTGTAAACACTCACACGCAGGAGGAAATCAGGTTAATATACTTTACCTCCAAGCTGTCTAGGTCTGCACAGTAAATTAGTCTCAGACAGCAAGGAACTCAAGGATTTTACAGAGTGCTATTCTCCAAATAAGAGTTTGAAGACAATGAAGCTAGATCCTACTTTGTGAATCTTTGCATCATCCCCTGAAATGTCAAACAATTGGAAGCGTGGAATTTCCCCAACGTTTCAATGATACTGAGTTCCATTTTGTTTTGGGAACTGGGTAGGGGGAGTCCTTGAGGGACATGAAAGAGCTATACCAATGGTGGTGCTTCAATGCAGTCATCGGTCAGCCCAGTCTAATGAGCACACTCCATATACACGTCCAGTTAACTTTAATTGTAAGCTTGCTGATTTCTGATTATAAAAACCAGGAGAGAACAAAACATATGGATGATGTTGGTTGTTATGTCAGCTGTACCTCCCAAAGTAAATTAGAAAATTAGTGTTCTGGTTTATAAATTAGTTTTTTCTAGGTTTGAATATCATGAATCGGTCCCTCTGCACTTGATTAAATCTGGGCATATTACTGAATTTCTGGACTCAGAATACTAAGGTCTAAACTCTTGGCTCTCGGCACTCACTGGTAAGAGGCTACTTTCTGAGAGTCAGTTGGCTCCTTGACATCTTTCAGTTCGAGGTGCAACAGAGCCTGAAAGTGGAAGGCAAGCAGTACAGGCCTTCCCAGTTGTTGATGGTGGTGGTGGTGGTGGTTGTGGGGCGTCAGAGAGACAAAGTGTATCACAAAACAAACAAGCAATAAAGGGGAGAGAGAGAGAGAGAAACAGACAGACACTGACTCTAGTCTGCAAAGGCCTTGAGGGAGGGTATGGGATCTTACAGATGTATATTCAGCCTTTAACACAATTCCCGACACAGTGTAGGTGTTCAATAACTATTTGTTGAATGAATACATAAATGAACGGATTGATGTCAATGAACATAGAAAGCATAGAAAACTCAAGGTTGGAAACAGCTTTCAGGAAAAGAAAAGAACGTGAGGTACTGCTTTCATCTGGTCATCGTTAATAACCAACAAACATACTAATAACTGACTAAAAAGTCAGCACTTTTTTAATTTAAATTTTTATTTCTTGATTTTAGAGAGAGAGAGGAAAAGGGGAGAGAGAGACACACACAGACTTTGGTTTGTTTTCTACTCATTTATGCATTCATTGGTTGATTCATGTGTGTGCCCTGACCGGGGATCAAACCAGCAATTGTGGTGTACCTGGATGACACGCTAACCAACTGAGCTAGCCGACCAGGGCTCAAGTCAGTACTTTATAAAAGCTCAACTAACTGCTTGTTCCTGGTTACCCAGAAATACAGTCCGCCCAGAAAAATCAAAAGTGGGAAAGCTCAAGTACTTGGTCTTCAGAAAAGAAACTCCTCACTCCCTATTCTCTTGGTCCTGCTTATAGTACAGCTGGGAACTTCATCCCAAAGAAGCAGCAATAGCAAACAAGAGAGGCACTGGGGAAAAGGATGGATTTTACTGCTAATGATTGCTAATCACATTTTACTGCACCATACAGCTAATGGACTGTGAAGCACAATTCACATCCAGATAATACTTCTCCGACCTGAGAAGAAACATCTGCTGATTTCAAAGATTCATAAATATATTAGAAGCAAAAGGCAGAGAGAAATAATCTAGATAAGATTTAGCCACTTTTAAAAGTATTTGGGCCAGATTTCATGTGTGAGTGATGTACTCTCTGACTATACGTAACTTCTTTCAAAGACCTAGTTATACCCGATAAACTCAGAGGACCACAAAGTATTAACCTATAGCTCCAAATACGTATATGCTTCTGCTATTTTGCCTTCTTGTGGACCAATTAAGGTCCACACATATTTTTTCTTCTGAAGAGATGATACAGGGCTTGACAAGTATATTTCCATAAAAAGTATGATTATAATCCACAATTTAGGTTAATTAATGAGAGTTTTTGAAGCCTCTCATTCTTTTGGAGATAGGCCAAAATCATAGTGCAAGTCCTTCATCAACTTGACAATCACCATTGACAAATTAGTGGGCTTGGAAATATTTTCTCCTGCTTCCACTAGTATATTGTCCTTCCTAAGTACAACAGTACCTTTGTACTCATCCTTAATTTGTTCCAGAACTCATGGCAAGTACTGAAACAGACAAGTGCCAAATGATGCATTCTGTCTCGTGGAGTGGCATCGTGACTTACACAAGATCTAGCAAGTACGAGGAGTCCCGAGCAAGTGCTGGGTGCTGAAACATTTTTTTTCTTGTCAAAATGCGACAAGTCCAGAGTTTGATGAGTTCTGAAGCTGATGAGTACTGAGGTCTGACTGCACTTAATTTTTATCTCAAAGCTTCTTCTAGAAGAGCTGTGCTCAGGACCCATCTGTGAAAGACAATTCCAGCAACTGACAGGCTCCAGGAGGGAAACCAGGGGAAATACCAGAAATAAAGCTATCGTGCGTACCCAAAGTTGCAAAACAGAGTGAGCTCCCGCAACCAACTGTATTTCTATGCTCACCATGTGTTTGTAGGGAGACTACAGTTTTTGATCTGGTAGAGATAAATTGATACGGACTTTCCGAAATGCAATGATATACAATCATACCTGCTGTGTAGCAGCATGTCCCATACCACTGCTGGTGCTGGCTGGTGGGATTCTTTACAAGCAATTTCATGGATATTTAATTTAAATGATCATTTCTCCATCATTAGGTTGATCATCTTTTTATATTTTATACATAATGCAAATTTCCTCTTTAATGAACTGACCATTTCCTTAGCCTAGCTTTGACTTTTAAAAAATTATTTGAAGCTACTTGTATATTAAAGTCTATTGATTAACTTTGTATATGTAGTCCTTTTTATGTTTCTTGTCCACTGAACTCAAGAGTATTTGTAAGATAGCTGCTGAGTATAAAGAAAAAAGAAACAAAAAAACAAACGCCCATTTCATTTGTCACCCCACTCCCACTGCAGTTCATACTCTGAAGTTCCCAGTACGTACTTCCCTATTTCTACTCCCTGACACTCCCCCAAGTAATTAGCTTTGTCATTCCCATTCACAACCTCAACATTTTGTTTGTACCTCTCAATACTCTGCTAGTTTTGTTTAACTCTACAGCAGTAGAATCCCATGTATTCATCTGTATTCTCCAGTAATTTGCTTCTCAATGTCTTGCTCCAGAGATTCACCCCTGTTTTGTTTCTGTGTGGTTTATTCATTTTCCCTCCTGCACTGATTCATTATAGGAAGATATAGGGTCTGGCACAAATAATGCCCCTTTTTAAATTACAAAATCATAAGCATGTAATTCTGTAAAATAACAATATCACACTCAAACACACCACATGACATTTTAGGTGAAATGCTCAAACTAAAACATAAATTATTACAGCCATATTATTACCCTACCAACCACACTCAAGCAGGCTGTACTTCTGCCGGACCCTGTACTGAAATTTATTTATCTGTTCTACTGGTGATTATTCTAGTGATTACTCATTTTCGGTTGTTCCCAGGTTTCCCCATTATGCAACAGGACTGCTGTGAATATTCTTATACATGATTCCTAGTAGACAAGTGCAGGACTTCTTTAGGCCATATAAACAGGCGAAGACTTGCTGGGTGAGAGGGTGGGCACATGTTCAGCTTTACCAGGTAATGCCAAATGGTTTCCAAAGAGCTTGTACCAATTTACACTTCCACCAGAAAATACCCGATTCATAGTTATTTCACATATTTGCCAGCACTTGGTAATAGCAGATTTTAATTTTTTTTGGCAATATGGTGGGTATAAAATGATATCTCATTTGATTTATTTCATACTTTCCTTATTACTATTGGGGTTGAACACCTTTTCATAAATATTATTATAGCCATTTGGCTTTCATTTTCTATGAAGTACCTGTTCAGGACATTACACATTTTTCTCCTGTATTATTTGTCTTTTTCTTTTTAGTGCTGTATGGGAGTTATTTCCATAATCTGGACACTAATCCTTTGTTAGTTACATAGGCAATAAACATCTTCTCCAAGTTTGGGAGATTCTTTATTGTGTCTTTTGAGAAATAGCAATTTCTAATTTTAGTATCATTTAACTTTATCAATCTTTTCCTATTTTTTGCATCTTGTTTAAGAAATCCTTCCCTATCCTAAGGTCACAAAATGTTCTCTTATATACTTTTTTAAGGTTTAAGATTTTATTTATTTATTTATTTATTTATTGACAGAGGGAAAGGGAGGGAGAAAGAGAAGTAGAGAAATATCAATGTGTGGTTGCCTCTACCATGCCCCCTACTGGGGACTTGGCCTGCAACCCAGGCATGTGCACAGACTGGGAATCAAACCAGCAACCCTTTGGTTGGCAGGCCCGTGCTCAATTCACTGAACCACACCAACCAGGGCTAGTTTTTCAAGTTTTATAGTTTTCTATTATCCAGTTAAGTCTGGAATCCTCTTCCAATGAAATTTTTGCATGGTATGTGATGGGGTAGGGCTATTATAGTTTTTAAAAATATGGATGACCAATTTTCCCAAACAATTTATTAAAGACTATTCTTTCTCCACCATCTATACATGCAGTTATCATAAAATGTGTGTGTGTATACAATCTGCTTCTAAGCTCTTTAATTTTGTTTCATAGTTTATTTGTATTCCTCTGTATAAAAAATGTATAGAACTAAATAATCCTAGGCATCCCTCAAGGCCTTCCACCTCAATCTCCTTTAAGAGTTTCAGGTATTTTAGGCCTTGTTTTCTTTTTTATAAATTTAGAATCAGGTTGCCAAGTTCCACAAAACGTCTGTTATACTAAATCTCTAGATCAGTATGGACAGAAATGAGATTCCTTTACTAAATTTCTAGATCAGTATGGACAGAAATGGGATTCCTTTTTTGCTATTCATTTTTTAAAATGATAAATGAATTTTACAGTGAACAAACATATATCCACCACCTAACTTCTACAATTTCCATCTTACATTTTCTTTATCATATAGCCATTTCTCTACTCATCTATTAACCATTAATTTTTAATTGTATTTCAAAGTTGCAGATACTTCACTATTATACACATCAAAGTATTTATTTTATATAGTTATTTTATATCTTGTGTGTATATGTGTGTGTGTATATTCATTTCAGATGTGCAAAATAATACAGTTGACCCTTGAAGAACATGGGTTTGAACTGCATGGGCCCGCTTATACCCAGATTTTTTCAATAAGTATACAGTCGGCCCTCTGTATCTTTGGGTTTTGCATCAATAGATTCAACCAACCATGAATTAAAAGTAGTATTTTTGACCAGTGGCTGGGAATCTATGGGTGGGGAGGGCCAACCGTACGCTTTGTTCTACCCCACCCTATAAGGGATCGAGCATTCACGAATTTTAGCATTCGTGGTGGTCCTGGGACCAGTCCCCCATGGACACTGAAGGACACCTGTACCTAAGACTTCGGGAAGTCAAAATCTGTATGTGAATTTTGACCGTGTGAGGGCCAGTGCTGCATTGTTCAAGGATCTCTGTCTGACCCAGTTTACTCGGTTACTTTAAAGGAGCGTGTCAGATGTGGCAGGAAGAGAATGAAACTACTCTATTCCTCTCTGCCTCATTTAACATGTTTAAACAGGAATTCATGACTTCTGTAAATTAAAAGACACTATTAAGAAGACAAAATCTAGTGACACTGCTTTGAAATTGTGCTATTAACTCTAGGAGCCTTTTAAAAAATTTAATTGGCTAATCTCTTGCATTACCTTTGTCATAGCTTTCTATCACATTCTATTGCAATATAAATCATTATTGTGTAAAGTTCTTCTAAATAAAAACCAAATAATAGGTTAATGTCTGTATCATTTTTATCTTCAAATATATATATTTTTCTGTATGATTACTTTAGTGTTTACCAAAACTTGGCTACTATTCCATAAAATCTCTAGAAGGCCTCCTGAAGAATTTCCTTTATTAGTAAACTTGCAGAGTAATAAAGAAGTAAAATTAACCAGGTAGGAAAAGATAAAAATAATACATAAATGAAAGGGGGATATTCTTTTATCCCATAACATAAACAAAAAAAGCAATATTAATTGTTAACTGTGAAAAGACAAAGGACTTAGGATTATGAGGGAAAAAAGCCATTTTTATGTTGCACAAATTAAGATGTTAGTGAAGTTAGACAAAACGGAAGGAGAACAAAGAAATTAATGGTACCTTTTTCTTCTGATATTTTCCTGGTGGTGGCTTGATGGTGGCAGGGAGAGTCTTCCACATCATGATCAGATTTTGGAGAGGAGAGTGAAGTACCTCCCCAAGCAGAGAAGAAAGGCTCCCTTTCTGAGTGCGGTGGTCCTTGGAATTCGGCTGTGTGGTCAGACTCCGAGAAGGGCATGCAGCCAGCCACGGAGGTGAGAGATGGAGCGCCAGAATCTGATTCTGGGGAGGAAGTTCTCAAACCCTTGGGCAGAAGTGATTTGGTGATATGCATGTGGTTATAGAAACTGTTGGACGGCTGCTGATACAAGAGCATCAGTTCCATGTAATACTTACTTTGAAATCAGATCGACCTTTTTTTTTAAGTAAATACCCATGAAAACCGATTTTGTTTGTTGGTTTACAAATGAGACTCCATAGTTCACAGCTCACCATATTACCATTGCAACTAACACAGACACCTAAGACATATGGAAACAGTTACTTATACATTCATTATTTCCTGCTAGGTAAAGCCAACTGCTGAATATCAAAAACACCATCATGAAATATGACAATATGGACAATGCTCTCGGTTAGTTCACTGAATGAGTACAGAAGGAATCTGAATTACAACAACGCATCTATAGAGTTGAGTAAGGATTTTGGAGGCAAAAAAGTGAACTATTTCAGCTATTTCCAACTACAGCATCGAATCTGGTTGCAGAAAATCAACAGACTGTAAGAACAAGGACACAGCCTAACACTGTAAGTCAGAACACAGTCAAGGGTGCTCACCTTCCGCTCGAGACTGTCCTCCCCATCTGTTGAACTGACACTATCGTAGAGTCTTGTGCGAGAGGGCCTCTGGCGCCTGTTCTTCACGGAGAGCTGGGCTCGAGTTTTCAGGGCTTTCGAATCCAGGCGCTCTGTCTCTGGGACTGCTTCATTCAAGTCTAAGAAAAAAACATTGCAAAACAATCAGGGAGAGAACCCTTTGGAGAGGACTGACACAGAGACCACAGACAATGGCAGCACAATCTTCGTGACACCAGGCGAGAAACAGGTGGCAGCCACGATGGCCTGTCTAAGATCCTACAGGTAACAGAAATAGCAGCAAAAAACCCCCAGGGAGACCTAGAAGAAATGTACAAAGCCTGAGGGGGAAAGAACCGGCACTGAAGACAACCAAGGCAACAACAAAAATCTAACACCCAAAAAGCACAAAACCTTCGCACCACATAACTATAAAAATCACTGACTTGTATGTATGTATGTATGTATGTATGTATTTATTCATGTGTATGCATGCTGGAGTGTTTGATGCACAAATATATAGGAGGAAGGTCTAGCAAAGCTGGGAGATCTTAGAAACCAAGGACAAAAACCTACAAAAGTCAGACGGCTGGTCAAGTACAGGTAACAAAAGATGACCATCAGTGTAAATTTTCTTGAGCAAAATTTACTAATAGGCTTTTATTGTTTTACTTTTATCTTTTCAGAGTGGCAGTCATTAAGTGAAATAATAATGGTCAAGAAATTAATAAGTACTTCTGGATTTAAATTAACATAAAGCAAATAACTATATTGTAAAAAAAAAATTAGTACTGCTATTAGTAGAATAAAACAATTTCTTTTAGTAGCATCACCCCAGGAGATGCCTTTTCACAGTATTATTGTAAAGGTGCGCTCCAAATATATTATATTACAAAACTAAAACAAGCAAGTGCCTTGGGTTGTATCTCTCTTGCCTATGGAACTCAGCACTTGGCATATGATTCTAATGAATGTATTTGCCCCTAGGGGATACATCTGTTGAATGACAATATTTAAAGAAGATTTTTACTTTTCATTTTTTATGTTTGAAAGAAAAGTGAATATTTATATAGAGCATTTAGGTATATATAAAGGACAGCTAAATATTTTCTAATGAGTAGTCTTTATTTTTTGCATGTCAATGGAGAAAAAATAATCTCCTTGATCACTTTAATTTACTCCTTCCATTACAATCTAAACTTGCAGCTACCCATGAAGAGTTCATTAATTGTGGAATTGGGAGAGGATCAGCCTTGCCAGCTCTTGTTTACATATAAAATGGAAAAACACCCAATAGATAAAAGCAATAATATAACAATTATTAAACTGTATAATATTATTATATTATTATTATATCATATGATTATTATATACTATCATAGATGCACATTTTACAGCGTATATCTGTTTTGTACTTGGACTTCACGTTCCATGACACAAAGCACTGTCACATACACTGTCTCCTGTGTTCCTCGCAAGAGCTACAAGACACAAGTGCTAAGTGTGTTTCTTCCTGAGCTCAGACAACTTGAGCAACTTGCCGCATCGACGCAGCTAGTTGAGAAGATGCCATGATTATTCTAGTTGTTTTGACTCCCAGGCTACTACTCCGTGCACTTCAATTTAGTGTTGACCAAGTTATCAGAGGAAGATTTTAAAGCCAGCGGGGTTGTTTTCAGTTGCAAAAATCACATTATCACATGACTAGTCTAGGAAATTTACTTCTCCAACAGGCTACGTTTGCCATAGTACCACCAACCTCCCACACATGTGTTAAGAGAGCATAAAAAAGGAGACATGAAAACTACAGAAAAAAAGTTTCTCAGATGACTTGTTTGGTTGGTTTAATAATGGCTTTAGTTACTTAGTGACAAAAAAACCTAAGGAGGAAGCTCATCCGACTTTTGAAAATATGGCTCCGCTTGCGATAGAACCCTGGCCCCGGTGGTCCCAACGGAGCACTCAACACCCAGGACTACAGGAGCCACTCCGTCACCACGGGGCAGGCCAGACAGGAGTACGGGAGCAGGAGAACTGCGCCTCGGCAGGGCTTAGGATACGGAGACTTTATTCTGGGACTTCCGGCTCCATTGCTATTCAGTAATTTGCCCTGTACTGGTCTCAGTCATCCCCCAAATGGCAATCTGGTATGCTGCTCTCACATCGGCTACCACTGACAAGGTTCTAACCGCTGAAGCGCACACGCGGAACTACATCTTTAAAGGATGAAGTCAGCCGGAATCCAAAAAGCAAGTGCCTCTAACCCATTAGCCAAGTGGCCAACAATGCACAGCACCTAACAGTTTTTAAGTATCTGAAAACAAAGATCTCAGGGCCACTTTATGGTAGTTATGCAGGGGTTACAAATCAGGACTTATATTCCAATTGAAAAAAAAGTTTTAAAGTAAAAAAACTGGAAAAGTGGGATGCAGCTGAGATGGTTCCTTTCAACAGCTCTTATACCAGAAGGAAGGCAGAAGGAACGCTGTCTGGGAGACACCAGAAGTCACCCCACCCCACCAAGTGTGAGCAGAGCTGTGTGCAAAGGAGGAGGTGTGTATAGATAGCAGTTAAGCTGCTGGGCACTAGCAGAGTGATCCGTTCAACCTCTGGAAGCTCTTTTTCTATCATGCCATAGAAGAATTGGAGTATTATAACAAAAGAACCGTAGAGATTCTAGCCCACCATTCTTTCTCAGATCAGAAAAGCTGCAAGGTTACTAGCTTCTCTTCTAACTGTGTCCCACAGTTAGCCTGTGCAGGAGACTGGAGAGAGTTCAGCCTCAGAAGCTTGTCCTTCCAGAAGGTCACTCTCAAGTCTGAAAGCAAACGTCACAAGTAATCTGCCTTCTTCAAGCCTCTTTTTGGTCTTACTTTATGTTCCAAGCAAACATACACGCCAATGGCTCCCTTTGCCAATTCCCAGAAGTATATAGTACCAGAAGAAAAAAATAATCGAGGGATTTTTATTTGGCTTTATATTTATCCAAGAAATAAAATTCTTACATAAAAAAAACTGATGTCAGTTCTGTGCTGGTGATGTCAGGAGAAATCCCACCGGGTAATGATTCTAAGTTCCGTGCTACTAAATGTAAGGCTTGGGTGGCCAAGATCTCTCACCATCGTTCATTCCCCACAGAGATCTTAGTCAGTAGCACAGGACTACCGTTGTGAACCCGAGACTCTGGGTCCTTCCTCTACCCCTTCTTTCCATGGCACGTTGCTCTGCTGTCCCTAAGAATCAGAGGAAGGTTTAATTTTCCTTTCTCCTTTCTTTTCTGTTCTTTCTTAGACCCTCTGGTCTCTGAAACAGACTTTTTTTTCTGACTCAAATTCAACTAGACATACAAAAGAAGAGCAGACTCAAGTGAATCGATACACATAGCCAGACAAATAGAAAAAAAGATATAAAGTAGCTGATGATAGAGCAGTTTTAAGTGGGTGGGACTCCACCTCAGTATACCTGCATCTTAAGAATAGCCTCATTATTGCTCTGAATTGGATGCTTTAAAGGAAATGTAATAGATTTGAGTATGGCTTTAGCAGCTGTTATGAAAAATGTTCTGTGAAATTAGGATGCCATATATCATATTACACCGAGATCAGTTCCCTAAAGTAATGCTGTGAGTCATTCAGTTTTTTTCACTGGATTGACGTTATTTTTGACGTAAATGGAATGCTGCCCACAGCTCAGACACAGGAGGCAGGGGAAGCAGGGGAATGGCGCAGCATGACAATGGGGTCCACTCCACATTCTTATGCGCATTACTCTCCTCCAGTGCAGCCAGACCTTACTTACACCATCACGCTGCCTGGCTTGTGCTATTATCACTGAAATGCTGAACATAATGAGACACTTGCTGCATATCATTCACAGTCACTGCAAGTTCATAAGGGGTGGGCCCATGGGGCTAGGGTTCATACATAAAGCACTAAGAGGCAGGTTTATGAATTGCACAGGGGTGGTGTTAAGTAGTTACCACAGAGGAAGTCTGGGAGTTAGTCTTCCTTGAAAAGAATCCAGATCGGTGGCTCTGCCACTAAATTGGGCAATTTACCAAAATTCTCTGTCCCTCAGAATCCTCAACTGCAAAACTGACATGATAATAACATAATACAATAATTGCATTTTGAGGGCTAAGTGCATAAGAAGATATATAAGTGCTTAGAAGAATGACTGGTACGTAATAAGCAATCAATAAATGTCTATTCACTGACAGTGAAAAGCTTAGCAAGATATTCTAAGTGACTAAAGCAAGTTGCAGAACAATGTGTATATTCACCATAAATATTTAAAAAATAGCAACATAAATATATATTGTCTAATGGTAAATACACGCATGTAATTGCAGAGGGAAAAAAGCACGAGAAAGATACACTTCAGACTGATAACAGTGGTTACTTCCAAAGAAGGTATTAGATTTGGAGATATTAGTCAACAAACAGTACTTTAATCTTATTTGTAATATTAAAATTTTCTTGTATTATGTATTTCTTTGCATTTATGCATTATTTATGTAGTATAATTAATAAACAAAGAAAAAACACACTGAACACATTTTCTTTTACAGAGATATTCATTCCATTCTAATCTGATGGTTCTGTTTTCGCACTCAGTACTTCCAAATATTAGTCTTGTTAACGGTCAAGATCTCTGCGTCTCTCAGCCTGCCCCAGGGGAGGGGCTGCTCCATCACGGCATCTATGGGGACTGTCTGCCTGCCTTGCTACCGTACTGACTGCCTGAATATTTGGCCTAAATAAGGCCCATGGCTTAGCCTCCAGTTGCTATTTTGTTCCAGCATTGTATCGGGAAGATGTACTGAATCAGAAAGTCATCTGAGGCCAAGTCACACAGCTTCAGATCATCTTATAACAACACCTCCGTAAGGAGCCCGTCCCCGGGCACCTCTCACCCCAAACATTATTAAAAGTTGGTTTCTTTATAACTATTAAAAGCTGATAAGTTTTGTATCCCAAGTCATATTTATTCAATTTTAGAAAGCTGGTTTCTTATCATTTCAGAACAAGTAGAAGATTATTGTTGTTTCCTAATCTTTTAATTAGGACTGAGTTTATTGTTGCATGAACTGTACAATTCATTTGCTAATCTTTGAAAAATATGAAGGACTTCCTTTCTTTACCTCTTTGTCAATAAATGTAATCTCCAAACGATCCATATGCCCTCTGAAGTGTCATTTGGTTATGTGTTCTACACTGCAGTCTGATACCTAAAGTCAGCCTATCCTTCTGTTCGCAGAGGGCAGAGAGGTCCACATTCTGCTAGCTGCATCTCAGTAGTGCCTCTTTAGTAATGCCACCAGACCGCCGTAGAGGTAGTGGCTTCGAGTCAGGAAAAAACTGTGTGGGATATCCTAGATCACACCATGCATCACCTGCAGCTCTTAGAAGAGTTGCTTGATTCACAGACTATGAAAAGGTACAGAATATAGATGTAGACAACAGACAAAGGCATTTAAATATGTTAGGAGTCCTTCAGTGTCAGATGGTTTTACAATCTGATAGAAAAGATCTGCATAACCTAAAATTCAAAGAAATGGAAAATCTACCTGGCTGGGAACTGCAGACTTCTGTGAGTAGAACTATGAAGTCATGTGCAAAAGTTCGGTCTAGGTGAGATGTGCAAATGTCCTCTTCTGGACATTGTCGTGTCTTTGACATGACAACATGAAAGAAGATTCTGTGCTCTCACTCAAGGGTGACTACAAGACTCTAATCAGTTTCTCAGTCAAAAATCTCTGGACATTAGTAATCCCAAGCGTGCTAATTAGGCAACTCCCCAAATTAGGTATTTTAATACTGTAACTTCCTTGATTAATATAGGAAGAATTCAGGTCTTATGCCTTTGATAGAAAATAATGTTAAGTTCCCTGAGATGACAGTTGTTGGCAGAAGAAGTCATGGGAAAGAACCTTTTGCTACAGTAAGACCAAAATATGTATAGCATTAGCAGATTTAAGAAAACTTAAGATTCACAGCACTTGTAAGTATAATGTAACATATGTATCAGAATTTCTTAAGCACTCATGAAGACTGTCAGTTGCTAATAATAGTACTTTACAAAGGAAATCAAACATAACAAATTTATAAATGCAAGTTTAAATGTAGATATTCACTTAGCTAAGTTTGCAAATAGGAACTAAATATTATTCAAAGTTTCCTTAACAGTGATTTGTAAACCAAATTTATGTTTAAAAAACTAGGTCTTTGATAGTGTAACCTGAATAAAAAATTTTAAAACCAAAATAAAAATCCAGATGGCTTTTTTAATGCCCCCAAACCCTTCTGTTTCATCAAAAAATTCACGAGCAGTAGTTTTTTGGTATATCTACTTCCTAATGTTTCTTAAATTTCCTCATAAGTGGAATTTCCTCTAGGTCTCAGGTATAATTACTATACAGTATGGAAGTAAAATAGAATATTACTTTATGTCCACTTAAAGGAATTGAGTTACAATAGGTTGTTGAGTTACAATTACAGTTACAATAGTTACAATTACTATTACAGCAATAGTAATGTGGGCTAGTAATAGTAGTCCACATTACTATTAAAAATCTCCATGATCTGGATACTATAACTATAGAAACAATATGGTTGGCACACTGTGCAAAACCATATACACAAAGAGAATTTTCTGGTCCTAATTCCAGAAGTAGCTGTTCATTGTTGAGTTTTATTTTATGTGTTGTAGCCTCACGATTGACCAGGTTTCCCTCTGGGCTGGCAGAAATCTTAAGTGGAATGTGTGGCCCATCCCAAACTGTACGAATGTCCTTCACATACAAACCGCTCCATGCATCATCTTCTCCTCCCTCCTCTTATATCCCCCTTTCTGATCCCAGCCTAGTCTTTCAGTCAGTTTACCTTAGTGTAACAACACCGCAGCTTTCAGTCTGTATAATTAGAATTCCATGTTGAGCCAGAGTATATTTACAAAATGCAAGAAACATTTCAGAATAGCTTGTGGAGTTTTCTTGAAAAGGGGCTATACCCCACATCAGGGTGAAAACAGTCTTTTCTTCCAGAAGATCATTATCTACCTTATAGCTTGACTGCAAATAAATAAAACTCAAAAGCCAAAATAACATATAAAGTAGCCTACTTTCCCTAAAATGGATAGAAAATAACTAAGCTTAAGCTCATTCTGACAAAATAATTCATTTTCTATAAAAATAACTTCAGGTATCTTCTTGCACTAATGCATACCTCAGTGGGACCACAGGGTCTGGTGACGTCTATGAACTTGCAGAGATGCAGTGAGAAATAGGAACCAAGGAGAGCTGTCATTTTGCAACCAAATGCCTCCTTTTGAACGCCTCGTTGATTTGGCAGCAAAAGCCTTTCTGGTGAACACAGAGGCAGGCGCAAAACTTGCACAAAACTTTACAGGCACTTCAGGCGCTTTGTGTTTTGAGTAAGAGGACAGGTTTTGGGTTTAATGACATGCCAGAAACCAATGAATAAGTATTGATTTCTCATTCATTTGGTGGGCTCATTAAAATCTCCCATAGTGATTTACTGGGAATGGTCACCCTTTAATTAGTACAATTCAATAATATTTTATGGTCAAAATTATTTATCAGGGACTGAGTTATTAAAAACAATTTGTTCTGGAAAAAGTGAAAATTGTGAAAGTTTACCAAGACATTACCTCTGAATTCATGACAAAGCAAGCCTGGCCGCATTCCAGGGTTCTCCTCACCCCAACCCCGAACCAAACAGTGAGACAGCACGGGGCAATCCCTCACGGCTCCGCACCTGACCGGCTGCGTGAGACACTCCTGGTACAGCGCCAGCATCCCCTCCCCCTTTAAAGACTTTCCATTGAACAAATTCCGGTTTTAATCACGCCTGTAACTTCACTGTAAAATTCTGGGTCTCGGTGTTAAAAGCGAATGCCCAGTGTCCTCACAGACTCTATCAGGAAGTGAAGGAGATGTGGTGGCCGGGCTCTGGCCTGGCCCCAGCCACGGGCATCTGAAGAGAGCCGCGCTCACCAAGGGCTCGGGGGTCAGGGTGGACAGGCACGAAGGACAGAGGCAACACAGGCTGCAGCCTCGGCAGAAATGATTTCTTGGAGGATGACCTCAGGCACTTCATGGGCGTAAACGTCTGCCAAGCGCTGGCTTTTTTTTTCTTACTAAATCTTAGACTAATATTTTTAAGCCTAAAAAATATCTTTTGTGGTTTTCATTCCTGTATTTCAAGTATGTTAGTCAAATTTTTATATGTTAAAATATTTCATGTCTACAAAAATTTGTATCATATATGTATGTCATAGAAAAAGGAGAAAAAAGATACTCATGTACCTA
>CM052549.1:26372731-26414759 GCA_028533065.1 Trachops cirrhosus
GCTGCTGCTGCTGCTGCTGCTGCTGCTGCAGCTGCTGCACGGTCCTCCGGTCCCTCGGTCCCGGGGCCGCCAGGGAGCTATTTTAACCGAGAGTTCAACATCCTCCTGTGTATTTATAACGACAAATTCTTACACATTTTCTAATTTGTATATGAACTACAGACACTGAAACATTCACTCACATTCATACACATGTGATTTATGTCTGGGTGTGTATGTGTGTGAGAAAATTGGTGATTTGCTTACGGCTGGTGTATGAAAAGGAGAGAACCATTTATATGGAAAATGTGTCCAGTGTTTTGGTCTTTGGACCAAATAAAAGAATGGACAGAATAAAAGAATTATATATTGGACAGCAAGAGAAAAGCACAAAACTTATATAGAACTTCTTAACGCAAATGAATTCCAAGAGCTGGAAGTAAGTAGTCAGCCTTCTGATGTTATGAAAATGATCTTTAGTGATTTAAAAATTTCAAACCTTACTCATTAAAATGAAAGTAGTGTAGCTCAATCCAGATGGGATGAACTATCACTTTAAAGCAGTTTATCAAGTTTATCAACGTTATGATGGTTTTAAAGTATTTGGCTTAAGTTGGAATTTTGTTTCCTTACATCAAAGCATTTATTTTTCATATAAGAGAAGCACTAAATGATAAATTCTTATTTTGATAAAGCTTTTCTTCTTCCCCATGGCAGGAAGGCATTTTCAGCTTTTAAATCTCCGGATAAGAAAAAGAATGTAAAGCCATATTTTACAGGCATTAAAAACAATCTTTGTGGGCAGGCTAAGCAAACCTTGACTCAGGCCATCCTGACAAGACAGCTGCTTGACATCCAAGTTCTCCAGGGTATCTGCTTTAGAGACTTCACCAAGAGAGGTTCTTCTCTCGAAGATGTTGTTGTTATTATTGACTTGAGTCCCATTTTGCTTCAGCAGCCTGAATACCTCAGCTTCCAGATCCCTAATCTAAGGGAAAAAAAATCCATTTATAAAACTCTAAACCAGCACTTCTCTCCAAGTGCCAGGCAAATCTATCCCATTATTAAGTGGCTTTGAGCACGTAACTCACCCGTACTTGTAGGCCTTGAACTTCCACAACGTGAGCTTTTTCCAAATCTTCTATTTTCTTTCTTTCTGCTTCCTGTCTCTTGATGAAATCAAGTTCTCTTAAGAAGAAAATAATAGGTCTGATTGCATCAAACACTCAAAAAATGAGAAAACATATGAAAGTTCTTATTGGAAGCAATAAACTGCAGTGGTATAATAAATACAGCTATTTAAAGAAATAAAATTCAATCACAGAGAAAAGGTATATAGCAATGGAAGCAAGTAAACATTTTAATGGATCACAAAGCAAATAGAAATGCTTTGATTCTACTTCCTATGCTTTTCATTTGTATCTCCTGATTCTAGAGCACCCACACATCTTTAGAAAGGAGCTAATAAACTAATGACCCACGTTGAGCAATTTAGTGGAGATAATTACATGCCAGGTAGACATAATTCTCCATGTACAAAGTAATATACCTAGTAAACTGATGGAACTGAATGGGGAAAGATAACTGTAAGTGGTTTCCTATGAATGACAGTGGAAAAGGGCTGGGAGGGTTGGAAGAGCTGAGGGGGAGCTGTCACTCACACAACTGAAGATAAGCAGGGAGAAGGAGAAACATATCCACTTTGAGAGTCTGGAATATAGAGTGCAAATTTAGCAAAACTTATTTTAAAATTATTACATTAAATAGAGTTTATGATATGTTTGGCAAGAAAAATTAAAATAATGATGTGCATTAACAGTTATGAAGAGTAATTTCCCCCCTTTCAAACTTTTCTAGATTATAATTTCCATTTTATTTTATTTATTTAAAAATTTTTAAAATATCAGTGTGTGGTTGCCTCTCATGCATACCCTACTGGGGGCCTGGCCTGCAAACCAGGCATGTGCCCTGACTGGGAATTGAACTGGTGACCCTTTGGTTCACAGACTGGCATTCAATCCACTGAGCCACACCAATCAGGGCTTATTTTTTCATTAAAATCTGCAAATGCCCTAAAATTCATTGTATTAAGAAGAGTTGTTTCAGCTCCCATTGTTTTTTAACTTTGTTATTTTTATATGTTATTTCTCTAGCATTTTCTTTTATATATTGAAGGCTTGACATGGCCAGAAGAGATACTGACATTTCTTTTTATTGTTCTAGTTAGCCGGAAGTAACTGATGAAAAAATCCAATAAAAATTTCCTTGGTCAGTCTCCCTGAAATTATACCAACATCCAACAGATGGAGGCAAAGCAGCATTAGCTCAGAAAGAGCTGTTGAAATTCAACAGCAGAATGTGTGGTGATGGTCTCTCTTACCGCTGGGAAATGGCAGGGCATGTGGTCTTGCTGGTCAATATTTATTCTATCTGCCGTGGGAAAATTCCGCAGTTACCGATTATATGAACAGAGACAGAAACGACCTCGGCAAGGCCCCCACTGCTGCTTTGCACGTACCATCCTGCTTCTGAATCACAGGGATGTTTCCAAAAGGACAGAGATTCAAATGTTTTAACAGTTCCTATTAATGATTAATGAGCCAAAGAAAATTTCATGATGTAACTGGTTTCCAAAAAACGATACAATAAACAAAACGTAATCTCCTATGAAAAAAATAATAGCAGTGCTTTCCAAAGCTTAGTTTTTATTTTGGCTTTAACTATGCTTCTTAGAGTGGGGACTCTGAGGGGATCTTCTCTATTCCACTAGACATTAAAAAAATTATTGGATATAAACCTTCTTTACATGCACACAAGTATCCTTCCGTCATTAGAAGCCGCTTACTTTTGTTGGAAGTCCTTGATCAGCTTCTTGGCCTTGTTGTACTTCTTTTCCAAGGCCTGGTACTGGTTCTGCGTCTCTTTGAGGTGCTCGTTAACCGTGTGGCACAGCGTCTGAGCCTCGATCCAGTAGCTCTCCAGCTTCAACATCCTTTCTTTATTCTCCTCAATATTCTGCTGGAGTTGAGTTTTCTCAAGTTCCCACCTCACTTTCTCGTTTTCTGCTGCTTGAAGCTGGTTTAAAAACATGTCACGGCAAAGAGAATCTGGGTACTTTTCTAACAAAAATCCCTCACATTTTTATATCACGTTTTTGATTAAATTCAAGGGTTGCATATACTCAATCACCAAACACCTTGAGAGGAGGGGAGCAGGCATTATTTTCACTATTTCATAGATTATAAAATGGAAGCCTTGAAAAGGAAAATGCTTCGTCCAAGTTCACACAGTGGATAAACGACAACATGGGGGTTTGACTCCAACTCCCAGTATCTTTCCATCACAGTACGCGGTGTGAAATTCTGCCAGCAGTAAAAAATGTTTCAGAGTCTGACTAACCCTAGCTAATGCGTTTCCACAGGTGTTTCTTTAGAGATTTAAAAAAAAAAAACACGTGTAATTATACGTAAAAAGAGTTAAGTGGAAAGGGAGGGGAGGGAGATGAGCACGGAGAAGAGAGGGGCAGAAGCACAGTTGGCCGATTGGTTGGCAGCGGAGGGTTCTGGAGCCATTAGGTTTAAATATGAATCCCAGCTCTGCCACTATTGGCTTTTTTTTACATTTAATGTACTTTATTTTTAAAATTATGTTTGATTGATCATGCTATTACAGTTGTCCCAATTTTCCCCCCTTTTCCTCCTCCACCCGCTCCCTCAGGCCATCCCCACAGCATTGTTCATGTCCGTGGGTCACGTGCAGATTCTCTGGCTGCTCCATTTCCTATGCTGTACTTGACATTCCTGTGGCTATTCTGTGACTATCTATTCGTACTTCTTAACTCCCCTCACTTCTTTTTTCAATTACCAGCAATTATTTTTTTCAATTATGGTTTACATTCAATTTTATTCTGTGTTAGTTTCAGACGTGCAGCAAAGTGGTTAGAAAATCATGAACTTTACGAGTGCCTCCCCCGCCCCATCATTCAAGCACCTGTCTGGCCCCCCAAACTTAGCCATCCCGATGCCACTGTTGGCCTTTAAACCTTGGGCAAGTAACTGAAATTCTCTACCATCAGTGTGCTTGGAACAGCTCCTTGTGCATAATAATAATCTGATCAATGTTAGTTACTTTTGTTTTTATTCCTTTTGATAATATTATCACATCCTTTATTTCAATTGACATGAACATAGTTTCTAGCTCATTATTTTGCTGGTAGTGTTCTGAGCCCTACAAACCCCAATCTTCATAAAAGTATAAAAGATAGCGTAAGCAAAAAATAAATTACTGTCAAATTAATTTAAATTCCTCCAACAGAAGACAAAGGCAGCTTCTTGTGGTTTCTACTTCCAGGGACTGTTAGGAATAGATAATATACTAGTCCCACCCCCTCATTTCTACAGAATGTCAAGGTTGGTTCCTTAGGTGAGGGGTCCAAGGTCATTTGTTCACAATAATTATCTGAATCATCTGACATTTAAACTAGTGCTTCATCTGTTTCACATGCCTTTTTTAAGGTTCAAAAGAATGCTGAGTCATTATAAACTCTCAATTTTCAAAATCTAAGACATCCCCAAATTATACAGCATTCAACAAATAAAAAACTATGTTTTATGCATATTTTAAACTAAATATATTGCAAGACAGAGTACAAAGTAAATAAAAGTCAAAAACATTTCGAAATTAAAAACTGTATTATCAACATGGACATAAAGAGTTGCAGTAAAGTAAGCTAATCTATGGATATTATATGCCAATATAATAATGAGAAAAATACAAAATACTAACTTATAGGATTTCTAAATTAAATGCTTATAGTCAAAAACATAAGCTTTGTTAAAGCACTTAACAATCACAGGGGAATCTTCTCCCTAATTGTAACCAACAATTAAAGAAATACTTCTGTTCTTCCATTCTATGCCAAGAAACAATAGCAACTTAAAATGGGGCTGCGATTTTACTGCACCTTTTATTAAGCACTGTTTTGCACTCAAGTTGTGTATTTACCAACCACTACTAATTTAAAAACTATTATTCGCAGAGCTTGGCTGATACCATGAGTGATATATAGACATGTTTTGACTAACGAGCTACAGAAATATTAGCTGGGAATACCATTTAACCGAAATAGCCTTGCAAACTCATCTCCATCTAAAACACAGGGAATAAGCCAAGACAAGTGTTCAGTGTGAACAGGAAAACAGATCGTCAGTGGTGGGGAAGGAATTATGTCTTAATTTTTAGGAGATCACAAAAACGGTAAAGGATACTGTTTTAAAAGTAATTCAAAAGATATTTTTAAATCTCTGAAATTACATACTTGATAAAACTAGACACAATTTTAGGAACTGATAAGAACCTTGCAACTCAACCAGTAAAAAGGCCCTTTGAATCTTGTATTATATAGAGACTAAAAATACATAAAACCTTTCACCATGACGTGTTTCCCTCCCTGCATATTTAAATGTGAACTAAATGACTAAAAATTTCCAGTAACATCTGGCACCAACAAGCAATTATTCATATATTATATTAAATTTCATGATATTCAATTATTAGAAATTGGAATTTTTCTATATAAAATAATTAATGTACTATATTAAAACACATTGTTTCTGATGAATAAGTAAAAAAAAAAACAAATGAATAAACCTATTTAAAATAAGACAAAGAGAAAGAGATACAGAATAATAGCTTCTGCCTAAGGAATTAGTGGTCAAAATGTAATTCAGCGTGTGAACCATTAAATATACCTTTAGGGGGAAGCTTGGAGGGAACCACATATGTGTAAACATGTAAATATGTACTTGTAAAATGTATGATTTTCCCCAAGGGGCACAGTGCTGCTCACACTCCAGGGTGCGTGCTCGCAGGTTCCTCTGTGCATCCAACAGTGGAAATGAGTCTGACATTTGCGTTCTTTCAAATGTAGGTGAACCAACCCTTTATTCCTAGGGCTGAATTTATTCATAGCCTCCAAAGTTTAAAAGGTACTGTTCAAACACCATGTATTGATTGGTGCTTACCTTGGTCTTCAATTTTTGAATCTCTGCTTCTGTAACTGCATGTTTGATTTGCAACTGAAAATCGAAAAGAAAGAAAAATCGAAACTAAGAAAGTGTATCTATAATTTTCAAGCTCCAGCCAATAAAAGAATATCATGTTGCACAGCAGAAACCCTAGGAAAGCGCTGCAATGCAGCAGGTTGTAAATTAAAATGTCTAGTGAGTAAAATGACTCGCTAGGTACAAAGCAATTATACGCAGGGTCTATAGCCCACACTCCCTAACATCGGATTAAGTTACAAATTTAATTGCTCAGGGACCAAAGGGAAGAAAACACATTTTTTTGTCCCCCTTTGCAGCTCTTTCTTTATGATTTGAGTGCCAAGGAATTGTTTTCTCACAGTGCTGTGTTTTCTCGCAGTGCTGTGGATTGAAGCTTCAGCTAGCAAGTCGGGCTAGTGGCAGTGTGAAGATTTGATTCCGAGTCTGGAAGAAAGGTGGCGCTGTGGCACCGCGAGTCACTAGGCTGAGCCGCTCTTTACAGCTCAGGCTTTCAGCAAAGGGATGATGCAGTTCCAGGTCCAAATCCGTGTTTATTTTTTAATTGAAGAAAAGGTAGAGGTCTAGATTTCCGCCCTCCAAAATATCTACTTATGTTGAGGACCTGGGCCCCCAAAAGCTACAGCTAGAGTTTATTAGTATGAGAGCACCCCCCACCCCCATTTACATTTGTTTTGCTTTACCTCCTTCCCTGCACTCGTTTTATCTGTGAAGGAAGAAGAAAACAAAATATTTCTATCTTTCAGGGATAAATAAATCCACCAACATTTACGGAAAACAATATGTGGGTTGGCAATCTCCTCTCTGAAATCTTTGGGGCCAGATGATTTTGTAATTCATAATTCTTCCAATTCCTGAAAGGTAGAAAGATGTGTTTTCCATAAATGGCACTGTACCCACAACAGGGTCGGGGGAGGAGGCACTCTCTGATCAAACACACGAATATTTTTGCATAGGACTATTTCCACTAAGCAAAGCACATAGAAATTGTAAATAATCTCCTGTCGGCTTTAGTCATTTTTGCCCCCAAGTGAGTTTCCCACAAAATTATTTTAGAAATCTGGTGTCAGACTATTTTGGATTTAAGATTGAACAAGAGGGACTGTAAACCTCCAATATTACTGTAATCAAAAAAGTCTTAAGGTTTTCTCATCAGAAAAAGGAGTCGGCTGATGGCAGGTTACAAACCTGAGCCTTGGGAGATCACGGTGCCTCAGAAGCCTCAGCTCTCTCTGATTTGTGACCTGCACTTCTCTGGTTTTTCCCTGGCTAGTCAGAATCAGCACAGGTTGATTTAACACCCTTAGATGCCAATGAATAAAAGCTCAGCCCTGAGGGCCCCCAAACTCCTTGCAAAATGCTCTCTCCTTGGTAATTTCAGGGCTCCTGTTCTGTTTCAAGCCCTGGGGGTCCACACAGCTGCAGGTCTGATCCTGCTCTCCCTCCCTCATGACATGTTTAAATCTGACTCTGTCACTCTCACAGCACATTCATCTTGCCCATGCGGCTCTTGCTCTTTTCACCCTCACTGGTTCCGAGGGGCCTCTGTGCTCTCTCAGTCTCCACAGAGGAAGCACCCCCATTCGGATGTCCCACTGGGACCTGACAGTGGCTGGCAGCCCAGCCTGACACGCTCGAGTGGCCTCACTACTGCAGAATCACCCGTCCTCACACTTCTGGACTCACTCTGGATACGGGAAACCAGGTCTCATAGCCGAGAACCGAACTGGTCTAGCTCTCACAGGGAATTGCTGTTAAAACCAGGACTTGGAACCTTGATCTTTGGTTCCTGATCCAGGGCCATTTTCCTCAGAAAATAAGGCTTAATTCGACAGGCATTTATTAAAGAGCTGTTACATGCAAGCTTGTGTGAAAATAACTCTTTCTCCTTCTAATACAATCAGTGTTAATCTACCCTACCAATATAAATTAACAAACTAAAATGGCAAAAGTACTTAGATAGTAGAATTGATACATTATATATCAACATAAATATATACATGCATGTGCACATACATGCACACACATATGGATATAAGGAATTCTTTTCCGTGGAGATCTTGCACTTCAGAGTGAAAACACTTGGGCACCCAGCAAGTCCAAGTGCCTAGGTGAGTCTGGAGAATCTGCAATTATTATTGACAAGAAGAGCAACTCCTTTTTCTTTCTGCCATGTGCCAAGTATAAAGAGTGCAGCAGGTCCTCAATGTCCATTTTGTTGCTGAACGTTGTTTCATTATAATGTTGATGAGATACCGAACTTAACTCTTATTTTTTTCAAATAGCCTGTGCTAAGATTGATCTAATTTCACAAGCTTTTGCCCCAGTTCCAAGAGCCTATCTATGAATTGAATTCATCTCAGGCCTATCATGTACCAGTTACATGATGTTGGAAAATTACTTAACCTCTCTTACCTTCACTTTCCTCTCCTGTAAAATGCAGTTCGTCATAGGCATTAACCCTCCTTATTGAAAGATTAAATGAGATAACCCACATAAAGCTTTTAGCACAGTGGTTAGCAGAGAATCAGCCTTCTGTAAAGTTAGCCAAGATTAAGAAAGAATAATCAGTAGAAATCGAATATAATTACTTCTCAGTTAAAAGTGCTTAATGCTGTAAAAGGTCACACATGAAATAAAACAAATACCTCTGGTTCTATTGGAATAATAGGAAGAAATCAAAAGGGCAGATTTTACAATGAACATTGCAACTCTGGGGAAGTGCCAGATTTTATTTTCTCAGTAGTTAAGTCCCTATAGGGCAACCAAGTACTCAGCACACAAGTTGCTGAGAGTCCGGATTTTCTTTTTTCAATTACTGTGGCTTCTAGCAAGCTGCTTCCCTGGGCCCCTGTTTCCCATACGAAAAATGAGAGAGCTAGATGGGAGGAACTACGAGGCCCATGCAAGTTCTACAGGTGTGACATTCATGCAGTGGAGAGCCTGGAGATGGTTGTCATGGTTGCAGTCTAGAAATTCTTGTCCGAAGCCAGCATTTTTATCCCTATGAATGCATATGCCAGATTAATCTACTGATGTGTGGGACAAACTTAGGTAAAAACCGTCCAACAGACAAGCTGGTCTTCAGTTACCCCACCCCTCCTATCTCACCGAAATGGGTAACAGAAGAGAACTGAACTCATGAG
The DNA here is from genome assembly GCA_028533065.1 of Trachops cirrhosus. Classification (NCBI taxonomy): domain Eukaryota; kingdom Metazoa; phylum Chordata; class Mammalia; order Chiroptera; family Phyllostomidae; genus Trachops; species Trachops cirrhosus. The sequence continues at coordinate 26,381,919 of CM052549.1, forward strand.
CAGAACACTGATAAAAGTGTGAAGTGTTCCTAAGTGCAGCCAAATTCTTCAGATACAGGAAGGCAGAATGAAGTGTGTAAATTGAGACATTATTCAGAAGAAGCACAAAAGTTTTCATGCAAAGTATTCTTAGTACTCAGAAGGCCTAAATTATAGATATGTGATTCTTTTAATCCTATATGGATAATAAAAGAACTTCTACAAATTTACCAGTATTAACAGCAAAATAAATCAATTGACCTCTTTCATTTTATAGAGAAAGAAATGGTGTTTCAGTAGCTCCAGTTGCAGAGCTAACAGGGGTCAAAGCCGGGTTTTATAAATTTCAGTCCATGGCTTTTTCCACTGACACTAAATTTCTTACATGACCCTTTCTCTTTTTTTATCATCTCCTTTAGCATTGCAAATGAACCTGCGAGGGAAGCAAGCCAGGCACTGTCCCTCTCACGGATCACGTGGGGAAGGAGGCTCAGAGAAGTCACATGGCCTCTTCTAGTTCCAGTAGATGCAGGGGGTCTGATGCCACTGGCCCTCTTCTTCCCCTTGCCACTCACTTCATCTGAACCAGCTCTGGATGAGTTTTTCACTGAAACCTCACATAAACCCTGAGGCATATGTCACGGTTGTCACCTCCCAGAGGAGAAAGGATTCCTCTGTCTGGAAGCCATGGACACTTGCTCGTGCTGGTCTCTGAGCATTCTGACACTGAATACAAAGTGGTGCCCAGCCAGCTGCTGCTATTATTTACAGAGCTTTGGAAGAAATACCTGCCTCTTTTTTCAACCAGCATTTACTGAAGGAGGCCATGTGCCAGGTGCTGTACTACTCACCCAGGATTTAAGAACGTGACACTGACTCGACCTTTAAGACACTTAATTACAGGGAGGTTAATAAACACTACCTCCTGAGAGGAGTTCCCACATCGTCCCGAGAGAAACCCCAGGGAAACCTGCTCCTAGATGGCCCGATTAGTCTACTATTCCTAAACCAGGTCACATGACCTCTGGCTTTGGCCTATTTGTCATGTCTCCAGCTACAGACCCCACTTCCCAGACAGAGTCGGCACAATGGGCCTCAGATACCTCCATGAGGAAGAGAAAATCGCTCTTCGAAGAGATGAAGCCACTTGACAAGAGAAGCACAGCAGGCAGCAGGTTAAGTTTTCTTATTCTAGAGCAGTTCTCCTCCATGTCCAATAACCTTTCCAGAGTCAGGTTCAAGGGTTCACACAACACCCTGAGACTGGTCCTGCTGACTCACTACAGGCCGAGGAGGGCAACGGGATTGGTTCACAGAAAGAGAGCATGGATAACCTGTTGGAACTTTTGGCCTTCAGAGATCTGGGACTGGACAAAAGAACTGGGAAGGGAGGATGATGTAAGCGAAATCACAAGTCAGTGTGTTTCAACTTACAAGACCAGTCTCTTTCATCTCTTCTGTCATCTTGAACATTAACGCCACAGAGAGCCACCCCAGGATTACAGAACAAATAAACATTCGCATTCCTACAGAGAACGGTGGCTCTCATGTAAGTCTGCATGTGTACCACTGGGTATACTTTCTATTTCTCTCAACAAGATGAACATGTGCTCATATCACTGACTCAATATAATCCAAATGTAACTGCACTAGAAAGAGAAACATTCTCATAAATTAACATAAATAATATGATTGAACTTTTGCATTGTCTTCACTTATCTTGCAGAAGCACGGGAAACATATTTTTTAAGTGAAAAATATTATCTTTGCAGGCAAGATTTGAGGAGAGTTTGGGTAGTGGGGATTTTGCGATCACATTAAGAGCAACATTCTCGGCTCTTACATTAGGACAAAACAGTAACTGGTATACTTTATGATGGTGTTTCGGCATTGGAATGACAATTTTTACAATTATCTTTGGGATTATTTGGAGTCTGTCTTACCCATGACAGTGTAAGCTCCACAAAAGAAGGAATCAGAGCTGTCTTTGCCTCTACTTTGGTGCTGTTAAAGTGAAGCTAAGCTATTGTCCTTTATAATTTCGGCTCCAAGCCTTCCATATGGAACCTATCTGTCCATGAACAAAACTGTTATTCTCAGGGAAGAGTTTACAGAGAATTCACCGAAACTGGCTGACAAACCAATCTGAATGACGACACTAATTACAGCGCATGTGGCACAGGGTGAGGTACTCGAACAAAGTCATTCTCTAACTAGGAACTCGTCAGCTGGTGATTATGGTAAAGGTGCTGGATGTAGGTGACAGCCTGTACTTACAGTCCCTTTGTAGACAAATATGTTTACTGCTAGGTGAGTAACATTTATAGGAGGGCAAGAATAGTAGGGGAAATGTAGAAGCTAAAGAACTTATGACACATGGACATGAACTAAAGGGGGGGAATGTGGGTGGGAGAGGGTGTTCAGGGTGGAGGGGAATGAAGGGGCATAATAGGACAACTGTAATAGCATAATCAATAAAATATATTAAAAAAAGAAACATTTATAGCTTCTCTACATGTTAATGCAAAGTTCCATAAAGAAACCTTTTATTTTATTATCTTAATGCATTTATACCTCTTTTAGATTACTTTTGTACAGTCATTATGACTTGAGTAAAATAATGCCTTTTTTACATTTGATTTTTTTCCTTAAGATGAACAGACCTGTCTTTACGGGGTGCTAGTGCCCATGAGTGCTGAGGAGGAGGGGAGGGCCGGAAATACTGGGTAGACAGTTTAAATACCTGATCTGCAGTTTCTGATTCAGCCTCTTCCTACTTCCCACTAAATCTGCAGTGAAATCACATTAAGAAAAGAAAAACTCACAAGCAAATGGACACTAAAACTGTTAACTAAAATATGAAAAAGTCATGAAACTGAATCAAGAAAAAACAATCCAAGCTCTACTCCAAAGACAGAGATGCTACCCTCACTGACTGTTTTACTTTTTTTTTTAAAAAGATTTTATTTATTTTTAGAAAGGGGAAGGGAGGAAGAAAGAAAGGGAGCGAAACATCGATGTGTGGTTGCCTCTTGCGCACCCCTACTGGGGACCTGGCCCAAAACCCAGGCATGTGCTCTGACTGAGAATCGAACTGGTGTCCCTTTGGTTCACAGGCTGGCACTCAGTCCACTGAGCCACACCAGCCAGGGCCTCAGTGACTGCTTTAGATCTCGTGCCTGTCCAATGAAGATGTTGGGCAACATCTACTGTCCTTCCCAGGAACTGTCCTCCAACTGGGCTCTCCAACTCTCTCAGTATTCCATAGTCACTCAGAAAGCAACTACTAGAACAGAATAAAAATGCAGGAAGTTGGCTGATGGTGCCATGTTGCATCCTTTTAGCTGCAGACCCCAAAGTAGAGCAATATAGACAGGGTGGCCATAGTAGCTGCTTTGATAGCAGGGAATAATCTCCCCCCCCTTTAACTTTGAAAACTAAGTGACAAATTCTGGAAATCTCTCACCTTAGTATAGAGAATTGCATTCTATTACTAGACTGGAAGCTGGACACATAGATGCGTCCCCCTCATGGAAGTCTAGAGATGGGATTCATAATCACACACACAGATAACTGCTGACTGACATCAAACGCAGAAAGGGTTTTTTTTGTCTCATTTCAAGGTAAATAAAGGAGAAATAGACAGCTGATACCTTCAAATGAGGTAAAAACAGTATCAACTTGAAAACTCAAATAAGCAAACATGTGAAAATGATGTATTCTATAGTAAAAAAGATACTTTAAGGTAACTATGCAATACCAGGATGGAGAGAAAGTGAAGAAGCATGAGAAAGGGATGAGGAGTAAGGAAACTAAAAATGTAATAAAGAATTAAGTCCTGTTAAGGGGCTGAAGATCGTGAATGAATTTGAAGTCAAAAGCATATTTAATGCTACAGAAAATGGAATCACTGATAAGAGGACACATTTGAGAACAATCTCAGACATCGAAACAATAGAAGATGGAATGAAATGTGGAAAAGATAATAGTGACCCTGTTTCTGGAAAAAGAAACACAAACAGAGAGGTGAGACTGAGCAAGCTGAGACTGTAACTATTTGTTGTACATGTTTCACAAAGCTAAGTGAGAACAAAAAATGTGACACTTAAATTTTAGCAACAATCCTGTCTTAGACACCAGGACTGTATTAAAAACTTTTATATGGAACATTCAAATGGTATTGTTTTGCTCTTAATTTTGAAAATTATAGATGTAGAAACCACTTTTTAAAAACTTGAAGATAATTCTTAGTAAAAGCCAATAACCTTAAAAGAAATGTAAAACATAAAATGAGATGAGCTCAATTAGACCTTGAATAATTAAACGACAAATTTAAATTGCTAGATTTTCTTAGATTCCAATATGGTATTTCTTAAATTTACAATAAAACAAAGTGCTACAATTAGGTTTATGTAAAAGTAGGCACACACATACACACTAGTGTGTTTATCTAGAAACTACAAACAAAAGTAGCAGATCATCAACATCAGATAAGGGATACTTAAAAATCTTTAAGTCATATTTTATGTGCTTTCAACATAACATCGAAATAGATAATCAAAGTTGTTAGACACAAAATACTAGGAGGTGTAATTTTCTAAATGGCTCTGTTTATTAAGTAGTAAAAGTTAATAAGGATACAGAAGGTATAAAACACATAATATCACTTTTTTTCATAAATACCCATATCAATCTACAATAAAAATACTACCTTAAAAAATCAAAACTTGTAAAACAATGTTATCTGCTCACAATGTAAGAAAACATTAAATTAATGCAAAAAATTACAAATTAAAAACTGTTTCCTCAATTATTCAAGTCAAAGAGAAAATGAAAACAGTAAAAATGTTAAATATAGACTACTTGGAAAATGATGACAAGAATGCATATTTGAACTAAAATAAAAGATGTGGCCAAAGGCCTAATCAGAGAGAGATTCACAGTGTTAAGTGCTTTTGTGTTTAAAAAATAAAATATTACAATAAATTGTTTACTGCAAGAAGTTAGAATTAAAGAAGCTAAACATTCCTAAAGATAATAGGATAATGGAATTCAAAAAATAAAGGTAGGAATGACTAACTTAGGTAGGGGAAAACTTCCAGTTCAGTACAACATGGCAAGCCAACCAAAGGTATGTACAGCCTCTACTGAATTCAACTTCAGAGATGCCAAAAAAGAAAAGAAGGAGCACAAATGGACTTCCGAGTCTCACGGATCAACTCACAAAACAAGCTTGTGAGAAACTGAACACAGATGTTTCTAGATGTTTGGGAACAAAAATGAGGATCTGAAGCAGGAAAATGTCAGCAACCAGGAAGGGGTCAGCATTCTAATCAATCTATCGCCTTCCACGGGCGCCCCAGGGAAGCCTGCACGGGAGGGAATATACAGTCTACTGCGACGCGGTGAAGTTGGGTGGTCCTGGCCACTGGGTGACTCCGAGGTCCATGGGCGAGATAGCAGCACCAGAACAACGGCGAACTAGTACCAGGGCGGCGCTGCAATCCCATTCGGGGTGGAAAGAAGTACAGGTGACTAGGAACTATTTATTTGGTACAGGGCATAGCTCTAAATATATTTAACTAAAACTCCTGAAGTACAAAACAATAAAATTGGAGGGGAGAGGTAGATGAGAGTATGCTATAGCTATTATTTTGTTAAATGGTAGCAGCATGGCTATTGATCTGTTTTCTTTATTACTCGGAGAAAATAACTCCAGGCTGAGTCAAAGTTACTCAGGAGAAGTCTCTAGAAAAACAGAATAAAATGTTTAACTTCTAAGCCACAGATGAAAATTTTCTGTATCTAATGACAAGTAGGTACAAGATTTAAAAACAATAAGAAAGCATGAAATTATAAAACAGAAAATAAGTCAGCAGATTTAAGTTTTAATATTAAAGTGACCAAAGTAAATATAAATAGGTTAAATTCACCAATTAAGGACAAAGACTCCGAGGGGTCATACAAAGGTAAGATTTAGGAACAGGTTGACTAAATAAAACACATTTGAATAAAATGATACAGAATGGCTAAAAACAAATAAAAAAACAGAGAAAATAGATGCTATGAAGAAAAAAAGGGGTAGTGTTGAATTTTTACTATCAGATAAAATAGAATTCAGGTAAAATACATCATAAGCTACAAGAGATGTGTTATAATAATTCAAGAAGTTCTAATGATCCTGAACATTTATGTGGATAACAAAGATTTAAAATATATAAAACTAAAATTGATAGAATTACAGGAAAAAACCTGGAGCTTTTGACTTACTATGCTTTTCAGAATTAGTTGATAAGATAAAATGTAAGCTGTGCTATGGAAAAATGTGTATTTATATTGTTAATCTTTTTTAAAAGTTTATTTTTATCATATTTTCCCATCACCATTTATCCTCCTTATACTCTCTTCCACCTCCACCCTGACCCCCGCCATCACCACACCACTGTCCACATCCATGAGTCTTACATAAGTGAAAAACGTATATAAATTTCATATCCAAACACAGAATGAGAGTGCTTTATGCATATGTGAGGAATATTTAAACACTCTCATTTATGCTTTAAGCAACAAAAGTCTCAAAAATTCTAAACATCCATCACATGGAATATCTTTTCTGACCAGAGTGTAATAAAATTAGAATCCAATAACCAAAGGATAACAAAATAAAGGTCCATATGCCTAGAAAGTAAAACTGTCACTAATAAATTTTGTTAAAGATGAAATCCCAAGAGAAAATAGATGTAAGTGACAATGACATCCTAAATGCAAAAAATTGTGACATGTAGCTAAAGCAATATTCAGAAAAAAATTACAGCTTTAAATATACTTATAGAATGCAAGAGCTATCAAAAAATAAATGTAATAAACACAATTAATTAATGTCAATAAAGAAGAAAGGATGAAAAATATATTGGTAGGAAATAGTAAAATAAGTATTTTTTTAATTTAAAAAGAAAAAATAGGAATGTAAAAAATAACATTACAGACAAAATTCCAGAAAAAACCTAAAAATTAAAAATATTCAAATAAAGAAAAGAAAGAATAGGGAAATTAATTATAGATATTAAAGATTTTGTACTTTAAAATTATCCCATAAAAATATAAATTAATAAATATGAATGCCTAGGAAATATATGAGAATTGTATTCTTGAGAAATGCAAATACAGAGTCTGGCACAAATAACACCGCCCCCTCTTTTTTTTTTACAAAATGATAAGCATGTAATTCTATAACATAACAATATCACACTCAAGCACACCATATGACATTTTAGGTGAAGTGTTCAAATTAAAACATAAATTATTATACCATGTTATTACCCTACCAACCACACTCAAGCAGGCCTTACTTCTGCCAGACCCTGTATATCAAAACTGGCCCCTGAAAAACCTGAAAATCTGAATAGAGCAACAGCTATTATAAAAGGCATTTAAAACCTCCCTCCACAAAGGCACAGATGGTTTCACAGGTGAGTAATGAGTGGCAAACTTTCAGGGAACAGTAATTTCTACCTTATGCAAGTCACTACCTTATGCAAGTCTCTCTTATTAAAGCTGTTTCTGAAAATAGAAAAATAATGAAACCTTGTTAACTTGTATCAAAGCTAATATAACCTTTGTGGCAGCTGAGTAACACACTATTTAAGGTTTTCTGTTACGTACAGACGGACGCTTATATGTAATTGATAAGGGGACCATAAAATTCTAGAGATCAGAAAGAAGACTTGACTTAAAGAGCTATATTCCGTAAGTTTGGATTAAAAGAGTCAATGCATTAAAAATGCCAGTTTTCTACAAGTTAATTTACTAGTTTAATGTAATTACAATAAAAATTGCAAAGAAGTTTTTTCCAAGGGGATTAATAAAGTGATTCATATGTTTTCTTGAATAAGTTGAAAAATAATTTCTGAAGAGTTAATAGATACGATTTATTCCATCAATGTTTAATATATATTCAAATGATATTTCAGCAAAGAATGAGAAAATGGAACAGAATATGAAGGTCAAAAGCAGTCCAGAGTGTAAAAAACACAAATTTTGTATCTAAAAATGCTGGCCCTCCAACCAGAGGGAAATGGGTAAATGAGCACTTAATAAAAGCGCTAGCTATCTTGTTAAGTATTTGAAAAAAAAATAAGGTAACGTACTTTTTTTGTTGTATACTAAAAAATTCCAGTATATTCTTGATGACATTCATTCACCAAATATTTGACCTCTAACTATTTGCCAAGGGCTGTGCAAAGACTGAGGATGAGACAGGGAGTAGAAGAGAGGAGCTGATAGTCTATGGGGGAAAAAATACAGAACAGGTCAAAAGTAGGACTGACTGAGTTAATGTCAGTCTAAAGTCCTTTTCCAAATGGCATAACATGTACTTTTGCTTGAGATAATGTAATTAAGAGAACTCTCTGTGATATGAGACTTTGTACAGATTCCAACACAATGTGACGACCCACCCCCGCCCCAGGTTTTGTGCATAACCTTATGAAAAACAGCCCAGTTATACAGTATTTTGGACACGTGTGTTAATCACATGCAGAAATGCAAAACTGTGACATGGACACTGTGTAAGAGGCTGGGTAAGAGTGCCACACAGCTGCTACTTGGGGCAATCTCCTGAATATGTGAATGTTACATATAAAACAAAAAATCAGTAAATTAGAAGTGAAATGACGTGGTATTTGTTCTTAAAGTGGGGACAAACCTCCAATTCTTAAAAACCAAAATTAAAAGAAAACTACAGTTTGGTTATTCAGGCTAAAGGCAAACCAGCTCTGTGTACAGAATGGGTCCAGAGCACGTGGCAGCCTTCACCCAGGTCCGCAGCCATGTTCTGTGACAGGTCAGACAGCACATAATTTAGGATTTGCAGACACATGGTCTCTGTACCACCACTCAACTTAGCTGTTGCTGCATGAAAGCAGCCACAAACAATAAATAAATGGATATGCATGGCTGTGTTTGAATAAAACTTTATTTACAAAAAAGTCAGTGGGTTAGGTTTAGACAATGGGTTATTATTTGCTGGCCCTTGGACTAGATCATGCAGTTGTCTAGGCAATGGTGTACACTTCAAATAATAGTTATGGAGCACTGAGTCCTTGGCTCAATTCAGAAAATGAAGGGTATAACTTTCTATACAGTATTTCTGCATTTAGGCTTTAGCTTCCATAAAAGAATGTGGACCCTACTTCCAGCTGAGTCATCTACGAAATGGTAGGGACCATACTCACCTGGCAACATGAAAGAGTTATACTATAGGCTTTTGCCAGGGCACACTGCCTTGGCTTTATTGCCTCAAAGCTGGATTGAGAGTTACAACATGCAAGAAAGACTTCTTAAAGAACAAGGTCCATCTACTCTTCTAGCTAATCGTTATTCTTGGGCCCAATCAGAGCCACGGAGAAACAGGTGCTCTGAATATACCCCTTTCTTCCACTCACCCACTTCCTGCAGAAATTTCTTATTCTGCATTGCTTTTTCATTTGAAAATATCAGTTAATCTAGAAAGGCTTTATAAGAAATGGTCCTAAGATAGGCATTGCTGTAAGGAAATGCTGAGTTTTGTGATCATTATATAATTGTGAATACTTCATTGTACTGAAACATTCATATCTGATTTAGAACTAGGCGTAGTTATTTACAAGTCATCTGAAAAACCCATGTATTTTGCCTCAGGGACTCTGTGAACCATATAAATGGAAATGGTTCAACCTGACTAATAATAATAGGTGGAAGAAAAGTGGGCACTCTCAACACACAAATATGTTCTATATCAACAAGAAAAGCCATGTGGTTGCAACTCGGCATTAAGTATCACAAGTCCCCCAAATATTCATATTCTTTGATTTAATAATTCTTTTGTGAGAAATTATCCTAAAGACAAGTACACAGGTACTTATTATAGTATAACTTTTAATAATAATAATTTTAAAAAGACCTGGAAACATGGACACATGGAATAAACAGACTGACAGCTGTCAGAGGGGAGAGGAGGAGGAGGGACTGGATGAAAGAACGTGAGGGATCAGCCAAAGAACATATGTGCATGACTCATGGACAACAGCGTGGTAATGGCCGGCAGGAAGAGGGGTGGGGGCTGGGTGGAGGCAGGCAAAGTGGGGGCGTGGGCACATGTAATGGTGTCAACAATAAAAATTTTAAAAGAATAAATTAAAAGACCTGGAAACAAAGAATGTTCCAAAACAAGGAATTAGGATAAATCATGGAAGATCCACAGATGAAACAGGGAAGAAGCATCACTTATGGAAGAACATTTGATGACATGGGAAAATCCTAATAATACAAATTTAAATATAGAGTAAGAATTTAACATAGTATAAATTAAATATATAATCCCAAATACTACAATATTGGGATTGTGGATGATATTTTTGTATTTATACAATTACTTATTTTCCAAAACTCTACAATGAACTTAAGTTTTTTAAATAAAAACTTATACTTGAAAAGTATATCCATTTTGATACTGGTCTCACAAGTGTACATTTGTTATAGGAATTGAAAAGGTAAGTCAACATATTAGGCATGTTAAATGTAATATCAGACTATAAATCTGACCTATTTATGACACATCAAAATTAAAATTAGATATTACAAATAAAATTAGAAATCATAAATCTGAAACTTCCAATCTTGTTCTCCACATATAGGACATTTCCCCAATGCAGTCAAGTCCCTAACAGACTTGAAACCGCAGAACAGTGGTTTTCCAGCCCCAGTGCATCAGGGTTATTGCAGGGAGGCTGTAAATAATAACGCGCCTGTCTTCCACTGTGGAGGGTGTCCCCGGAAACAACAGAGAACAAACTGCCTGCGGCCCCACTCATCAGAGAGTTTGTGGTCATCTGCACGTGCCCCCCGGGACCCATGCTCGGTCTATTCTGACAGCTCCTGCCTCGAGAGCACTGACCTCTCTGGAATTCAAGACCGGGTCTCCCAGACTGCCCTGTCAGGCTTTGAGTGCTGGGAGGCCTCAGCAGAAACAGAGAAGGGTCTGGGTACACATCACCCTTGACCCGTGGTACAGTTTTTACAGTGGCTGCATCTTACAAAGCTGCAGGTGTTGAAAGGCCCGCCTTCGGGAAGGTCATCTCTCTCTTCGCCATTAGGCCAAAGACGGTAACCACGGCCTGCTGCTGCCCAGCCCCGCACCTCACCATCTACCCACTCTGTCAAAGGTCATTCACTGAACTTCCTTCAACTAAACCGTTTGCTTATGTCATCTGACTCTGTTGGGACCTTGTCTATTTTAGGAAAAATAAAAAGTGAAACACTGTTTTAGAAATCACTGCCTTAAAGGAAAGCTTATTGCCAGGACCTAAAACTTCTAAAACAAAAACTGGAAAAATATAAACTGCACTTACCATGAAAACTGCACATTTAAGTTATTGCTTGAAATTATGGGATACACAAGTTGTGAGCTGTCACTACACAAGTAACTAGCATCTAAGTTAACGATAGTGGAATGAGATCCCCTTAAATTTTACCTTGAAATTCAACGTGACGCAAGACAATCCATTATTAAAAGGCTCTATTTTGAAAACTGGTTATTCTTGCCACATTTTTCAAACAAAAATACATACTTAAAAATGAAATGGACAGGCACTGAGAAACACGTTGCGGAGCAGAGGCTCACCTCTTTGAACTTGTGGCTGAGCTTGGCTGTGTCCAGGTCTGACGGGGAGAACATGTCCTCGTTCTCGGGCAGCTCAAAGACTTCGATGGCCATGTCACCGCCAGGAAGGACAGGTCCTACCTCATCCTCCTCTTCGTCTGTGGCATATTCTCCTGTCTGAAAGGAAGGGGATTTCAGAAATCTAGCCGTCCTTACCCCAGGTGGAGATGGGCTGTTTGAGAATATGTCACAAAGAGAAATAAAACATCACCAAATTGTAAAAGGGTAAGTGGGCTTTCGAGCCAAGCATGCCTAATGCAGCCAATGTTATAAACAAATGTTAGTTCACACACTCAAAGGGACATATACACGCGTGTACAAGTGCATTTCTAAAACTCTAATAGCGTCATTAGCGTCTTTAGTATAGCAACAAACGTTTTCAATCTAAGTATCTGATGGTTTTATTAAATAAAATTACGTTGCTAAGGGAAACAGTTCCTTTAAATTCTCACCACCTGTGTGAGTAAGTCACCTGGTACTGGGAGCAGGGAAGAAGGAAAGGGAGGTCGAAAGACTCACAGAGTTGGCAGGGACCTCAATTATGCCTTTCGAAAGCTTAGCAGATTACTTCACTTAAACTTTACAGTTCAATCAGTTCTGTTTCATTCCTTTGTTTAACTGGTGTGGCTAACTATTGACCTAAAGGGTAATCTAACAGTTTCTAAAGTAATATCCCACACAGGTGTACTGCTTTCCCACAGAGTACTTTGATAAAGCTTAGTATTTCATCAATGCTAAAAAAAATTCATGTATTCTAAATAACCAGTTTGTCTTGAGAAAGCCAACGATCTGGCAATATGGTAATACTGCCATAGTAATAACTGGCCCTGGTCAGCAGTGGCTGCCCCTTTTGGAGGGGCCCCACAATTTCTGCAACTCCACATTATTCTGTGCCGTTAGCTTCCCTCCTTCATGACACCTGCAGAGCCCCGAAGGTGTCTGAGTTCATAACCCCTGAGACAAACGTTCCTCCTGACCACTGACCTCCTTAACATTATTAGAAGGTGGCTCTGCTGCTGGCAGCATTGGGCTATGAGATGCTAATCAAAATAACTGTTTCAAAAAAAAATACCTTATGATATAACTTAAAGATAGATCACTGATGCACAGGGTTGAAAAAACAAAGTTCATTTAATTCATCTTTGTTCCTTCAGGTAGTTTGATCTAATACATAAAACAGGTAAGAATTCATATTGCCTTAAAAAACTTTCATAAACATTATACTGAGTGATCTATTCCTTTGATTAAATAGGCTTAGCATCTGATTGCTGTTGTTTCTTTTGATTCTGTTACTATGTTCTTACGAAGGCTGAAACTCCTATTTCTTTTGCCATGTTTGCATATGAAGGAAATACAGTCATTAACCTCAATGTAATAATTCCTCATGTCTGGCAGACCATATTAAATTGCCCTTCTGACTTTTCCTTTTCAAGCAAAACAATTCTAGTTTTCTCACAGGTCTCATTCTCTGTGATTCTGGATTCTGATCTCTGAAAGATCCCCTTGTTTTTCTTAAATCCTGGGGCCCAGACACGATTTCTAGTAAGGACTCTGAGGACCACCGACCGTGACGAGCGCACTGCCTTGGCATCCTTCAGGGTCTGCTTCCCGCATGGCGGTGATTACCACGAAGACTTTGACTTTGGTGGTATTTGTGTATAATTGTATCTGGAAGTCCAGGGCTCTTTAGAAACCGGTTTGAAAAATGTCCAAGCTGTAGCACTACCATCCCAAGTGTCCTTGGCACTGGCTGAGGAAGGCAGCGAAAGAGTGAGGGCTGGATGGTTCCAGATAGCTTTCATTTGTTGGTAGGATTAGATCCTCCAAATCTTAAAAGAACTCTAATTCCAGATTTGATTGTTTCTTTTTTGTGGTATTCTGTAAATTAATTCATTTCCTACTTATACATATGGCGAGGTCTGTCTGGAAAAAGTCCAGCCATTGCTAATATAACGAGAACACTTTGCACACCATCGATGTAACCTGGCAGCCAAGGCAAGTGGACTGGAATGCGCATGCATGAACAGTGATGACTTCGCTGTACGAGTCAGTGGGGGCGGTAGACACCGTTGAGTGAGCATGTGTACTGTGTGGCTGTCACATGCAAAGTGACTGAGAGAGTAAAGCAACAACTCTGCATCAAATTTTGCATGAAGCTTGAACATTCCTCCATGGAAACTACTGGCATGATTCAGAAGGCCGCAGCTATGGGCAACTGGTGATTGGCAGCTTCATCACAACACCACACCTGCTTATGCATCATATCATGTGCAGAGTTTTTTAGCAAAACATCAAATTGACCAGGTGACTCAGCCGCCCTCCAGCCCAAATTTGGTGCCCTGTGACTTCCGGCTTTTCCCAAAACTAAAATCACCTTTGAAAGGGAAGAGACTTTGGTCCTTCAATGAGATTCAGGAAAATATGATGCGGTAGCTGATGATGATTGGGTAAACTGTGTGAGGTCCCAAAGTGACTACTTTGAAGGCGACTGAGGTGTCATTGCCCTATGTAAAAAGTTTCTTGTCTCTTGTTGAATAAATGTCTCTATTTTTCCTTATTATATGGCTAGATACCTTCTGGACAGACCTTGTATATTTAAAACCAATAAGAACTTTGTAAATCCAGGTGATGGGTGATGTTAATCAGTAGGAATGTAGCTAGGCTAGAAGTTTTGATTTATAGATATAAAACCAATGCTTGTTTTTAACCCTATAATTACAACTAGAACCACAGCCACACTTTTATTATGAAGGCCTAAAGCAGCATATAAAACTTATTTCTATATCATCAATTTGACAAATATCATGAATGACTCAAAATCTTGGCTAAATTTAAAGCCCCATAATGCTGTGGCACATTATAAACGTAAGAGCTGAAATGAACAACTGTATTCCCCTTTGCCAGCTTGAAAATAGATTCCTCTTCACTATGTGCAAGGTAATGAATGTAAATACAGGCGGGGCAACAGTAGGCTTACAGCTGTACAGTCATTCAAATGGAAAATAATACAATAATTAATACATAATAATATAAAAATAAACTCGTTTCTCATTTGGCAAAACACAGAGTTTATCCTTGTGTTACTATTTATTGTATTATTTTCCACATGAACAGCTGTAAACCTACTTTTACCCTGCCTTGTATGTATGTGTTCAGGGTGGGACCTGACAGGGAATATCAACAAATGATTTTTTAAAAAATAAATCCAAGAATGCCAGTTGCATTTGCTTGGTAATATTTATAACCTCCTAAGGAGGTTTTTCAGTACTACTGAGAACATGCACTGGGGAGTCATTCGTTAAAAAGGGAGTATTTTGTCACTTTTATTTCCTAACACTCCTTGTACTGAATAACAGGATTATTGCAAACACCAGGTATGCAATCCTCACCTCTACGTATAGTTCTGGCTTTGTCACCCACTTTAGGTATCAAAATTATCTTCACAAGTTTAAGTTATTAAGAAGGCTCCTCTTGCTTCTTTTATGTTTGACTTTGCCAGTTTCCTTTCCATCTCAGTATCCTAATTACCTGTAATTCTGCCAAAATTCTTTTTATTTTTCATTTCATCTTTTTATCTCCAATGTACAAAAATGTACAGAAAAGCAGTTGCTACAACAAAATATTTCTATTGGTATCCAGTTCCTTATCTTTATTTCTGGCCAGATTCAACATCTTTCAAGTAAATGAAGACTCTTGAAAGTTCTTTGTCCCAACCTGCAAGTCCACATTAAATGAGGCAAGAATAGTCCCTCATGTAAGAATTGACAGAGATAGTAAGTGTTCCTTTTCATCTCCTTTTCTACCTTCATTACTATTTTATACAAGATCTGTCCAGAGGTATCCAGCCATGTACTATGAAAAGTAGAGATATTTATTGAAGAAGATACAAGACACATGAAATATTGTGCATAGGACAATGACACCTCAGTCCCCTTCAAAGTCGGCACTTTGGGACCTCACACAGTTTGCCCAAATGCCATCAGCTGGCCTGTTATACCTTCCTGAATCTCACCAATGGGCTCAAATCTCTGCCCTTTCAAAGGCGATTTTAGTTTTGGGAAAAGCCAGAAGTCACAGGGTGTCAAATCTGGGCTGTAAGGGAGCTGAGTCACCTGCATGAGACGCGATGCATGAGCAGGTGCATTGTTGTGATGAAGCTGCCAATCACCAGTTCCAGCTCACAGCTGCCCATAGCTGTGGCTTTCTGAATTATCCCAACAGTTTCCATGGAGGAATGTTCAAGCTTCATGCAAAATTTGATGCAGAGTTGTTGCTTTACTCGCTCAGTCACTTTGCATGTGACAGCCACACAGTGCACATGCTCACTCAATGGTGTCTACCGCCCCCACTGACTAGTACAGCGAAGTCATCACTGTTCATGCATGCGCATTCCAGTCCACTTGCCTTGGCTGCCAGGTTACATCGATGGTGTGCAAAGTGTTCTCATTATATTAACAATAGCTGGACTTTTTCCAGACAGATCTTGTACTTTTTAACAGCTCCTCCGAAAGGGTGGAAATACAAGTAACCATTATTTTGTAACTTATTCTGTGTCCAACACTGTACATTTCTAAAAAACCGTAGTACTATGCCATCTTAATCTGAGGAAACTGAGACTCAGAGACTTTACCCAACATCAGACTGTTAGTTATGTTCTTGAAGGTGTATCTAATATATTTCACAACCCATGCTCCTTTTTTTCTGCTGCCTGCAGGACATATGAACTAAAGCTCTGCAGGAAAAAAAACCCCAGAAATACATTCCTTTCATTTTTCCCCAAGCAAAATCCTACTGCATAATCCTGTTGTGTGGCAATTTCCCTTCCACATCTTTGAACATTATCATTCAGTTCACTTTGAAGATTTTGAGGCGTGTCTCCAGTGAGCTGCAAAGTTCTTATCCTCTTCCTTCCTCTCGTAACATGCTCACTCTGGGCAAGTGCATAGAAATCTTCAAAAGATTTGGTTTGTGGGTTGGCTGATGTTTCATGTACTCTTTCTTTTTTAAAAAAAGAATTTTAAAAATATATTTATTGATTTTAGAGAGAGAGAGAGAGAGAGAAACATCAATGTAAGAGAGAAACATCGATTGTTTGCCTTGTATACATGCCCCCCAACTGGGAATCGAACCTGCATCCTTTTGGTGTATGGGACAACGCTCCTACCCACTAAGCTACGCTGGCCAGAGCTCATACACTCTTTCTTACATAGACCAGAACCATAACATACAATCTATAGAATTACTGCAGTGTCTTATAATGGATGAAAAAGATACTTGTAAGGCAAAATGAATGCAACATTCCACTCAGGGTTTGTGGTTTATATCTTTTACATTTCCTTCTCACATCCAATTTTCTTGAGCTAAATCTTCCCTAATCATTTTATCTCATTTTCGCAAACGTAACTTGAGCTCAGTCTTTACTAAACCTTCCCTAAGCATTTTATCTCATTTTCACAAACATAACTTTATACTCACATTGCATCAGAGCATGTGTTTTGTTAAAATACATGATTACAGTAAGTACAGTTGCCCCATCTCTTGTAAACATGTGACTTTTGATGGTGGGAGCAGAAGTGTGCAGACCTGCTGGAGCCTTGAACACACAGGAGAGCTGCACATCGCAGCCTCGGTCGTGCAGAAGGTGCAGAGAGCATCTGCTGCACCGGTGAGCTGGTTAAGCAGAGACCACCGAAAGAATCTTGGTTTCAAAGTCACGTAGGTCTCTGTTCAAATCCCGGCTCTGTGCTGACAAGTTTGTCATGACATTAAATTAGGTGGCACCGGGAAGTGTTTAATACAAACTCTGGCCCATGGTTGGTGCTCAAAATAAGCCACTGCTGCTGTTGCTGCTGGTTGTACTATTACTGTAACAGCAACGCGCTAAAGCCTCTCTACATCCACTGTGTAACCAGATACCTGCTAGTAAGATTTGGTCTCACAAATGTAATGTCCTAAATGACCTTGCCACTTGAATCTTTTCTAGTCATTTCTGAAACTGGTCATTTCTGAAATAAAATGTCTCCATTCCTTAAACTTATTCCTCTTCTCATGTTCCCAGTTTTGGAGTAGGCACCAGCTTCTAGCCCAGATTCAGGTAACTTCCAGGCCTCTGTTCTCTTCCCGTAACTAGATTCCTTCCTACACTGGTGATCAGAAATTGGTGTCCATCTACTTAGCACATCCTATGAAGCTGCAGCCTTAAAACTCTTCCATTCCACCCCATTATGCTTCCACTATACGCCTTATATTACTCACAACACATGGCTGTTCATATCTGCCTGCTCCCATCAACTTCCTTCACCTGCATGTTCGGTGAGAGTGCCGGGTGGGATTTATTCCTGCGATCCCGGCGCGGCTAGCGTACTGCTCAGCATATAGTAGGCACTGAAGAAATGTTTGCTGAATAAGTTAATACAGTCTTAGCTACATCTGCACAGCATAGCAGAGCCTAATTTTCCTGTTAATTCTCCGCTTTCAAGTAAGAAATATAGAGAAGCACAGCTGTAGCTGGGGCCTCAATGACCCTTTGGGGGATTTTCTCTTATTGTTAGGCTCAACCATTAGCAGTAATTCTTGCTGTAGCAATGTTTGCTCTGGTATATTCAGGGAAACTAAACGGTGCTAATCATAAAAATAGCCTTAATTATGCAGTTTGTGTTGGAATTTGTTTATTGGATTTGAATTTGGTTATGTATATTTTCAGACTCGGTTCTGTGAGTGAATAGGAGAGAGTTGCTTTCTATCTGGAGAAGAAAAGACCTCAAACTAACCATTTAATGTTTGAAATCCCTAAATCTGCGCCAACCGTCCAGATGGCTTTCGGCAAAGCAGCCCCTGCTCTGCAAAGGCCTCTCTTTTTATTTGCTGTCAGTTGACTTCTGTGTGTCCTAGTTTTGTAACGTGAGGCCACTTAGTCTTTTTTAACTCATCATGGGCTTGTCTATCCAGTGGGAAGAACAGCACCTTCTTCGTAAGTCTGGCGGGAGCATTTCCAGGAGTGATATATTCAGAGTGTTCATCACAGTGCCTAGAATATGCTGCGTGAGTCGATGGCGGCATGATTCTGTTATCCCCTCTGCGCCTGGTTTCCCCAGGGTGACGCCACAGAGCAGAACGACGGAAACGGGGCCTGGGCTTTGGGGCTGGAGAGACCAGGGTCCCGAAAGAGAAAAACCAATGTCAGGGATGCATGTCAGTGGGCAAGTCCTTTAGCTCGTACCTGTCGTCCTCTCCTGTTTTATAAAATGGTACTAAAAATACCAGGGCCATGGGGGTACTGAGAGGATTCAAAAGAATAAAACATGTAAAACATCCTACACGATCCCTGGCCCGTTTTGCTTCTCATTTATTGAGTCACTCAAAACTTTCTGGTCTATCTTTGTTCTCAGAATGTTTTCTGATATTTCACTCTATTCTTACTGTCTAGTCACCAAATCAAAAAAATCTAAAACCCTGTGTGTGGGCTACTGAGCTGGCCTTCTGTGTTCCCTGCCTCGAGGGCCTCAGCTTTCCAGGTCACTGGTAACACCAGTGATAAATTATTCTTCCTAAAATTTCTGACCAGACACAGTTAAGATTTGCCTATAAAATCTTCTATTAACCACCCAAACTCATCTTTCCCTTCTTAAAATTTTCTAGCAATTGTGATAGACCACTCATAAAGTAGCATTTGATTTTATAATTTAAAGACGTCTTTAGTACCCACCCCCCTTCCTTTTAGAAAATATACTCCCCAGAGGGTCCTTTCTTCCTGGTAATCATGCTCTTACACAGTCCCTTGCCCTTGAATGTGGACTGGACCTAGAGACTAACAACCAGAGTACAACTTTTGTTGTTAGTCCGGTTGTTATGTCTCAACTTTTGTGATGGGATGTCACTTCTGAGGTTGGTTTACAAAAAGATTAGGGCTTGCATCTCTTTTGTCCTCTTGCTTTTTAAAAAACAAGTTGCCACGTTGCACATGGCCCTATGGAAAGGCCCACGTCAAAAGGAACGGTGTTTCTGGCCAACAGCCAGCAAGGGCCGGACGCCTGCCAAGAGTTCACACGAGGGAGCTTGGAGGTGGATCTCCTGTGTTCTGCCAACAGCTGTGAGTGAGCTTGGAAGCGGATCCTCCCCCAGTTGAGCATTTAGATGACTGCAGCTCTGGCTGACACCTTATTTACAGCCTTGGGACAGAGCCGGAGTCAGAGGCATCCAATTATACTGACACACAGATACTGCAGCGTATAGCCATGACTTACTTTAAGTTGCTAAGTTTTGGCAGTAATTTGTTATACAGAAATAGAAAGGGGATATAATAAATACAGAAAAATGATAAAGTGACTCTGGCAACAGGCAGCAAACGAAGGCTGGGAGGACTTTGAGGGTAACAGACTGCACGCGGAAACCTGGAAGGGGATCCTTGTTGTGTAGCAGCAGAGAGCTTAGCAACATCCTCACCTTCTATAAGAAGGAGGTGGGGAATGTCCCTAGTGGATAGAGCGATTCTAAAATTAAGGAATGGATTCCAAACAAAGCTCAAACCCAAGGTCCTGCCAGGAGAACATGGTCTAAAAGTGAAGCAGAAAGTGTGAGCATAAAGTCTTTTGTTAAGAATTCGGAGCTGAGGAAACACAAATTTTTTATAATGGGTGGTATGCAAGTCTGTCACCTGCCCTAAAGGGAAACTCGATCTCTATTTTCTGAAGCTGTTTGCTAGACAAACATCATTGAAAAGATAATCTGGAACAAAGGTCATCAGTATCTCTGCTCACAGGACATGCAGAGAGGTGAGAGACCCCTCAGTGTGTCCAATGAGACAAATGAGGGGTCTCTCCAAGCAATATCCACCCTCATTTCTGCACCATCATGGCTCCTGGTGAATTCTCCCATGAGTATGATATTCCCTTGGCTACACAGATGAATTTAACCAAAGCGGCTAGGACCAAATCCATTCTGTCTCACTGCGTATAATTAGGAATTCTATTGAAAGATCTCTAAGCAGCAGAATGAATCTAACCCACAGCACTTAGATCAACCTATTCCCTGAGGCTTCCAGACTCTACTGGCAAAACAAATACCACAAACCATCAGATCTACCTTAGAAACCCAGGTGGCTTTCTCCTTAGTTTCTTTATTGACCTTTCCACTTGGCCTAAGGAACTAATTCAGATATAGCAGGATGTATCCGTGATAGCACAGATTTGGCGCTGGCCCACACGAAGAAAGTGTAGGGTTCAGGGCATTCTGTCACCTGTAACAACCCTGGCCAGCCAGGTGAGGTTGACCTGAATCCCTTCTAGGATGGAGGTGGTGTCACTGATCACATCACCATTCAAATTTTGTGCCACTTTTCAATTAAATGAGTCTGATCCTAACAGCAATTGCCTGAGGGTACATATCAGCTAACCCTCAGGAAAGCAACCCTGAGTAACCAAGAATAGCCTCCCTTCAGAGGGATCTCTGGATCATCTCTCTGAGTGCTACCTGATCTAAAGATGGAGTTTTTCTCAATACACGGACGTCTCTTATGACTACCCCGAAGGTGCAGTTACATGAACAGCCCAAAGAATTGGATCAGTTGCCATAATTTGTTTCAAGAGTTTGCCATCCCAAAATTTAGCCTGTCAGTCTGTAATTTTCCAAGGGACCAAACAGTTAGGTCATTGACAACAGCTCAAGAGTCGGTAAAAGTATCACAAGGCTCCTCAAGGGGAGTGCTGGCCAGAAAGCCGGGCGTTCTGCCGGTTGACTAAGCAAAGTGACCACGTCCATTTTGGGGTGTGCATAGCTGGCGCGGAGACCGGAAAACAGCCGACGGCATTGGACGGCTCAGCCGAACCATCCTCAAAGCAAGCCCAGGTATTTAAGGAAAGCTCTATGAATTGCAGGCCTCGCTGAACTGGAGGCCTTGTTTCTGGAGGTGGATAAAGTTTCCCTGAAATGGAAGCTGGACTTGTTCATGGAAATCTAAGATGCTATGGGGCCAGGGTGGCAGTTTTCTTAAAACTCTCATTTCTGTTTGATAAGCAAGGTTTGTTGGGCCCTTCCAACCTTACTGGTCAGTGAGTTCGAGTTGACCCATCTCAAACTGAGCACATTTAAATGCGACAGTCACAAGGTCCTCCTCAGGGACCAGGCATTCAGTTCCAGTCCCTATAAGAGCTTAGCAGAAAATTAATAGCTGCTTCCCACCCCCTTGTTTTGTTGTTGTTGTTGTTGTTTTTGCTGCATCTTGCATGGAGTGTTGTTGTTTTGAGAAATGGCCTCTCAAGGGTTCTGCCAGCCATTAAGTACTTAAATAAGGTGTGATTTCCCCTTCTTTTCCTGGGATTCTATGTTGTTCTGGACTCCCTGGGGGGCAACGGGGAGAGTGATCTATGTATCCTACTAGTACAGCTCTACGTGTGGCAATCCCTGAATGGGAGATCTCCACTGGCACCAGTGGGATAAAGATGCACCGTCATATAACACATCAACTCCATTATATGTCTAACAGTGGAAGCCACAACAGCCTTACCTTGCATTTGCCTATAGTCATATCTATAACACAGTTTTAGCTCCCCCTCCCACGGCGAACCCTGCCCAAACTGCATTAGTTGAATTTGGGTGTCTTTTCTCACTGTGGAACAGGGTGAGATGTGATCTGTGACTCAGTATTCACAGAACCATAAAATATGGGTGCCTCCCCTCCCAAAGTTCCCCAGCACACTCAAGGGATCCATATAGCATTTGGCCTATCTGGAGGACAAAGAGATTTCAGTACTACCCCAGTCATTTTTCTCAAGGTCAGGGTAGAGAGAGGCCTCCAGGGATACGAAGCAGAGAGCAGCTCTGTGCCAGTCACCATCGGTTCTGAGCCATGCTGTGATTACTCCTGTTTTAACTGGGCTTCCAATCTCCACCTAAAGCACCACGTATAGTGAGTCATCATTACTGACACAGCCTATTTTGATTTGGGGAGTCTGACTCAGAAGCTATAGCCCTGACTCCCACGGCAGGGACCCTGTTAGGGAGCACATATCAATCTGGAGTCCAATGATAAACCTAATTTGAACATGAGGAATGGTGACATTTTCCAAGGTGGTGAGGCTGACTGTGAGAATTTGGAACAGGTTCTCATTCTCTGGAGGGTTCCTTTCACCAGCATTACAGACAAGTTAGGACCCAAATACTCATCAGTGTCCCACATGAGTTTGTCTGTCTCCAAGGAAATCCTGACAGGACCCATATTCCTTTAGAGCATCCAAGACCTACTCCAGAAGGTTTTGAGATCTTTTACTGTCTAAATAAATCTAAAGTTGGCATGATAAAACTGCAGGAGGGGTTGAGTCCAAAGGCAGCCCAATTGTTGCTGTTTCTCCTTACCTAGTATTACATGCCATGCCCAATTATCTCTCCAGCAAAGCAGCCAAAGTTCCCCAGGCTTCTGACCATGGCAACTACAAATGCCTTCCCTTCATCCTCAGTGTGGGTGTGTTTCTCTGTGCTGTCTGAACAAGGTCAGAACCTTCCTCTAACCCAGAATGGTTCTTCATACTAGTTGGTACAGTCCATCATGATTTTTGTGCTGGTACCACAAGCCACAATTTCAAAAGAGTGATGAGAAGAGGGTGGGATAATGCCTACACACATAGACATGACAGGAGAGGACCCCAGAATCTGGGTAGTCTGCATCTTTTATAACGGACAGTAAGTATGACTGCCCTTGCTCCAGAGGGAAAGACTATCTTCCAAGGCTGTGTTCATACACAAACACTTGAAAAGACAGTCCAGACCAAAGGGCATTTCTGAATGCCCCAGAAATGCAAGATCCCAGTAGAGAATTTTTCCCAATTATTATTTAATGGAAAAAATGTCTAGAAATTCAGCTGACTTTTAAAGTTTCTACAATATTGTTCAATCTACCTTTTCAAAGACTTTCCAAACACTTATTCCATTTCTGTGTACTCTGTTCTGCAATAAACTGATCTTTTTATCTTTTGAATACTCCCAATACTGAGCTGGTTTCTCAGTTATAGAAAACAAAAAATTAAAACAACAAAAAACTTATTGCAACCAAATCGGAAATCATGAATCTCAAATTCATGCTTTTACTTTGTATGTCCTTAGTTATGATGATTCCTTTACACTATGGTTATGTGGTCTTTTGACAGGTTGCCTTGAAAATGAATTAAATTCTTTACCTTATATACTTATTGTTTCCACAGCAAAATAGCCAGCTTCATGAGAGTATAAACTATATTTTTCCATGACTCAATAGTCCCAATTCAATTCCTCTTAATAAATGTTATCCAGTTGCTAAGACATAAATGCCATTGTCTTTAAGTCCCTGATAAATATATTCTATATGAGGAGAGAACCAGTGATCCCTATTTCTCCCACTGAGATCCAGAGCTGAACAGCCAACAGACCAAAGAGACCTCTGTAATTCAAATGTCACACTGCAATTTCAAGTTGGCAGCCTTCCTTGAGTTTCATTTTACTTGCCTAGGAAACAATGAAGCACTTATTCTGATGCCAGCAGAACTGTGGGAAGAGACTAAGAGATTTGTATTTCCCTGAATTTTAATCTGCAGAAGAGCACAACTACAGTGAGCAAAGAGTGGTAGTACATGTTATTATTATTTTAATGAGTCTATAATTATACAACTAATTGAATCTTGGAAAATGTGGGGTGGTTTATACAAAAACTGACTCATGTGATTGCAAATATGTTAACAGGTATCATAAGTCATAACCAGAAGTCATAGATATAGGATGTATAGTAAACAATAAAGAGAAAGCCACAAAAATGTCATTAATGGTATTTGTATGGATTATCTATCCATTAACAACAAATATAATCTCAATCTTATAATTTCCTTGGAGGAAAAACAATTCTATTCCTTTCCTCATTGTGGTTCATGGCAGCAATACCTTTCTGCAATACCAGGACCTGAAGGTCTTTAGTTCAGTTTTCCTGACATCTTTAAGTTGGACAACTCCAGCTCTGACTGCATCTAACCCTTCCCCACAAACTCCCACAACCCTAGGCCCTCTGTTGTGCATACCCTGTTTCAGTAGGTCTGAGGCTGGGGGAGAAATCTGTAATTTTAAAGAAAGACCATGAAGTCTCCACATTGAGATGTTTGATACACAGGGTCTTAAATCATTTTGTAAGTCCTTGAAGAGCAGGAACTATGTCATGTTCATTTCATATCTATATAACTGATAAATAGAAGCAACTGTATGTAGATTTTAAATTTTTCATTAAATATTGACTTGATGCATAAAATTTATGTAGCATCCAGAAAATACAATGAAGAGTGATTATAACCACAACCAATGAGCTAACAACCTAGTTCAAGAACAGGAGCAGAACCACTACATTCTAATTATGGTTCTGTGCGTGTGTCTCCTTAATCTGTTTCTAACACTTGCCCTGCAGAGATAATCCTGCTGAATTTTATCACTCTTAAATTCCTCTAGTTTTATTATTTTGCATTATAACTAAACAATGTGTCATTTACTTTTACATGACTGTAAACTTCATGTAATGAAGTCATGTTGTTTGTACCCTTCGGTGCCTTTTTGTTTTCAATGGTACACGTCTGAAGTTCCACCAGTTCTTGTGGACCGCAGAAACAACCTCCATACACCATTCCACTGCACGTCTGTGCCACAGCACATTTCCCCATTCTCCCGTTGATAAAGGTATCAGTTGTATCCAATTTTTTTGAAGAATAGTATTATATATTTCTTATTGTAATAACTATGTATAATGCCAATTGGGTACTGGAAATATCGGGGGGAACACTTGTTTTTTATCAGGGGCAAATTGTTTTTTAAAGTGGATGGGCCAATTTATATTTCTATGTGCAGAGAATAAGGTCTTTTTACTCCACATTCTCACCAAAACCTAAAATATCCAATTTAAATCAGATCAGTAGGTTGAAATATTTCATTTTGGTTTTTAATTTTCACATACTCATTGCTTATATGGTTGGGCACCTTTTCGTATGTTCACTGGCCACTACAGTTTCCTCTCTTATGACATGACTAAGTCAATAGCCTATACACAGTTTTTCTTATTGGTTCATAGAACTTTTTATATAATTCTCTATAATTCTCTTTCAGTTATTTATTTTCAAATAAATATTTGAAAATATTTTCAAATATTTTTCTTCCAGCTTCTGGTTTGCCTTTTTGCTTTCATAAAAGTATTCTTTTAATGAACAGAAGTTTTTATTGCATTGAATGCAGTCAATTTTCTCAACACTTTCTATATGGTTTTGCTTTCTTAAGTGTCTCATGTAAGAAATCATTTCTTAGATTAAGGTCATAAATACATAGATTCTTCTACACCATCTCCTATCTTTTATGGGCTTGCTTTATGCATTTGAGTAGTCAATCCATCTGGAATAAACTTTGGGATACTAATGGAGATGAGGGTTGCAATTTCACCATTTTTCATTCACTGAGAAGCCTAACCTTTCTTAACTCCTATTGAGCATGTTTCTATGTCAAAAATCAAATTTGCATGTATGTGAGGGTCTGTTTCTGAGCTCCCAACACGGTCATTCTTTTGTTCCAGGGTCTTAACTGGTACAATTTAATAATAAATATCTCTCTTTTAAGGCATGTGAAACATCGTGGTTATTTCCGGTGCACTGTTTTTTCATACATATTTTTGCAATAGTTCACCAAATCCTATTTAAAAATCTTTAGAATTATTTTTGCTGGAGTTACACTGAAGGTATAAATCAACTGAGAGAAAGTTGACTCAATTAAGCTATTGAGTCTTTTAATCTACAAACAAGGTTTCTTTGTAATTTTATATAAACTTTATAAACTGTATTTCAATAAAATTTTTCTTCATGAAGGTCTTACCTATCTTTTAGTAGGCAAGGTCTTGCCTTTTACCAAAGTAACTTATATATTATATTTTCCCTCTGAGACACACTGAAATAGATCTTGTATGTTTTATTAATTATGTATCCGGTAAACTTGCTAAAATCTTCTATCTAATAATGAATCTGTAGGCATGTTTGAGGTTTTCTAAATAGACAATTGCATCACTAGTGAATAACAACAGCTTCGTTTCTTCCTTTACAATCCATTTCTTATATTTCTCCTTCTTGCCTTCCAATATGTCAAATGCAAGAAGTGACATTTTCAAGTATTAAACCATACTTATATTATTGACTCAACTCAACTTAGCCGTGATCTCTTTTATATGTTACTGCACATGATTTGCTAATATTTTGTTAAGGATTTTTTGCATTATTTTTATGAATAGGATGGGACTGGAAGACTTCTCTTTCATGATTACTTGGTTTGGGTACCAAGGTTGTACCTCATTATCTTTAACATTTCACACTCTCAAAGTCTCACTGGTATCAGCTGCTTTCATTTCTGGTCTTCTACAAACAGTTATACGTGACTGGAGATACTTGCTCCAGTTGGATGTAAGTGATAAAATAACTTGGGCCTTATCTCTCTTCTTTCTTTCTCCTTCCCTTCTCCTTTCCTCCCTCTCCCTCTCTTCCTCCTGTTGATTGATACTATGGTGATTTATTTCCCTTTGAATTTTGTACTTTGAAATTGTAATCTCTTATTTCTTGAAACTTTTTAACAATTAGGCTTTGACTGAAGGTGAAATCCCTCAAGAAAGGACGCGCTTGTTTTTTTCTCTTCTAAAAGGTGGCATAAATTCAAGCTGCCGTGATCACAATCTCTCAGAAGAAATTTTTCTTTTCCTCAGCACCAAGGTTTGACACTGGCAAATTGCCTTGCAGTCCCTGAGGTGGAAGACCAGACTTATTCTCATCTTCCAGAGCAGGGGAGCCCCTAGGGCTTTTGCTGTAGGCTGAAATTCTCCAATTAGATATCCCATTTTGGAGGAGCCCTGAGCTTTATCTACGGTAACTCAGAGCAATACCAATTACAGTGTCGTCAGAATATACAGAACATTCAAGATAAATAGGACAGTATGAACAGTGAAAGAAGCCAGACATAAAAAAAGTATATACTTTATGCCAAATGTAATTCTAGAATTGACAAAACCTACCTATGATGTCAGAAAGCAGATTGAATGGTTGTTCAGGGCTGAGAGTCACTGAAGTTCTATAAGGGAAATATCTGAGGTAATAAAGTTGTTCATAGCTTAACTGTGGTGCTGGTTATGCATCAAACTGTTATCCTAAACACATTTTAAGTTGGTGCACTTTACTGAATATAAATTATTCCTCATTAATGTTGATTTTCATATTGAAATATAGGCATAAAAATTATCAAATTATACAAGATCTGCACATTTTACTCTATGTCAATTTTATGTCAATAAAATAATTGTAAAACCCCTTCAGGAACTGGTATTTCAGAAATCAAGTAATTTTTTACTACCACCACCCTGACTAGCATCAGTATCAGGTTAAATAAATGGAGGCCTTAGCAAGTCCGGTACACCTCTGAGACAAGGCAGTTTGAGGCTGTTAGTCTTTGGTCAGGTCACCATTTAGTTTTTATTGCTGGTGAAAATGTACTTCTATGACTGAAGTCTACTTCTAAGTTAGTGCATTGGTGAGAAGATGGCTATCTGTGCAGTACTGTTCCTGACATCACTAAGGACATTTTGACTATTATTTCTACCGCATTTTATTTATTTATGAATAAAAGAAGTCATGTCAACACGAGTCACCAAATTGCTATTTCTAAGGTCCCAAAGCTTTACAAAGAATGAAATATGTACGTTCATTTTTTTTCTGGTTTTGTATGCGGACGGTTTTGTTGCAGTATGGTCTAGCTAGTCTTCTTGAAAATCATGGTCTCTGAGAACAATGAAAATGCAGAAGCAAAAGACCATTGAAAACGACTAACTCCCCAAGTGCCAAGGACAAGCATGGAGTGCTCCTTCAGTCCCTCCCCTGTGTCCAGTCTCCAGTCTTGCTAGGTTGGACGTTCCTTTTATCTCAGATCCTATGCCGTTCTCCCATCACTGTCTCAGATTATGTTTCTACCTAAATTACATTCTCCTCACTTTACTCCCCAATTTTCATCTTAACATCCTTTGAGTGACTCAACTCAGTCTAAGTCCTTGGCTTCCCCTAATCTGCCCAGCGCTGTGCTCATCCCTGGATGTATTAAAAATCAGCCTGTCAATGAGGAGGTCACACGCCAGTGAGGCAAATTTGTGGGTGAATAATCATAGAGGTACACATGGTGCTCGTGAGTCATAAAAACAGGCTGCCCAGCCCAGCTGAGAGAGACCAAGGTGGTTTCTGGAGGAGACGGATGAAACCCAAAAGGAGCCCTGAAAGGTGAACGGGATGGGTGGGCACACAAGGGCAGCCCAGAGTCGGCGCACTCGAGGCAGAGGAACCAGGAGGAGCACAGGCCTGGGGAACCGCAGGACCCCCAGGGCCCACTGGAAAGTGAGTCTGTATGGCCCATCTCGCTGAGAGTTCAGCATTTTAGAACTTGTTGGTAAAAAGTTATACTCAACTTATAAATGCTTTTAAAGTTGAAAATACTGTCATTTGTGTTTGTTTCTATGGCATCTGATTAACACTGCGAACTCTGTGGCTCATCATTGTAACACAGAATTGCCCCAGCGTGGTTTCTAGGAACTGCGAAGTATATACTCTGAGAAGAATTTAATGGGCATGGAGAAATCTGATAAAGTTTCTTTGGTATTTTGCATCTGGCACACGCATAAATATCACCACAATGTGGTAGCTGGAGAAAAATCGCAGGAAAACACATTCCAGTCACTTGCATGATAAAATAAAGAAAACGAGCTATAAAAAGATGACATTACTCAGCCAAAGATTTCTATTCCAACCTCTGTCTCCCATGGACGCTGCTCATCCTCCTGTCGCTGCTCACTGTTGTAATAATACTGTTCCTATATACAAAGGATATTTCTAAAGAGGGCCTTTCAGGTAGAGAGGGATATTTACCTCCCGGGGATTGTGTGAGTGTCTGTGCGAGTGTATGTGTGTGAATTTATGTGTGTGCGTGCCAGTGCGCTATTTAGGTTAGTTCAAGCGTGGATACATTCTTCAACTGAATCTTTTCCAAGTACCTTATGGTTCTGGGGTTCGATGAAAATGACCATTACTGTAGATCTAGGGATCACAAGCCAAATAATATAATTACATTTAATAATTTTAAAGATACAGGCAAATTGGAGTCTCTGAACGACCTGTTTAAAAGGTTTTCTATTTCTCCCCTTCTTTAGGCTCCTCTGATCACCATCGGCTGGTCTTCCTTTTACACACCCGACTTTCAGTTTTAAGCTTCTCTATGTCTATTATTGGCAGCTAAAAATCATGAGAATTATTTTATTTATAGTATAACACCTTTTTAGACATTTTGGCATGTCCACCATATAAATCATGTGAATAAGTACTATGGTAAGCTAAAGATACATGCATGCAGTTTTTTTAAAAATTAAGAACTTTGTATTACATGATTCTTTTCTTTAAAAAAAAATCACTGAACCACTGAATTTAAAGACAATATAAATCACTTTGTACACTGTATTGTACCAATATCATACAGCCCTGCTGTTGAACATCTCTTGTTTCCCTTTAATGTGAATTACAAACTATTTAAAGTGTTAGGGGTTAAAAACATCTAGGGTTAAATATTAGGAAGCAAGCCCATATTGCAGAACCTGTACCTAAAATATTCAGGATAATGTTTCAGAATACATATTATTTTTCAAATGGGAATCTTCAAACTATCATTCAACATTCAAAACACACAGCTCCAGAGAAGTTCTTCCGAACAGACAGCTAGTTAATAAGACATAGAATATTTAATTTCACATGTGAAGCAGGGACAGACAAGCATTACTTCCCACCAGAAAACAAACCTTAAGGAAATAGTTGTTATTGTTATTGCAGTTGCCAGGCACTCCTTGCAACTCAGCCACAGTGTTCTAAAACGGTTGACAACAAAAATTAAAAAAGCTTTGCCCTGCTAAAGAGAACAACCTAATGATAAAGAATTAAAAAATAAATAAATAAACCCAAACACTGAAGTCCTGGTACCTGCCACAATATATACTTTCGAGAACTGAGAGAACGCCCCCACTCTTCGTTTCTGCCGTTACAAACACGGGATGAAGCCAACTCACACGACTGAAAGGCCATCCGTAGTACTTGCAATCTCTTGCTCACACAACACAGGCTGTTCCAGCCAGGAACGGCAAACGGCGTGGGTCAAATACAATGTTATCCCTTTAATGCTTTTCACATAAAATTTCTCTTCTTATAAACCTTTTAACACGTATGCAAGCCAGACCTTCCATTATATTTTTGCCTCTAATTATTACGTGTTAACACAAGCAATGGAAATGTGTATCTCTGCAGGTGGCTGCTCTAAATTGTATTTAATAATTCCAAAGATTCTAAAAAATTGACTACTATTGCCATGATATAGGTATGATGATATTAATTTCCAGTAATGGAAACAAATCATAGAAAGGTTAAGTTATGTTTTAAAAAAAGGTAGCCTTCATTTCTGGAGTGAGGATTAACATTGTTACAAACCACTGCCTAAAAGAGACCAAAATGCCAGCTATAATCTAAGACTTTAAATGTAATGAATAATATATTTTAAAATGATATATAAAGAGGCAAAAGCAAAATAATCTTATAACTTTACACATGCATGTAAAACAGTTCATTTTAATGTGAACGACCAAATGTATTTTTTCATTCAAAAAAGTGGCATAGTACCCGTCTGTACTTCCTTGCCAGTCTGATCCCACAGCGTGTCACACTGCAAAACGCTCTCCGAGGGAAAGAGATACACAAAATACACCACAAAACCTGAGCACACAAAACATACCAGAAGTACATCATCCCACCACGCAAAGTTTAAAGATTGAGTGTATGGAGTATGACAGGAGATTTAATTTGTTATCAAAAATTAAAATCTAGTGGAAAAATTTACCATACCCCCAGAATTTCATGAGATAGTGCTGAATGTCTGAGAGGTTTACTGAAATCCTCCATGGTTACCTTTCAGATTGTAAAAAGAGAAGAAAGGGAAGGAAGGAAGGAAGGAAGGAAGGAAGGAAGGAAGGAAGGAAGGAAGGAAGGAAGGAAGGAAGACAGAAAGAGAGAAGAAGGAAGGAAGGAAGAGAGGGAGAAAGAGAGAAAGAAAAAGAAATGAACAATAATTCTATTAAATCCAGAAATGCAATCACCAAATCACAGATCCACATTTAATATTTTTCACTTTTTCAGATTTATATCTCCCTCCTCTTTATAGGATCCCCTTTATTCTTTGGCCTTTAGGTAGAAACATTTTAACTTTGCTTTTTAAAAATCAGAATGTTTAACATTGAACATAAAAGATATGGGAATGCAAATTAAAATGGAATTGGTTGTTTGCTTATTATAAACTTTTCTAGTTTAAACACTTGGAGAAAAAAGCCTAGAAAAAATGCAGAAATTTAGAATTTGTATATTATATATATTTTTTAAATTCTTCTGGAGTATAATATATACTTTCCTAAAGCATTAAAACAGGTATATTTAAGTACACTCTATACATGATAAAGTAGATTTAATCCTAAATATGGTTCCGACAGAGGACCATTGTACCTTTACAATTTCTGGCTATATTTATCACATTGCAATGTTTTCCCTGTAGGCAATTCAAGCAAGCAACTCCCCTTTGTCAAAGTGACAAGTTCCAAGTTAGAATAAACCTTGGACGATTTGAACAAAACCAGAAGCTATCTATCCTTCAGGAGACAATGCTGATCTAAGTGCTGGCTCTGGAAATTACTTGGATGGACTTGGTTGTTCTGCATTTAATTAGAGGTTTTCCTGGCTGGCTCAGGGAATGCCACAGGGGATACAGTCAAATAAAAATGATTTCATCTTTGAAATCATAAAATGATTCTATAAATAAGAAGAGTGAGAAACTAAGTGATTGATTACACAACTCAGGATTAACCAAGATATGTTAATCAATAAATTGCTCAATTACATATAAAATTAACTAAATTATTCAAGGACCATTTACCCATTGGATAACCACTATTGGTCCATCTCATTTCCATTACATTTCTTGGACATTTTATTTTTTATTAACAGGGAAAGAGAGTAAATAAGAAATACAGACATAACATTCAACTCAATTTAAGAATAGTAGGTTGCATTAGTAAAAAAATGAAT
>CM052549.1:26415259-26431193 GCA_028533065.1 Trachops cirrhosus
TCAGCCAAATTATTTAAAGCTTGGAAATACGAATCGAAGGAGGGCACCATTCTTTTCAATGCCATGTAGGTACATTACTTAACAGGCCCACTCAAGGATAACTTGGGAAATGAATTTTAATTGATACACTACTTAAACTTGATTAAAAGTCCTGCATGTACTGAAGGTGCATGTTAATTTGTAGATCTCTGTCCTGAAAAAAACTCAGACACTTTTCTTCTACTAGAAAAGATAATCTCATAGGCCATAGTTTATTTCTCTGAAGAATATTAACCAGTTTTGCATCAAACTTGCAATGTTATTCTAATATTACTTTATTAACTTGCCTTTAAATGCTACTCCTAAAATGTTCTTTGAACTACATTTACCATTTCACTGCTTCTCTTAACTAGTGAGCTGAATAAAGTCTGATACATGTTCATTTCATATTATGCACGTCATCCTTACTTTAACTCTTTGACTATTAGCCTATAATAATTTGAAGGCTCCACCAAGGTTCCAGAGCAGATTCACAAAGTCATTCCAACAGCACCATCACAGAAATGCACTGCATGGATTGTTTAAGACCAGCCACATCTTAGGTTGGTCTTCAGAGTGATTCTAAAGCAGCAATAGAATTTTATCCTTGCTATCATGGTTTTTTTTTTTTCTAATTTAGTACTTTTGATTTTTTTTTTAATTGGTTCTTGGCCAGTTTAGTTCTGAATCTAGTTTGCACTAGATAACAACAATGATAATAATTCCCCACTGTTAGCAGCAATGATTGGGAATGTAATTTTATAATCTCACCATTCGAGATGTCTATTGGGATTATAGAGATCCATTATCATTACCCATTATAATGTGAGAGATGATTAAAAAAATGGAGTTGTTATCCTTTAATTTCTTTGTCTATTTGTGAGGTCAAAGTATTCCATTAAAAAATTTCCTGGACACTAGAAAGGAAACTAGCCCTTTGAAATCTTGACCAGTGAGGTTTTGTGGTTCTTCGGTCATTTAACCTGTTTCTCAGGTCACAGAAATGAAGGTCCAAATTCCCTGGTGGCTCTGGTTGGCAGAAGCCACTGTCTCACCGTGTGCACATGAAGTATGTTCCTCACTCAGGAGGGTATTTAATGACGAAGTGATAATCTGATCAGTTCATGGAGAATACTAAGCACTTTAATGAATCTTATATTCTAGTAGCAATGAAAACTTTAATTAAAAAAATAAAATAAAAACTTTAAATATGCTAGACACTTAGAAAAATCCTTCTTAAAAACTCTACTAGAAGCTCAGAAATATCTTTTATAAGAGCCCAAGTTCACATAATAAAACTGAGTCTTTGGACAAATAAGAGTAATAATTTTGGTTTAAAATACACAGTTTAATTCATGATTTCCAAGGTACCTAGTTTTCTCCAAAACCTTAGTCATAAAACACAGCTTTTTAATATTGTATATGATGAGCACTATAAAATTTCTGTTGAAAAACAGAAGCTCAAAATCACATGTACTAATTCTCCCTGTCCATTACATTTTTCTGAGACAATGTCTTTTTTGGCTTTGACTTAGAGATCATAGATCCTGAATCCAAAACATTTGGTCCAGTTACTTTATGGTTCTGCACATATGTGTCTCAAGAAGTAACAGTAATGCTTCATTCATTCTAAAGGAAAGCCTTTTAAAGCATCTCCACAGTCACTATCATCAACTGTCAAATTAGCATGTGCTGATTTTGGAGAATATATTAAAGTTACAAATGAAGGTCATGTTCAAGGTTGAAAATTTGGAAACTGTGGAAATACATAAAAAAGAAAATAAAAACCTCATGTAATCTAATCATCTGGAATTGACTACTATAAAGATTATGCTGGTGAATTTTTTTCTTACTTAACAAAATTAGGATTATTTGAATATATAGTTTTGTGGGGTTTTATACTTTCATTCATCAAGATAATATTTCTTGAGTGCTTAAATATGTCAGGCAATGTGTTATACTCTTTATTATTTATTTTTAGACCTTATTTTATCTTTTAAATTTTTGTTATATCTTCATCTTATTGAATCCCGCTAATAGCCCTGATTAAATATATTATTAGTAGTTCTGTTTTACATGTAAGGAAGCTTTTCACTCCTCTGATGCAGTCATATCAAATAAGTGGCAGAGCCTGGCTATAAACCTAGGATATCTGACTCCCGAGCCTGTACTTAAATAATACATTACATCATTAAACAATTTTCCACAACAGACACTGAATATATGTTATGCTGTGGTTTTATACATATAAACCATTTACATATTGTTATACCAGTATGTTGTTCCAAGGTGTTGATCAAGTTAGCATTTTTATATAAAAATCATTGTGAATATTTCTAATTATTTCTTTGAATTATATCCTAGAAGTGAAATTACCTAGTCAAAGTGTGTAAGAAAGGCTGTTCAATTTGTAAACCCCCAATAGTGTTGAAAAGTAGTCTACTGCACCAACATTAAAACTGAATATTATGTTGTAAAATATTTTAATAATTTGCTAAGTAAATTTTAATTTCTTTGAACTGTTTAAGGTGTTTACTAAACAACTGTATTTCTTTTCCTTTGTACATTATTTTCAGCTTGCTTTTTTTCTGTTACATTTTCAACAAGTATATTATCATCCATGTTTTAGGCTAATATCTACAAGTAAGTGGCCCATTCCAACTGTCTTCAGTGCTTAACTACACAGACCCTTCTCCTCTCCTCCCCCAGTCTGATAACAAAGACCATAAAGTATAAGGAACGGAATCAAAGTGCAGCTCTATACTTACACACAGTAGAATTCTGTTCAGTTTCTACTCTTAATTTTCTTCACACTTACTGCTTTGAAAATTGTTTACCTACTTTTTGAGACATCCCACAACTTTTTCTTAGACCTAATCTTCTTGAGCTTTTCAGTCTATTATTATTGTTGATTTCCAATATGTGACTCACCCAGAGCAACTTCCAAACCTGCAAGCTCCACTCATCGTAAGTGCCCTATATGGTGCACCATTTTTAATCTTTTATATGGGATTTTTACTGTACTTTTTCTTTATTTAAGATACTCAGATACCATTGTGTTACAACTGCCTATAGTAGTCAGTACAATCACATACTATATGGGCTTGTAGCCTAGGAGCAGTAGGCTGTACCATACAGCCTAAGTGTAGCAGGCTACGCCATCCAGGTGTGTTCAAGTGCACTTCAGGATGTTCACACAATGGCAAAATCACCTAATGATGCATTTCTCTGAACGTATCTCAGTAGTTAAGTGGCATATATACAACTCTGCTTATGTTAAAATGTTACAAAGTTACTGTAACTTTGCATTATATTTTTTAAAAATGTGTTCATCCTTGCACTTTAAGAAGTAAAATAATGGCCCTGGCTGGGTGGCTCTGTTGGTTGGAGTGTTGTCCCACACTCGTGGTCACAGGTTCGATTCCTAGTCAGGGCACATACCTAGGTTGCAGGTTCGATCCCCAGCTGGGGCGCTTGTAGGAGACAGCCAATTGATGTTTCTCACATTAATGTTTCTCTCTTTCCCTCTCTCCTTTCCTCCTTCCCTCCCTCTCTAAAATCAATAAACATATCTTCAGGTGAGGATTAAAAAATTCTCAAAACACAAGAAGTAAAAATAGTGTGTGTGGTTATAGAAAATGATATGTGCTAGTCTCCTAAATTGTTCTGTGTGATAAGCAATTATTATCAAATTCCTAACTGTCAGTGAAGGTCGTTAAATAGAAATTAATAAAGTCGGCCACAAATTCAATTTATATGGATAACTGAGATTATGCTAGAAGCAATAGTGACAGAAAAAATAATTGTGAAGATAAGCTAATGAAATGAACTTTTATTTCTCCAGAAAAAGGATAGTAGTTTAGTCCTAAAACAAAGTGTCCACCAGCTCTAGAATATGAAAGAACACACTGAAGACCAAAACTTGAGTGTGTAAGTTACTCTGAGTAAGGTTTGAGGAAGTGATTTTTATTTGCTTGAATTCCTTTTCCTGAGAGAGGACAACTTTTAGATGCAACCTTACAGAACAGAAACTCTCAAGTCTTGGCTCATAATTAGAAGCACAGAAAGGACAAGGGATAAGTCCTGGCAGTAAAAATGAGATGGACAGCTCTCTGCATCAGACCAACCCAGAGTACGAAGAATGCATATAATCCGGATTTTCCAAATATTTTCTAGAACAGCAGAGAAAATGGCCTGCTTTCCCCGGGAAGAGCCGTCTCCTGGAACGGAATTCATGGGAATGCACCTGGCTGATGGTGAAGGTGTCGGCCCCGGCCATCTCCGCAGCAGTTCCCACGCGCTACAAACGCCTGTCCCCCAGCACTGCTCTTCAGCCACAGGCTGGCGTTCCCGACACCCTTCGCTTCTCAATCTATTAGCCAGTATCAGTGGCGGGAAGGCTAACAAAACTACATTAGCTGGATTATTTTAGGCTTTGTGTAATATAATTGGGTAGTTATTATCAACATGATATATTGGACAAAGAGAAACAGAAACAAAAATTCTACCTCATGGGGCTTCTGTAAACAAAGCAACCAACAACGAATGAAAGGGAGACCAGCTGGAACAACGTTCGTGAACTTCGGTCAACAGAGTCTTCCCACAATGCTAGATAGTGACGTTCTAAGTGTATATGAAAATACTGAGGGTGAACAAACAAAATATCTGATCAGAAGAGTGGCACGAGAGTGTGCACACAGACAGGAAACCGTGGAATCGAGACGGCAGTTCCCACGCAGGGCTGCCCCAGGCCTGAGGGCGCCTCGGGGCCCAGATGGGCCCTGAAGCCGGCGGGGGGAGGGGTCGTGCTGCAGGGTGAGCACGAGAATGGGACTCTTCCCTGCTTTTATATGCTGGTGTTACCCAAAAAACAGCTCAAATTATTTGAAAACCAACAGTTGAATAAGGATAAATTTACAGAGCCCCTTAA
Source organism: Trachops cirrhosus (assembly GCA_028533065.1). Lineage (NCBI taxonomy): Eukaryota > Metazoa > Chordata > Mammalia > Chiroptera > Phyllostomidae > Trachops > Trachops cirrhosus. The sequence continues at coordinate 26,420,208 of CM052549.1, forward strand.
TTTCACTTTGCTATTTTCCACCCAAACATGAAAAGAATGATGTAAGATGATGGACCTGCAAAAGGCTGAGATACGACCGTAGGACACAGAAACAAAGCAGGTCCCCTGTTCGGTTCTAACTCGCCTCTCTAGCCCGGCATTGTTACTATCTTTTGTCAGTTATCATCCACGTAATTTATTCTATCAGGATTTTCAATGGTATTATCATAAGTCATTTTGCTTTACAGATTCATTAAAAAAGACTGGAGAAGTAAGTAGCATGCTAAAGTGTCCTGTGTACAGAATCATAAAATTTATGGCAGCAAAAACGGATGGTTAATACATTCATTATTATTTTACTATAAAATTAGAACTAAAACAGAAGGTGGAAATAGTTATCATGTCACTCAGCTAAGTTTACAAGTTCCCTGTAAGAGGTAAGGCTGCACAAAAAGAGAGAACCAGAAGGAGGAGGAGGGGCTAAGGGAGAAAAGAGAAGGAAAATAAAAAGAAAAGTGTTAGGCCCAAGTAAATGTTTTGAAAGTGACTGAAGCCCAAGTATCACTCATTGAACAAAAATTTACCGAGCACCCTCCACGTCTCCGGCATCGTATGAAAGGGAAGGGCTGGCCTGAAAAGCCTAACAAAAGAAGACTTGGAGAGTAAGACATACTGTCAAAGAATAAGGACTCAAACTTTGTACCTGCACTGGATGACTTAGGAGGTAAAAATTCATGACAAATGGTTCAAAGTACTTAAAATGTAGCGATACTTGGAGATGTTTCTAAGGAGTGAAAGCAATCCCAGTGAAGAAGGCTTCTTGGGTTGGGGTGGGAAGGCAGGAGAAAAGATTTTTCTATATAGGTCTGTTTTTTAACAGCCCTTGAAAATAGTGTGACCAAATCTGAAATTAAATTGAAATAGTTTTCTCAAATAACAAAAAGTTATTAAGAAACTAAAGGAAGCTAAAAAGGTATAATACAGAGTCTTATCCTTTTGAAGCTAAGAGGAACTTTAAAGAACATCTAATTCAGAACTTGAATTTTGTCCACAACTGAGTTCTGAAAAGTAACTTTCCTGAGGTCACATGGTGATAAATTCATAGTTTTTAGTTCTAGTTTAAAAAATATACACGACTATTACCTATTCTTCATAAAATATTAAATATTCTATACTAGCTGAAATCTCCCCCCATCCTCCCCCCAAAAAACCGGACTGAGGTCATTCAACACATTGGTTTGCATCAATTCCTAGTTGAAAGAGAAAGAGAAAGAAGGGTAGGTTGGGGGAGATCCATAAACAGAAAACCTATTTACATGAGAATGACACCATACTAACCATAATGCTTTGTAAAACCTTAACACAGTATTTTTCTATATTAATAAGCACATAATAGCATAATTTTTAAAATTACTGACTGGAGGCAGCAACCAACTGTTCCTTTTGTAATTTTTTATAGTGATATCTTTTAAATAGTAAACATTTAAATACTGTGCAAATGAACACACAGTGATAATAATAAAATAATAATATAAAAATATGAACACTGCCATAGATTTAATAATGAAACCATTTATTTTCATATTATATCTTCAGTTTCCATATGCATATAAAATAAAAGGTATAGCTGAAAGATCTCTAAAATCCCCCTGACCTCCAAAATTATAATATATTGGACATACTTTATACATTTTTCTATAGTTTTTCATAAGACTTCCTGTAACTATTTTCTTAGTAACTTGCAAGCTTATTCTTCATTGAAGAACAGTTTAACAAACTGCACTATAAAAAGTTTCTTATTCACATAAGCTTATGTAATACTTACAACAGTGTAAGCAACATGAAAATTAAGTCATTTGTTCACTATCCCATAGCTGTGAGTAGAGAGAATGGAACTAAGACTCCTGGGCACACGATCCCGAAGATCCTGCTCCTTTCATTACGTCAAGCCGCCTTTCTTTTTTTTTGTCTTTTGTTCTTTTTTTTAACTTTTATTTTATTTTATTTTTTTAAATTTTATTTTAATCGTTATTCAAGTACAGTTTTCTGTCCTTTACTCCCATCCCAGCCCACCCACCCATCCCTTCCCACCTCCCTCCCATTTCCACACCCCCTAGTTTTGTCCATGTGTCCTTTATACTTCTTCCTGCAAACCCTTCCCCTTTTCCCCTGAAATTCCCTCCCCTCTCCACTCTGGTCACAGTCAGCCTGTTCTCTATTTCAGTGTCTTAGGTTATATTTTGCTTGTTTGTTTGTTTTGTTAACTAGGTTCCTGTTAAAGGTGAGATCATATGGTATTTGTCTTTCACTGCCTGGCTTATTTCGATTAGCATACTGTCAATCCGCCTTTCTTAATGCAGTCACCAAGGCACTTAGTAAGTAAGCATCTATTACAACAACAGCAGAATGACTGTACTAGGGAAACATTCATTTAAAAAGACTGAGGACATACACACACGGGTGAAAATACAAAAACTACGCAGGAGAACAAATCAATAAATAGGTTAATAGAAAACGAACCCAATTTCTAAAATGAGTAATGAAAAATAGATCTGAGTTTAGAACAAAAAGGAACTGGATGAGGGCCAAATGCAAACTTTTCTACCCTTTTGTTTTTAATCAATTTGTGTTTTGGTTTGGCTTTGTGGTCCATTTATTTAAGAGGGATTGTTCATAATAATTCACTATGGTTTGAATACTAATAATAAGAATGATTTCCTGTCACTTTAGAATGACTTTTAAATGTTTGTGAAACTTAAAGAGAAATAATGTAGACTTTACAAACACATGTAGCTCACTTGGAAAAAAGGTTCTAAATTAATAATGAAAAATATTTCCTACTACTATTATATAGTTCATTGATGGGGCAAAGAGGGTTTTTTTTCACTATTCTGAATGGAGGAAGACGGTTAATAAATTACTTTTAAACACAAAATACTAATAACCCACTTTCTTTGATTTAAGTGTGATTCAGTCAGCTGAATATTCATTCAAAGGATTCACGTCCGACCTTCTCTGCCCAGGTGCTATGATATGGCAATTCAATTAAGTAGTTAAATGACAGCAAACTCACAATTATTAACCACCACACCTGAAACAAAAACAAGAAGAAACTAAGCAAACAACTAGAACAGGAATGGAACCACAGAAATGGAGATCACATGGAGGGTTAGCAACAGGGGCGTGGGAGGAGGAGAGAGGGGGGAAAGGTATGAAGAATAAGTAGCATGGATGGTAGGTAGAAAATAGACAGGGGGAGGTCAAGAATAGTAGGGGAAATGTAGAAGCTAAAGAACTTATGACACATGGACATGAACTAAAGGGGGGAATGTGGGTGGGAGAGGGTGTTCAGGGTGGAGGGGAATGAAGGAGGGATAATAGGACAACTGTAATAGCATAATCAATAAAATATATTTTTTTAAAAAAAAGGCTGCTGACTAAGATGTGGTCCCTAACCTCATGGAAAGAGATGATACTGATGGTGTGGTCTCCTGTGTAAATAAATCAATTTAGTTCCCATTGTGAATCATCTGCATATATCAATATGTGTTTTTAGTATCTCATAGGAATTAATGTTACTATAGGTCTCAGCAGAGATTCACAAATGCTTTTCAACATGCTTTATTATTTCTTGAGAAGATGTTAAGTGATATACACTTAAGCCTTGAAAAACGTCAAAGCCAGGTATTTGCATTCCAAGAAAAGTAAAATGACATTTCTTGGAATTCGGCACTCATAGTTTGGGGTCTACTTTTATTTTTATTGCCAGCCTTCTGCTTCAGCCCCATGTGATACATCTGTAGTCTAGTGTGAGGCTTAATCAAAATCTAAAGGCATTTGTTGCTTGAGATGATGAAGGCTAAGACGTGAAAAAATGACCAGCTGATGCTCTGGTGTGCACCCAAATTACCCAAAGGTGGATGTTTAAGAAAAGACTGCCAGCCCCTGCTCCTAATGAGTTTAATTCCACAGGTTTACGTGGCACTCAGGAATTTGTGTTTTCAGACGGAACACATTTTGACGAACATTGACCGCCCCCCCGCCATTATCATCATCACAGAATTAGAGTTCCTATTTTCTGTCTGTTGTTTCTCAAAAGTGCCAGAACTATTAACATTTGTTTTGATATTCTGAGGTGAAACTATATGCTGATCTCCACAGCATATGTTCTAAACTAATATATACACCCATCCTTCTTTCCACTTCCTACTAGATAAATAGATAAATGGATAGATATGAAGTTAGACACAGATAATAGATCCATCCGCCCATTTTCATCAGATATTCTGCCTACAAATCGGAAAGTAATTCAAGTGTTTTAACATTTTCCACCTATGAGAAATACTCTAAAATTCTGTCCTAAAATACCGAAAGAATATTTTGAAATATCTTTCAAAAGCTACCATTGAAAGAAATTCCTAGACAGTTTCCTAGCCTTTAGTTATCAATAACAATAGTCAGCTCACCTGCCATCCCGCTGAGCAGCACCACCTTCTGTTACTGTCTTGACAAATATTCCCAGCTTTTCAAGTCCAGCATCTGCTCCAACACCCATTCCAATAATACTTATGCCAAGTCCATCCTCATCTACAAAAAAGGAGGAAAAATAAAACAGTAAGCGTTACACTTAAGAACTGCAAAGAACTGGTGAGGCCTTTCCCTCGATTTTGCTCTTTATGAACCATCACGTTATCCATATCATATACACTTGCCTGGGCAGAAATTTTTTCTATGCTGGGGGTGCAGGTGTCAAATGAGAACCCTCCAAAAGGCTCAGAGTTCAGTGTCATTTTATTACTGCAGTTGGCTAGTTATGTGGTCCCGAGAAAAGGTAATAATCTGATTACTGTGTAATCACTTTGCCTTAAAAACATGGCCTCTCTAAACAACATAATATTTTAAGTACAAAAGCATACATAGTTAAACACATATATATTCTTTTATTTGTTTGTTTTGGGAAAGTAATAAAATTCTTGAGTCACACCTTTTTTTCTTGAGAAAAGAATGTACTATTGTCTTTTAGTCACTTGAAGGCTTGTCTGAGTTTACTTCCATTAATTACTCAATTTTTTTGCCCTGCTTTCACAAATAATTCTTTGAGGTTCAGTAATTGTATAGTTATCTAACTCTAGGTTGATCATTCTGGCTCAACTATCCCTGGCTGAGCCATACATATTATTTTAAATAAATGTGATCATAATATATATAGAATTTCCCCTTTATTTACGTGGTCTTTTTCAATTGTTCCATATCCCTACTCATGTTCATAAGATGGTATGTGTCTTTTAGTATTTATTCTGTCCTTATATAAGGATATAATAATATCAAAAACTACAGTATACATATGGCTTGCTTTTCTTTCCTATTTGCTTTACACAAATAAGGTCATATGATACCTAGTTCTCTCTTCAGCTTACTTTGCTAATTCAATAATACCTCATGGGTATCAATTTACATAGCTTTAAATCACTTCTGATGATTGCATAATATTTCATGGTGAGATGGTATCGTAACATATGCAACCATTTCTCTTCTGACAGGTATTCATGTTTTTTTTTTCATTTTATTAGCCCAGTGAACGATACCAACAAACACCTTGCTGTTGTTTTTTAAATTTTTTTTAAATTATTTTATTGTTCAAGTACAGTTGTCTGTATTTACCCCCCTCCACTCCCCCTGCCAATACCTTGCTTTTAATTCACTTACAAATTATGTGTTTCTGCATATTGCCATTTGTCCTTTCTATGAACATATATGGTATATCTTCACATCAATGAAATAAATGATACACTATTTTGCCTTCCGCATTTTTTGGTTAACATTCAAAGTTACGTTCTGATAGCCTCAGAGACTTTGTAATTATGGTATATTGGCTGCATAAGAAATAGATACTAGTTAATCAACAGTGGTGGGCTATTAAAGGGAACCTGGCTCATGTACTCAAGAGAAGGCTGGATGCTTTTAAAGGACTTTTGAACAATAACCTTCGATTTGGTAAGTATTCTTAATTAGTAATCTTTTGAATTGGATTCATCTCAATGATCATTACTTGTCACCAAGTTCTGCTTTAAGTATTTCTAAGTACAATTCATAACCTTACCTCCTAAATAAAGATGTGTTAAAATATGCCCATTGGTCAAAGTGGGATTTATTTGCCCTGCTGTGTGAGGAAGGATTGACGGAGTGTTCTCCCCCAAGAGATGGCCTGTGTGGGCCCCGACCACAGGCGCTCCCCACCGGCCTGGGCGCGGACAGCTCTCCAGGGTGAGAACTTGAGTGCTGACTAACGTACGTACGAGTGGGGACCGCAGACCCTCCTTCATCTCTTACATCTAGAATGTTGGCACACATGTGACTTCCCATATTTATTTAATTCCAACTGATCATCGGGAGGCTGATTCTTGCTAAATGTTCCTATATTCATGACAGTTTTAGGGTCTCTCCCAAGAATGAGTTTTCTTGAGCACATGAATGTTTGGTCTGGGTTGAAGGCTCTCCCTTACTGATTACAAGCATAAACTTCCTTCTCTTATACATGAATTCTCTTATGTGTATAGAGATTAGCTGTGTGGCTGACTTCTTGCCCACATTCATAGGCTTTCTACAAAGTGTGAATTGGTTCACACTGATGAAGGGTTCAATGAGGACCCGAAGCCATGTTTACATCCAAATGAGCTCTTGTGTTGTTCAAGAGATCACCGTAGATTCTCTCAAACTGAATAATGTCATAGGGTTTCTCTCCTGTGTGAAATCTCTAGTGTCTGCTAAACATTAGCTGAGTTCTTGTTCACATTCTTTGTATTTATAGGAGCCTCTCTTCATTACGAATAACCACATGCTGAGCCAATGTGCAGCTGTAAATGAAACTTTTCCTTTCAAATGTCAACTCTCTGTACTCTTATACCATTTGATAGTTTCTTCATGCAAATATCTTGCATGAAAATTATGTCGTAGTTTTTAAATCCATTTGCCCTTCCTAGACTCAGACTTCAGTAAAATTATCTCTCTTTCTTCTGTTACCCTAACTGGAAAATTACTAAGTTTTGCAGAGCTGAAAACCTGATTGTGGGAAATACTCATCCTTCATTTCAGTGTGGAGTACCTGAAAGACGTGGTGATAACTAAAAGGCAACTAAAAGAAGAGTATAATCAACCCACAGAGACCGGAGGACTGCTCTCAGCCCTGTCCAGTTTTCTCTGAGATGCATCAAGCCTGGGTGGAATACAAAGCCACATACTTGAAGGCCTCTGATTCTTGCAGCGACCTGGTCTTCCTCTGTATATACCCACCTAGGGAAGGGCATAAGGAGGGAAAACAGCCAGGAAAAGGTGGAAAAGACTGTAAGGCTGTGTTATTACAGAGGATGTTATCACCATACTCTGGAGTTCAGAGCTTATTTTCTCTTTCAGGAAAGCAATTCCTGTTGGTTTAGCAGTATTCCCATTTCTAGTGATAAATTTGAGCTTGCATTAATATGAGTGTGGGCCATTAGATTTCTTCTTCACTAAACTGCCAATTTTTCTACTGAGTTCACTGTGTAACTTCACAGTGCCTCTTACTGTGGGTGGGATGTGCGTTTGCGATCCATTGAATTTGAGATGGGTGAAATGACTTGCTTTGGTCAACAGAACGTAGAGGGAAATAACTGTGTGCATTTGTCAGCAGACGCCTGGAGGAGAAGCACACTGTGCTTCCACATAAACTCCCGAGCGCCTGCGATCCATGAACGAAACAGCATTGTGCACTGTTGGTGGGAATGTAAATTGGTGCAACCACTGCGAAAAACAGTATGAAGGTTCCCTGAGAAACAAAAATAATTGTACTTTATTTGGTTCTCTTCCAGTTTAATCTTTCCAGTTTAACTTTTATTATACAACACAGCATACAAACAAAAGTTTTGCAACATCATGTATCTACAAAATGCACTTAAAAAAATATAACAACCACACATGTACTAACAAAGACAAAGAACACTAGCAGTACCCCAAAGCCTACTCTGTACCCCTCCCCAATATCCAACTCTTTCCTCAGTAACCATTATCCCAAATAGTGTGCTAATCATTCCCTCCTTTTCTTAATCCTGCTTTTTAAAACCACTTATTTGTGTATCTCTAAACAATATAATGTTTAGTTTGTCCTCGCTTTGAAATTTAAACAAATGGAAACGTACTAAATGACTTCTGTGATTTGTTCTCCCCACCCCTCAATTTTATGTTCATAAGAATCATACATAATGGAACTGTGGCTCCTTCATTTTACTGATGAGTAATAGTTTATTGAATAGATAGGCTATAATTTACATATTCTTTTCTATCATTGATAAATACTTGGATTGTTCTCATTTTTGGTATGATAGCCAATACCACGGCACACAGCCCAATCCAGCTCATGTACGCCACGAGCTAAGAAAGAGTTTTACATGTTTAAATGGATGAAAAATGCAAGCATCATTCTTATATTCTATTTAAGATTAAATGAAAGTGTCATTTAACAGGAATGATTAGTCATTCATGCTTCATGTCCTGACTGGTATTCTTTATATTCTTTTTCATGCAACCAATTTTACGCTTAATACTACTTACATAGTTTTCAGCTCCTTTCCCCTCATTTTTGCTGTTTTCAACAAGTTGCTTGTCATTTCTCTTCCTCCCTACTAAAAGTTACATGGGTGGTGGGTTCTTCAAATTCTTCTGTATCAGCAAATTTCCTTCCTTCCCCTCTGGGATGGACATAGGATTCTTAGACCACCATTTCTTTCTTCTCAGCGGGATGTGAAATTGTATGTATGTCTCCCCACTTTCAGTGTGACAAGTGAGAGGTCTGATGATAGTCTAATAATTTGGCTTTTGCAAGTACCTTTGCTCTTTGTTTGCCTTGATTTTGGCCTGGTATTTTATAAGGTTTTCACTGTATGTTTGAAGAATAGGATTTTCCGCAGCTTATGCTTAAGTGTTTTTAAGTATAAAAACACTTCTTAAGTTCTTGCAATCAGTTGGCTAAGCCCTTTCAAACACATAGATCAGATCTTCTTTGAGCTCAGGAAAAATTCCTCTATTTCTTGCCTAGTACGTCTTTTATCCCCCATTTCCATTTCCCCTTCTGTTACCTACACTGTGTATGTGGGGTCTCCTTCATAATTTTTCTTGGATTTTTACTGTCATTTGAGAATTACTTTAGGACATTTCTTATGCTTGAACTTCTATGTCACCAATTTGACCTCGATGACAATCATCCTCTCCTCTTTAATTCCTCTACTGACATTTTTATTTTTAAAAATCAACACTATTTCTTTGTTCCTGTTAATTTTATTAAGAATTCCTTGTCAAAGTCATACTTGAGTATCCTTATTTGGTTTTGTGTTTCACTATTTCTTTTTTGTTATTCAAGTCATCATCTGTTCTGCTTTTTCCCTCAGACTCTGAGATGTGATATTCTTCTGTTCATTGGTCAGAGTTTAGTTCCCAGCTTCCCACCTTACTTGGCCATGAACATAACAGTCTCTGGTCCTGCGGTCCCCAGTTACTGCAGCAGGCAGGCTGTGATCCCAGGGAGAGGATTCAAGGGGAAGCCACTCTGTTCTGGGTCTCCCTGCTCTCCTTTAGCCCTTCCCCCCTCAGAGATGAGGAGGATTCCACTGCCTTCAATCCAAAACCCGTAATTTTCTAAAAGCCTAGCACTCCCCATATCTACCACATTTGGAATCTAACCATGACCACTCCCCCTCCACCAAAAAAATCAAAAACCAAAAAACCCAGCCACCTGCCACCTGCCCCAAGCTCTCGCGTGCAGCAGCTCTCTCTGGGCTGTCACGTCACTGGCCCTTTGCAGGAGTGTCAACCGAGCAGCTGGGCTCGCTCATGCCTCCCTGCTCTTAGCCACCGTCCAGCCGACAAATGCAGATGAGTTTCGGTCAGAAGTAAAGGGGAGAGAGAATCTTTCAATCCACCATCTATACAGAATTTAGATCGACTATTTTTGAAGTTTAATTAATAAACTCCTGAATGAGAATTAAAACTTGGCCCAGTCCTTAAGGGGGAAAAAAGCTACACTTAGGAAAAATCAAGCCATTTCTGTATTATTTACATAGTGTATAATATTATAAACATGGTAGAGCTCATATACCTTTTTCCAGTTCCACTGGGAAAAGATCCAGCTTTTCTACACGCTTTTCAAGTTCATACTCGGCTGAAGCTGCCACTGGGTCCACCTCATCATTCCTCCTGTCGTAGTCTTCATTGGAGTATGTGCTGAAAACCTGTAGGAAGAGATCAACAAAAAGATGATCATTAAAAAGATGGCTTTCTTAATCACAAAGAAAAATCTAAGTACACAAGAGTAAATATGTGAAAAATTTTGTATTCTGAATTTCATCTGAACAACTGCTTTGTTTTTAAAATCAAGTGAGAGTTTGAGAAGAGGAAAGATGAATGAGAAAAAACACAACTTATTTTCTTAAACGTATGAGTCATTCTACCGCTGTTAACAATCTGGGAGACAGCAGTAGCCACAGCACACATTTGAATAGCAACATTAATCCCTTTGTATAGAATCAGAGCATTCCATACTAGCCACAATGCTGGCTCCTGATAAAACCCAGGTGCAGTGTCCTGAAGCTACTACCTAAGCAAACACCCACACTGTACCTGTTTCATGGTGTGAGCTACACGAGCCCCAACACTGCAGTGTGTCAGAACTGTGATTATATTTCAATCACAGAATCACTGAAACTGATTTCTCTTCTATACTGTACATGGCTGTGTTAAGCTCTCATTTCACTTGCTTGTAGATGTAAATAAAATCCTCACTGAACTTCTCTGTGTAACGACTATCAGACTCTTGCTCAAGAGCAGCAGAACAGATAGGAGAGCGCCAGCTCTCTTTTCCCTAATCATTCAAAAGGCTACTAAATGTGGTCTTCAGAACCGTCACGAGGAATTTGATTGCCCTTATTTCTGCTGAACTACTTGTTTTTTTGGAAAAAATAAAACAGGTGTACAAAACCTTGC
>CM052549.1:26431693-26449204 GCA_028533065.1 Trachops cirrhosus
TAAAAAACAGGTGTAGTAAAATGACAGCAAACTCACAATTATTAACAACCACACCTGAGGTTGTTAAACAAGAAGACAAGAAGAAACTAAGCAAACAACTAGAACAGGAAAAGAACCACAGAAATGGAGAACACATGGAGGGTTAGCAACAGGGGAGTGAGAGGAGGAGAGTGGGGGAAAGATAGGAAGAATAAGTAGCAATGAAGGTAGATAGAAAATAGACAGGGGGAGGGCAAGAATAGGAGGGGAAATGTAGAAGCTAAAGAACTTATGACACATGGACTGAAGTAAAGGGGGGGAATGTGGGTGGGAGAGGGTGTTCAGGGTGGAGGGGAATGAAGGGGGGATAATAGGACAACTGTAATAGCATAATCAATAAAATATATTTTTAAAAAACCCATGATAAAATAAAATACGCATTTTTGTATTATTATTGGCACCAACCACTTCATACTTATAGAGAATCAACAACCAAGTGGAAGACGTAAACTCTTCAAATTTAGAATAGCTGTGGCTGGGTCTGTGAGAAGGTAAGTTATATATATGGACACATTTAATAAAAGAATATTTCAAGATAAGTGGAGCTTTATTAAGGTCAAATATACAGAAATTAATGATACAAAGTGATTAGAAGGTCCTATATCACTTCCTTTTGACAAAATAGAATTCATTATAACTAGTATCACTAATCTGCAAATATGTGGTTGTTGGAGTACTTAAAAGTTTTTAAACATAAGTTTAATTTCTTCTTGAAAAAACAGTTTATTCCATTAAAGTAGTCAGGAAGAAATTCCATTGTAAGTAAACAAAACCTAGCTCATTCTAAATCTGGACAAATTATAAGACAGTGAAGCTCAAATTGGTGAGCTTTTCCAGGAGACAGTTTAATAGAAAACTGGGCAATTGCACTGATGCTCATGTTTTTCACAGTATTTTCCAAATTATTATAAACAATTACACATACCAATGAGGAATTAGCAATGTTCTCTTTCAGCTCAACCAGGCTTTTGGTTTAAATTGGAGACATATGCTTCACAAACTGACAACTGGTAGCCAGCATGAAATATATTGGTGACATTGGTCCAGTTCCCATTGGGCAGGTGCCATCACCACAGAAAAATTCAACTAACTGGCATCTACTGGCACCTTTGTTGGGGGATGGGGTCATCTCCTAAGAGAAATAGCTGACTTCTCATTCACAGAAGTTAATGCTCCTGTACAGACGCAACAGGATGAGTTAGTAAGTCAGGTTCTGTTCTAGCATTTGTCCTAGCAGTTGATATTCATTAATTCTTTCACCACCAGAGCCAGCACTGTGTTGCTAATGGCCAATGGAGGGAGATTATTTTGAATTGCCTTAACAGAAAAACAGGTGGAGGGAAGTGCTATATAATGTGTGGGTGTTGAGATTAAAAAGGAGCAAGGGGGACATTGGTCACACCGAAGAGCATTTGAGAGCTTCTTGAGGCTGGGAAGAAAATGTGAGTCTGTCCTGGAGTATAGGAGTTCTTCGGGTATAGAAGTTTATACTCTCCCATGCCAAGTTCCCAAAGGTGACCACACTTCTTCTGGAAGGGCTAAAGGATATCATGAAAAATAAACACTAAATTCTAAGTTCTTAGGAACCTTGAGAAGAGGACCTCATCTTACGAATTTGCCTAGAAACAGAGATAAATAGCCTTGAAGAGAACTTAACCATTTTTTCAAGATCATCAAAAGTAACAGCATGGGTTAAAGGCAGAGGGGCTTCTAACACAAAGAACTCTGTAAACAAACTTCCAGAAATTATGCCTATACCCAGGGTGGTAGAAGACAATGCAAAAACACAAAAGACACTGAATTAAAGAGTTAAGCAGTAGATGATAATCTCAAGAACGTTAACTTCAGTACAGTGGAAGAAAGTAATGTGATTGTAAAGCATCCTTGGTAGCTGAGCTAGAATGGATTCCTACTCCTTAAATAAATGTGTTGATGAACAGACACTACACAGCAACAGTGATGGTCTTTCATGTGTCAACTTGACTAGACTACAGGCTCCTGTTATTTAATCAAACACTAGCGCTTGCTTCAGTAACACATATACTAAAATTAGAATGATACTGAGCATATTAACATGCCCACGGTGCAAGGATGACACAGAAATCCATGAGGCATTCCGTATATATTTTTTGGAATAAAGTAGTAGAAAACAATGAATCAGAGTGGCAAAAAAGAGAAAAGAATGTTTAGAAAATGAGGATACTTTAAGAGACCTCTGGGACAACTTGAAACACAACAAAATCAGCATCATAGGGGGACAGAAGGAGAAAAGAAAGAGCAAGGAACTGAGAACCTATTTGAAGAAAGAATAACTGATCACTTCCCTAACCTGGTGAAGGAAAACACACACACACACACACAAGTCCAGGAAGCACAGAGTCCCAAACAAGGTAAACACAGAGGTCCACACCAAGACATATCATAACTAAAAGTGCAAAGGCTAAAGACAAAGAGAGAATCTTAAAAGCAGCAAGAGAAAGACAGTAAGTTACTTATAAGGGAGCTCCCATAAAATTGTCAGCTGATTTCTCAAGAGAAACATTCCAAGTCAGAAAGGATTGGCACAAAGTATTCAAAGTGATGAAAAGCAAGGAACTACAACCAAAACTACTTTATCCAGCAAGGCTATGATTTAAAATTGAAAGAGAAATTACGAGCTTTCCAGACAAGAAAAAGCTAAAGGAGTTCATTACCACCAAACCAGTATTACAAGAAATGTCTGTCGTGAGTGAAAGAAATAAGTGAGCAAGGGAAGGTTATGTGGAAGACATTCTGGGGGAAAGTATAGCATGTACAAGATAGGAATGAGAGAGTAGAACAGAAGTATACAACAGGAAGTAATTCAATATGGCAAAATTGGAGTGGTACATAAATGACAGGAGGTGAGAATAGTGGTGAGATGAACAACAGTGAGAGCTTTATGACACATGACCTGTTGTGTGAATAAAATTCACATGCTCAACCCCTGGAAGAGAATGAAGGATTAGGAAGAAGATGAGAGGGGGCCAGAATCAGAAGAGAGGTGAGCTAGGAGCCCTAGGAATTCTCTCTCCACCCCTTTTGGAGGACTTAGTGGAAGCATAGGCCTTGAAGATACTAGGTGACTTTCCCTGAAGTGTCCCTAGGGGTGGGTCCAGTTGTCCATACAACATGGAAGGGAGGCAGACAGATGGGCTCGCTGCCCCTGCAGGACAGGGACTCGAGAACACAGGCGTCATCAGGCTCAGAAGAACATGAGTAAACCAAGACATTGAGAACTGAAGTTCTGCTTCCAGGGCCAGCAAGGACAACAGCAACAAAAGACCGGCCTCTACTGAGTATATCTGTGACATTTGCAGGGTGTAATTACGTAGAAATCATGAAAGGTAAAGGTTTATCTAAAATCCTGCACTTCACTTGTGTGCTGGTCTATGGAAAGAGAATCCACTCATTATCACTCTTTACCAGGAATCAAATAATAAAAACAAAGGTTGAATAATTTTCTAAAATCTCAAACAGGTTCAAATGCTGATAGCGCATAGGGAAAGAAAGAAAAAAACCTCTAGCAAATATTTCTAGCACCAACTGAAACCTACTTAGCCAACTAAAAATGTTAACTTTTGTAAAAGTTGTGAGTGACAGGGCTAATTGTTGAACTCTGCAGGCTGAGGCCAGACATCACATGGTGGAAAAAACTGAAAAACAAGACTGAAACACAAATCACCAATTGTTAGGGAATGCACATATACCCGAGGACACTGAAGCAAGGGTACGAGGCTGAGCTTGGAAACCCAAGACTAGACAGGAAAGGAACTGCTCTGGCAGCTGAGATCCAACAGTAAATCAGTCATGTCCCTCCACAAAGCACCAAAGACTCTGCTATCTTATAAACAAGCTGTCCCTTCCATTTAGACTTCTCCAAGAGCTAGAGTCAAATGCAATCAACCACTTCTGGATCATCCTTGACAATGTAAATATACATGAAATCTACAAATGGGATCTGTCTCATGCTTCCCTCATTTATAGGCAAAACCTAAAGGGCAGGAATGCTTCATAGGAAAACACGATAATCAGCCATCTTTCAAAACACGTGGAAAGACAGTGCTGTCACATTTCTCTCGGAGTGTCTGAGGCAGAAGCTGCCATCCCCTCCATTACCATAGGATTAATGGTCAAATCTGGGGATCACTGACCCTTGGATCACACTAACTTTCACCTCTCACATACACCTTGTAAAAGAAATGGCTTTGTAAATACCATGTGTATCGCTGTGCTTCTGCAATCAATTGTCTCCACAACCTCAGAAACTGTCCATAAAAAAGATGCCAGCAAAGCTAAGTGGTGATGTGTTAAAAGAGGGTGAATGCTCTGGAAACAGAGAAGAGGATGCAACAATCCCCACCACCTGGATCCCTGATTCCACAGAGACAGTCCACACTCTGGGTGAGTGTGATGCCTTCACAGAAGCGCCTCAAAATCAAAGTGCCCCACAACAAAACTGCGTGTCTCCCATCCTGTGGTGCCTCCTGTAAGGTCCCTCCCATTTGATATGAGCTGGATCTTTAGGACCATGTGGGCTCAAAAAGGCAGTCAGTCATGTAACTGGTCTTCCTCTTCACTTCCCAATACACCCCCACTTAAAATTGGTTGAAATTTCCCGTTGACTTTAGCCTTGAAAGGATTCTCATTCTCATTCCTTCCTGACCGCTCAGATCCCTGCTGATTAAATTACCCTACCACACGGTCATTGCATTCTGCTCTTCTCCGACTTATTACATACCTGCCCTGAGCACCATTCCTGAAGTGTGGCTTTGGTCATGGCGCTGTGGGTCAGGAGCGCACACGGGAGACAGGGTTGGGGTGGGGAATGGAGAAAAAGCATGAATTTACAAGTGACGGACATTGTGTTTCTTCTGCACGCTTCTTCTGTACTTTCCAATTTTGTATAGTGACTAACAAGCACTTTCTAATGGGAGAGGACACTCTAAAAAGCTTCCTGACATTCTTCTTTCCCTCAAGAATAAAGCTCAAATATTTTAGAAGAACATCAAAATTCTCCAAGATCTGACTCCTGCCGACACTGCTAGCCTTTACCTAACACTACTTCCTTTCACTCACTCTATGATATAAAAACATACTACTGTTCACAAAGCTTTCTTTCATATTTGCATCTGTTCTACAGAATTATCATATTCTGCTACATACTGTATTTATCTGTGGCCATATTTTCTATTCAAATAAGCTGTCAGCTCCTTTGTGTGGGGTAGTCTTATTCATCTTTCTATCACCTACTGGTTTGGGGTTTTTCCTTGTTTTCTTTTCCCAGCTTTATTAAGTTATAACTAACGAAAACTGTATCTACTTAATAACATGATGTAACTAGTTAGCAGCATGATGTTTAATGTACAGATACACTGCGAAATGTTTACCACACTCGGCATCACCTACTGTTAAGAATACGATGTCTTAAAGGCAACAGGTATTTTATCATCGTGGGCGGTCTATATATGAATGTCATCTTAATTCAGAACTGCTTCTGAACAAAAGAAAAGTGACCTTTAAAAGATAAAAAGAAGCCCCAATCATAAAAAGCTTTAAGAAAATGTACAACTTCAAAACAAAGAAGTCTTCACACATACAAAGCTGGGGATGACCTTTACTGGACATCAATTAGCCAAATAAACCAATTATAATACCCATTTAGTATAACCATTTACAAGGCTGTATTTTAGGAGATGGCTTAGTAACATGGTTGTTATAAAATCAAGTATTACGAAGGATATTTGTTATTAAAATTAATTTTATATTCTATTATAGATAATATGAAAAAAGACCACTAATCTCCTTTATTAAAGGCCAGTTAGTGCCAAGAAATTTTTTAAATCTCCCTTTTTTGATCAGTTTAGTATGACTGACAAGAGAAGTCACCTTGGTAGAACTGATAATTTTTTAAATGGATTTTAAAATGCTAATATAAAAAGTGTATTGAAAAGAGTATACTGGTAGGAATAGGACAGTTGAGGGTAATTTTATCGGTTATGAAAATGTATAATTTGAGAGATATAATAATATGGAATATTCGTTTCTCTGGTTGCAATGAGGAGGAATTTAAAAGTATTTCAATTGTGGTTAGACACTGAATTAAATGTGTACATATATAAAAGTGGTTGGCTCCCTTTATAGCCTTGAGTCCGGCATCTGTCCCTGAATAATTGGGGTTGGTTGAGGCCCCAGTGCGCCACACCTGTGGCAGACTTGCTGATTAAAATCCAGCAGTCACTTTTACAGTTCTGCATTCTGGTCATGGTGGTCCACCCACAACAGACTTCATTTGCTGGTGCTACTCAAGCCAAAAACAAAAGCCAAAAAAAACAAAAAGTCAAAACAACCCTCTCTAGACTTGAGTAAGAGCTCAAGTCTAGAGCCCTGGCTGTCGACACTCAATGGACTGAGTGCCCACCTGTGAACCAAAGAGTCGCCGATTCGATTCCCAGTCAGGGCACACGCCTGGGTTGCGGGCCAGGTCCCAAGTTGGGGGTGTGCAAGAGGCAATCACACATTGATGTTTCTCTCCCTCTCTCCCTCCCTCCCTCTCCCTCTAAAAATAAATAAATAAAATCTTAAAAAAAAAAGCTCAGGACTACCAAATCTGTTCCCATGTCATCTCCACCTACCACACTGACCTCAAGAAGGTAAATGGGTGTGCTCCATGTCCTAAATGTGATGTACTCAGGTGCCCATTCTCTCTTGTGATTCAATCTGATGGAGCCAAAGCACTTAGAAACAAAGTCTGTAGGAAAACTGTGCCTTACCTTTTCATTTTGGAAGAAACAAAAAGAACTGTTTCAAAATATAGTACTCAATTTGTGGAATATTTTGGAGGTTCATTATAACAATATCCTCCAATATTCAATTACTTCCTTCTTCTCCAAAACTCCTTGAATCCTCTATCAAACATTTAGTACTTATATCCCACCCTTTATTTGTTAATAATATTGTATGTGTTTAAATCTTATCACTATCTGGCCTTTTTAACACAAGACTATCGTCTTTCTCCTCACTGCATCTCCAACACTTGACATTGTGCCTGACACAGGGTACCTACCCAACAGATGTTTGCTAATGGAAGTGCCTCATAAGGCCGACTGTTTGATAAACACAGTTCTTTCGGAAATTCCATAACTAAATTCCCTTGAATAGGTGCTTCATTCACTCATTTAAACAGTTGTTTGAGCTTTCTAGATAAGCTGGCAAGGAATCTTCCACACTGTCTGGTCTACCCTGCTGGTTTCCACTAAAGCTTTGGCATTTAGGACCCTGAGATTCTGGCAGCTGTTACAGGAAGTACAAAAAAGTGCAACACAGGGAGACAGCCCTTAACAAAAGGTAGTATCAGAGACACAGAATAGGAAAAGCTGGTTCTCTGGTAGTTGGGCCCGTTCCACTGTTTCTACTTCTTTCTCACTGTATATAATGCAAATATGGGGTAAGCGAAAGTAGGTTTACAGTTGTGAGTATGCAAAACAGTTTATTCTTATATTATTATTTATTATTGTAGTATTCTCCATACAAACAACTCTCAACCCACTTTTTCCCACTCTGTATATATCATTCCATTAACAAGTAGTAAAAAGAAGATTTTAACAGCGACCATTAGGGGGTCCATAAGGCATACCTACCCACTCTGTTTCCAGGCAAATGGCAGGCCTGGTTGAACCTTTGCTTCAATTTTGTTCAAAAAGATCTTAAGAGAGAAATGACAGGGAGATGACAACGAGGAGCTAAGGAAGAGGAGGATAACTGCAGCTATCACTGAGTGACTCATTTAAATCCCATTATGGTCCTATTTTGCAGATCAGTGAACTTCAGACTCATAGATGACAGGTCTTTTGCCCAAAGACATGGGAAAATGTCTAAGTGACAAGTGAAATCTAAGCCCAGGTCTGGCTGAATTAAAAGTTTATGCTCTTTACCCCATGCCATTCCACTTTAAGAGAGGAAGCATTATTAAAAATGCCAAAGTATAAAATAAGCATCCCTATATAAAATAAACACACACACACACACACACACACCACAACTGCAAAGCTCCAATAAATAGGGGGGAAATTCAAAGTTACTGGTAAAGAAATGCAAATTACATACAGCATTTTTCATCTACAAAAATTTAAAAGCAGGCAAAGGAATAAAGGAGCTGTCATTCTAATGCACTGTGGATAAAGTAAGCTAGCCTAACTTTCCAGAGGAAAATGAGTTAAAAATCTTCAAAACCTTAGTATCAATTGACCTAACATATTCTAAGAATTTAATGAAATCATAGATATACCAGAATATTCATGTACCCTGATGTTAATCACTGTATTGTTTACAAAAGGAAAAAATCTGAATAAATCTAAATGCCAAAAAAGAATGAGTAAGTAATGGCACACCCACAAGATGCAACACACTGGTAGCATAACAATCACGCTCTGGAAGATTATTTAGTGACAGAAGATGTTCAGATATGTGGTTTGTGAAAAAATGATAATACAATGTGTGTGTATACATACCCAGAATATATGATCTCAGTTATGAATACACATACAGATATAATAATTTCTGGATACTAGGGTTATAAATAATTTTTTCTTCATATTTTTCTAGCTTTTTATAAAGAGCTTTAGTAAAAAAAATGAAAAATTAATAAATTTTATCTTAAAAACACTCATTACCAAATCTTGAATAATCAAGGAGCATAAATCTTTCCACATACTATAAAAGCAAGTTTGTCTGGCTTTATACTAATTTAAAACATATTTTCATAGCACTTCCAGTGTTAATTTACATAGTGATAACTGATGTTTGCGATGATGGGCCTAAGGAATGAAAAGACCTTGTGCTTCCAAAAAATTAAATGTAAACTAACATCATTGTAATTTTTTATGTCATAAGCATATTTGCCCCAAGCAATTGAGAAACTGTGCTTGACAGTTAAGGTATCATTGAAAAAAACAAAATGAAAACAAAAAACAAACAAAAAACATTTGTGGTTTTGACCTTGAATACTAAAACACTACCCAAGCCTTGATCCTGGATAACGAAGATCTAGATGGCACTTCCTCTTCCAGGGAGCCTGGCTCCTGGAACGCTGTGTTGAGTTCTGACAACACGCTACGTGAAAGTCAACTTACATTCCCTTCTTTCGAACATCTGGCTGAGGGACTGCTCAGTGGAAAATCACTGCTCATGCTGAGTGAAAACTAACATATGCTTCAGATGAAGTTTTCTGGGCTTAGTTCACCAGGGCTTTGTGTGTTTATATGGAATGACTTTTTCATCACGTGAAAATAGAAGACTGGTCCCCTGAGTTACATCTACAGATAAGTATGCCATCGTGATTAGTCTGAAGAATAACTTTATTTAAAACCCAGTAAAATGATAAATTAGCTTATTTCAGGGGAAAAAATAGCTTCTCTAGTATATGATTACAGAATTTTACAACCAGATGGGATCTGGGCAATTGCCCAAATAGGAATGCAAACAATCACCATACATACCATTCCCCTCCTTGTGGTGGTTTTGCCAGGTGATTAATGCTAGCGAAGTCCACCAATCTTCCCAGCATTGTCACTGTGGTCACTGCTAATTGATCAAGTTCAGGGGAGGAGGAAACAAACATATTTGCCATATCTGGTTTAATTCTTAGTTTCAAGGGAGGCAATCCAAGATTACACAGTGAATCAGAGCTGATGTTAGAACAATAATTTCCAGGTGTGTTATAGTGTATTCTTGATACTACCCTCTAGTCCTTCAGAATCTTTCTCTATAAAAAAGGCGAGTGGCAAAATAAGTCCTTTCACATGAACCAAACTGAGCCCTCCTCAGAAAACACTCCAGCTTGGATGTCAGTTATACCTCACAGATGAGGTTTGTATGTTCGAAAGCACTTGAAAGAAAGAATATTAAAA
This sequence comes from Trachops cirrhosus, assembly GCA_028533065.1. Classification (NCBI taxonomy): domain Eukaryota; kingdom Metazoa; phylum Chordata; class Mammalia; order Chiroptera; family Phyllostomidae; genus Trachops; species Trachops cirrhosus. Next base: position 26,441,659 of record CM052549.1, read on the forward strand.
ATGATAGTAGTTGTTTTAAGGTAGTGAATTGTGAACTTGTTTCATTGTCTTTAATATTCTCACATTGTGGTTTTCTGCACACGAAGATGGAAACGGGAAAACTCACTTAATTTCCTATTGAAAAGGCAATACATCAGCATTCCTCCTTATAAATAGATCTCGGCATGGTGACTCAGACGGTCTGCTCTTCCACTTGTGTTATCTTAAGTAAGTTGACCTTTTTAGGCCCACATTTTCCCCATTTTTAAAAATGAGAGGAGTGAAGTAAATGGTCTCCAAGATCACTCTCAGCTCTGAAACTCCAAAACTATACCCACAGTAAGTCTGCTATCTCATAGAATAGCCCAGAAACGGCTTCCAGTCTCAGCAGTGTCTCTGAAGGAGAAAGCCACCGTGCCCCCCGCCCCCCGCCCCCGCTTTACTTTCTGCAGGAAGGGACATCAGTTAGGGTACAAGCCTCCAGGCCCTCTCATTTATTCACACCGCCCTGGCTGGTCCTTCAGTGAAAAGGAAGTAGGCCTCTGGACTATTCTTTCCTTTTGAAAACAGGCTGTCTCCAGAAAGCCCGATATTCTGGTCCGCTGCTCAATGCTGTAATTTTCAGGGCTTTCTCCTGGGCTGTGGTCTTCCAGTGACAGCAGGGACTGGGTGAATAATAAGACGAACCTGGGAGCTGAAAGTCTGGGAAGCCCACTATTCCTACAAACCTAAGCGACATCCTCACATTCAATCTTGAAGACGGGATACTTTCATCTCTACACTGGTATCTTTTATTGTCTCCTGAATGGTTCCAAATTTACCAGAGAGGAGGAATACTATGCAAATTTTAAACTCAAACAAAACAAAACAACAAAAGGCAAACCAGTTCGTTCAAGAACACGGGCAATTATGGGTGCAGTTCGTCAGCTTTTACTATAAGGTTCCCTAACTGCACAGTGCTTTCTGAGTGCTTACAAACTTCAGTGAGACTTCCACAATCTAAAGTTATAAAGTATGTAATATAAAATGCCATGCTCTAGAAATAAAGGTGGAGGCTTTCGTAAGGGCACCACCATCCACTCTGATCTCTTAAACTAGAAATAGGAGGATCAGGTCCAGTGTATTTCACTCCCTTAAACAGCCTGAGTTTCTTTCCTCCCTTCCACAGAGACAAATGCTCCTCTCATTGACAAATTATGTTGATTATTACACACCAGTTCTCAGCTACTCCTCAGGTACCACTCTAATCACCCTACATAGTCACTAAGTGCTTTTCTAAAAATGCTAATTTCATCAGGACTCTGCTTTGCTTAAAGAGAAAAAAAATGGCTTCAATGTTTAAAATCTCCAATGGCTTCTTATAAGCTACCAGATAAAGTTCCAACAATATAATAGATCTTACAAGATTTCTTTTAATGTTCTCCCATTTAACATTCTTCTCACCCTCTCTCTGAAACACTCTTCACAGTATCTCCAGCCATCTCAAGATCTCAAACTACTTAAAAGGACCAGAATTCCCTTTCAGGATCCTCTTATCCATCTCACACATGACTTAACCTTTCAGAGTCAATGCAGACATGACTTCATTTATGACATTTCTTGACTGACAGAGTTAGAAGCTCCTTCCACTTAAGTTCTATAGTCCCTCCCATGTCACAACCTGTAACCCTAGTGCACTTTTGGATGTTCATAGGTGTTGCCTGAAAAAGGACTTCCTGGCTACACACACCTGGGGAAAAAGCAAACATGACATTCACGATGAGCGTTATTAGACTGAAGCTCTTTGGTAAACAGTAACCCATTTTTTCTTTTCTCCTTTAATAAAGTGAATGGTTTCTTCTTTAAAGACTTCAGAGATGTCTTTGTTCTGTTTTCTAGCTTTCTTTGTTTCTGATAAGAAATATGCTATCACCTGCCTTTCTGTTCCTATATTTGCAATGTTCCTGGAGTCCCTGCTCACTTCCACCTCTCTCTTATTACTGCTCATCAGTTTTAAGCATTCTGATTATGATGCGCCATAGTGCAGTACAGTTTTTATTTTTTGTAGTCGCATTCTTTGGATTCCTTGGATCTATGAACTTAGGAAATTTGGAAAATTTTCAGCATTATTTCTTCAAATAGTTTTTCAGTCCCCATCTCCTTTTTGGAATCCACTCATATACATCTTTATTGCTCCTGTTCCTGGTGGTGGTGGGTGGGAGTTAGTGGCTTTTCTAAATGAATTCTATGAAGTCTATATTCTTTGTGTTGTGTGGCCACTCTGCCCGGTTAGCTCAGCGGTTAGCTAACAACCAAATGAGATTTCGTTAACCACCCAGAACCACTAAGCCTCCCCGTCTTTGCAGCAGAGCCCCATGTGTGCTGGAGCGCACCTTCAACACCCGGAGACAACTCTGCTGTAGCCTTCACCTCCAGCTCGAATGGAGCCTCCACGCCAGCCAAAGCCGAGAGCTGCCTTAAACCTTTTGCAGGTGTTCCCTTAGCATGCTTTCCGCCCTCAACATTTCTACAGCCTTCTAGATTCCCGGGAATGTGTCAGAGCTTCTTCAAAGCCCCCTATGAACATCTTGGTCCCCGGCTTTCCTTTTCGGCTTTTGTTTGGCCTATTTATTGTTCCAGTGATACATGCCACTTAAGTCAGCAGGGATGTTAAAAAATTGTGACAAACACCCACACTCCCATAAAGGATAGTTTGCACTGGAAAAACTGAGTCTGGTCAAATAAAGACAAACTCTGTGAGCAGGGTCTTCCAGAGGATGACTGGACCGGTCAGATAATGACCACTCTATGAAATAGGGGTTCTAAAGAGTTCTACCTCATGTACCCCCACTCCGGCAGCTGCGAGAGTGGTGGGTTTCGAGACAACCAAACAGCTGGAGGGTTTGGTGGGGAGATAGAGAACAAGGGAAACAGCACAATGTTTGCTGTTCTTACTGAGATTCCGTTATTTTCCTGGAATAAATGCTTCAAAACTGCTGCAAGCCTTTGGTTAACTTCCTTTCATTAAATCTCAGAAAAAAGGTGATTCTGACCATTTGTGCCAGCATTACTGTTATGAAGGAGAGGATTTTCCGAGTCCGTACTCCACCGTTCCCACTGACTTCACTACGCGTATTTCTGGCCACCTAAGTTTTCTCACAGTTTATTGGCACAGCTTTCCGGGCCGCCCCACCTTCGCCTCACTCCAGTCTTCCCTCTCTGTCTCATTCTGGAGTCTTCTACTGCTATATCTCCAGTTTCACTCAACTTTGCTTGTCACCTGTCTAACTGCAGTTAAATCCATCCATTGTATTTTTCATCTCGAACATTCCATTGCTTATCTCCAGTTTAATTTGGATCTTTTTTTAAAAATGACTTTCATGTCTCTACTCATACTCCCATTCTTTTCTCTAACATCTCAAACTTAGGGAACAGAGTCAAAATGACTCATTTAATACACCTGTGTACTATATTTCTACCCCCTGTGACATTTCAGGGTCAGTTTTGATGGCTTTTTCTCCTAATTATGTTTTTGTTTCCCCTTTTTTTGAGTGCTTGGAAATTTACCATTGAATGCCAGATAGTGTGAATCTTAGGTTCCTAGGTGCTGGAAATTTTTGTAGTTTCACAAATATTCTTGAGTAATTTTTTTTCTGGGATATAGATACGCTACTTGAAACTGATACATTCAGGTCCTGATTTTAAGCTTCATTAAGAAAAAATGGAGCTGTACTTCGTATCGGTTTACATTTCTTTCTTTCTGTCTTTTTTTTTTAAATCCTCTAAGGAGGTGAGACCCTTCTTGGGGTACTCTAAACATTACCTACAGAATTATGAGCTGCTGGAATAAGCACTATTCAATACCAGGTGGAACATTTGGGCACTGGGCTCTCTAAGCTTTCCTGGTGTTTCATTCTCCTGCCTTGCGTGGCTTTCTCATATGCACACGCTGATCAGTATTCGACTCAATTTCCGAGGAGCACCCCCTGGAGTTCTCTCTCTGTGCAGCTCTCCTCTCATCACTACTCCACCCTGGGGACTCGAGCTCTTCTGGCTCCCCCAGATTCCCAACTCGGTCGCTTCAACTCAGTGACAGTGCCAAGCTCTGTTCTGGTAACTTCCTTCAGGTGAGACACTGTTCTTTACTGCCTGCTATCCAGTGTCTTTACTTTGTTTCACAGTTTGAATATTTTGTTGCTGTTTCGAGGAGGAGGGTAAATCGGATCTTTGTTAGTGCATCCTGGATGAAAGCAGAGGCTGAATTTACTCTTAAAATGAAATTATATAGACGAACTTGCATTCAACTTTATTTTTTTCCAGCAGGCAGCGCCCCTGAAAGGAAGTTGGATTTGCCACTCCAAAAGACACCACTTCAGCATGTGAATTATTTAAGGCTGAAGTCACTCAAAACCCCGCTGACTCAAGAATAATTTTTACCTCTCCCTTAACTGCTTAAAAGAATTTAGATAAGGGGCCTGGCCTATTATGAGAAAGAGAAAGCTATTGCCAGAGATAGCTTTTTATCTGAAGGACCAATCTGTATGGCAGGGTAGACATCAAAGGACCAAATGCCTGCTCTTTATCAATCTGTGAATCGCCCTCGCCCCCTCTGAAGCCCCAGGTCCACACGCATGCCTTAGCTCAGGGCCGCAAATAAGCCTCACCTGTCCACCTTGCCCTTGATTCTCCTATCTTTGGGGTTCCCCCACACACAAATTTAATTTGCTTTTATTCCTATTAATCTGTCTTATATAGATTTCATTATTAGACTTTCAAAAAAACCCAGAAAGGTGGAAGAAAAATTTTCCTCCCTGACACACCCCTGGACAGCCTATAGCCGGGGTCTGTCTCTCCCACTGCCCTGTCGTTGGCGTGCCACTGACCCACACGGAAGCACCGAGAAAACCGAGAGACCCACAGAAAATAGCTCCAGCGCGGTAATGAGCTTTCTCAGGACACTGAGTTTGTGTGTGTGTGTACATGATTTATCAAAACAAAGATCTCAAGAACTGAAAATCGATGTTATGAAAAGACTATTGGTGAATTTCAAATTATTTGGATAGAGCAAAGTCAGCAAAATACACCCTATTTCTGTACAGCCCACAAGCTAATAGTAGTTTTTGTACTTGTAACGAGTTGTGGAGAGAAAATAAAAACAATAAAACAAAGAGTATATAACAGAAACCATGCATTCCACAAAACCTAGAATATGTGCTATTATTCTTAAAAGAAAAAGTGTTCTAGCCCCTGATATAGGGAATGAAGACTAAACAACTCTGTTAATTACATAATATATAAAATAAATATAAACATTTCCTATGTAAAATTAAAATCAAAGAAAAATAATGCCTCAGGAAAGTATGCATCTCACATAGCATACCCTCCTGGGTTAATGAATTCTAGTTCTATTATTATCTTTGAGGTATTTTGTAACTCTTTGCCAGTTATAGTTAAGTATAGTGCGTTCTGACCTGCCTGATAATGTTTCAATTGACTTTCTACCCCCTGTAGAAGTTTTGCTTCCATTTACATCATCTCAACATTTCTTTACCTTATATAAATCTGTGCTGTTCTGACTTTCTCTGAACCTGTTATAACATCTATTTGACTCCTTCATACTATACGAGTTAAATTCTTTAATACATGTTCGTTATTAAATCTGTATAAAAGACATGATTTTACCTTTTTCTGAAAATTATCTTCTAATAAAGTAAGTAAAAGTCTAAACCACAAGTGAGAAATCAAGAAAATGAAAATAGAAGTTGCATCCTGGTTGGTCTGGCTCAGTTGGTTGAAGCACTGCCACATAGACCAAAAGGTTGCAGGTTCGATTCCTGGTCAGGGAACATGCCCAGGTTGCGGGTTCAGTCCCCAGTCAGGACACATACAAGAAGGCAAATGAACAATGTTTCTCTCTCACATCAATGTTTCCTTCTCTCTCTCTCTCCCCTCTCGTCCTCTCTCTAAAAACAATGGAAAAAAAGTCCTCAGGTGAGGATTTAAAAAAAGAAATTGTAGGAAAGGAACATTCTTTTCTCTACCCTCTTAGGTTCTGTGACCGAGGGCTAAAAATTAAACTGACAGAAGACATATTAACAGGATAAAGGCATACAAATGTTATTGATGTCTTTTTTTTTAATGTCTTTAAATGCACAGGGGCTTCACAGAAAAAAAGTGAAAACCCAAAGAGGAGGTTAGACCTAGGAGCTTGGCTTATCCACCATTTACCACAGGGGAACACATTGTGGAGAAATGACTAAAGACAGAAAGGGGGCTCGGGCCCCTAGAGGTAAATCGCGGGAAGGTGACTAGGAAACGTAGGACAGACAAGGGTAGTTCAGCAATGTTCGGTACAGGAAAGAGAGAGCACCTTTACAAAACACAGTTTTATTTCACCTTACAAAGGAAAACGTATTCCCTGCTGTTAAGCAGGAAGTCAGAAGGCAGAGGGTTCCTCCTATGTCAGCTGTTCCTCAGTCTCCTTCAGTTCAAAATAATCCTTACGCCAGAATGGCATGTTTTGGGGTGGCATTTTGTGACATCTGTCAAGGTATACTAATATCCTTATATTCCGTTAAGTTGGTAATAAATAATCTTAGTTAAAAATAATCACAGATTATATAATGTGAGTTTTTAGAAAGAAAACTGATAAAAGTACAACGAAACATTTTGTCATAATAATAACTGCTTACTGAGCAGTCAGTTATTTGCATAAAAAGAATTTCAGACTGGATTAAAAACTAAAAGTCAACTATATTTACACAGAAGGATCTGTTAGAATAAAGTCAATCCAAAAAGTTGAAAATAAAATGCTACTCGTTAGAAAGAATCACCCAGTGACATAAGACAAGAAAAGAAATAAAAGGTATAAACATTGAAATAATGGCATAAATATTAGAAGAAAAGAATCATAGCTATATTTTGTGACTAATATAACTAAAACAAAAAAAATGGAAAATATCAGCAATGTTATAATTAAGGAAGGTGTCAGGTTAAAAACTAATATATATACATATATATATAAAATGAAAGCTTTTTCATATATAAACAATAATGACAGAAAATCTAATGGAAGAAAATATCCCATTTAAGATGACCTCAGGAATTAAATCCCACTGACTACTACGATATTAAGTCCTACTGAACTTACAAACTCAATGGAGTTCGTAAATAACCTACTCAATTAAAATAACCTACAAATTTTATGGTACTTTTCTTTTAAAATATGACAAAGATATTTAAGTCTGCCATAAAAACACATTAAAGAAAGAACTAAAAATACCTGGAAGAAAAGTGTGTTGGGTGAGGGTAGCTAAATATAACAAATTTTTAAGTACAGTAGGTCCTCAAATCACATCATTTAGTTCAGAGTCATTTCACTGTAATTTGATTGTAAGTTTACCTTTTAAACTTAATTCTTATTTATATCAATTAGAATATAGTAAAGTTGACTCCACTCGAAGAAGACAAGAAACCCAATTAAAAAATGGGCAAAGGACTTGAATAGGCATTTCTCCAAGGAGGACACGCAGAGGATCCAGAAACACATGAAAAGATGCTCAATATCACTAGCTATCAGAGAGATGCA
>CM052549.1:26449704-26477170 GCA_028533065.1 Trachops cirrhosus
AAAAAAAAAAAAAAGAATATAGTAAAGTTGGATTCATTAGATGTTGTTTTGCTTATGGTGCCAAACCTTACAACAATGTTAAGTCAGGACTTATAGTATTACAAATATATAATAATTAAGATTGCTTATTACTATTGTAATAGCAGACCAACAGACTGGTTACAAAACAGAGAGTCCAGACAGAACTAACTCAAATATACATAAAACTTTATTTTATGAGAAGTATAACATTTCAAAATAGTAACAGGAAGATGGATTATTCAATAAATGATATTGGTAAAAACATGCTAACCAGCTGGAGAAAAAATAAAGCCTTGATCTTTACTTCATTTCTTATACCAAGGTGAGTTTGCAATGGGTCAAAGATTTATAGGTAAAAATATAATTACAAAAGCACCGAAGAATAGATGAGTGAATCTTCTTAAATGTGATCATATGCTAGGAAAGACCTTTTGAAGAATGATATAATACTCAGAACCAATAGCAAAATAAAAATATGTAAATCTGAATACATAAATATTAGAATAGCCTTGGCCCACTGGCTCAGTTGGTTGGAGCAGTGTCCCATACACCAAAAGGTTGCAGGTTCGATCCCCAGTCAGGGTATGCATGGGAGGCAACCAACTGATGTTTCTCTCTCAAATCAATGCTTTTATCTCCCTCCACCTCCCACCTTCTCCCCCTTTTTTCTCTCTCTAAAATCAATAAACATATCCTCAGGTGAGAATTTAAAAAATTAGAATAAGCATAGCTATATTAAGAAAAGCCACAAATATATTGTTCAAAAGTCAATAATAAACTGAGAAAATTAGAGTAAATAAGCTGACATATGGTTACTCCCTTTAAAGACGAAATGTTCTTACAAAGCAATATGAAAAGCACTGACAAATCAATAGGAAATGGAGCCCATTACATGAACATGTACTTCATGGAAGAAAAACAAACAAACCCAAAAGGCCCAAAAACATTATTCATAGAATAATTCTTACTTTTAAATCTTTGATCCATTACAAGCTCACATTGGTATAAGAAATAAAGTTAGGGTCTATCTTTATTTTTTTCCAAATGGTTTAGCATGTTTTATCTGCATTACTTATTTAATAATCTATCTTTCCTTCACTATTTTGAAATTATTCATATTCTAGTCTACTTATAATTAAATATAAACTAAAATAAAATTAGCATCACCAGTCACCAATCACATTAGCAAAAATTGAAAAATTAGTAATATCTTGTGTTGAAGAAGACAGGAGGAGAAAAGTGGTCTCACACATTTTGTAGGGCAATTTAGCAATACCCAAGAAAATTTAAAATCCATAGTATTTGACACACAAATCGTGCTTTAAGGACTTTATGTATTTATATTACAAGTATGTAAAATCATAAGAACAAAGGCAACCACTGCAGCATTGTTTAAATAACATAAAATGGGGAAACAGCTCAACAGTCTACAATGGGGGCAGATCAATGAATTTAGTAATATTAAAATGTGATAATCTACAAATATTAGAAAGAATAAAATAAATTGTTGAAAAAATAACAACTGATATACTACAGCTCTGTGTTGTCAGGAACTATTCTAAGTACCTTTTCATAATTATTAAGTGTTCACATCAGCCCTAGAAGATAGAGTTGTCTCATATCATCCACCGTTTTAAACATAAAGAAAATGAGACACTAGGATGGTAAATAATTGTCCAAGTGGTCACAAATAGTAAATGCTAAAACTGGGGCTCAGTCCCAGGCCGTACGGCTCCAGATACTGGGCTTTTAACTGCAATGACTACATGTTTGCCATATATCTGTACTGTCCGGTGCTGGCCGAAGTAACAGCTAATTAGTATGCAAACTCACCACATCCAAACCTGATCTTATGCACACATAAAAATCCATGTGACAAGGTTATACAAGATTAGTTTGTGAAATGAAAACTTCTTGGAATAAATAATGCAATTGCTTTCTCCTTCATCAAATACCAGATTAGAACACTTTTTCCAGTCATTCCCTAGGGGCCTCTTCGGGTCGCAGCCCACTGATTCTCTGCCCAGAAATCTCATCGACACTGCTCACTGTGAAAGTGTCCACGAACCAGATAAATGCTTTTCCTCCTTTTCACAGTAGACTCTCAACTGTGCTTCATCACAACCACACTCTGTTTGACCAATGTGCAATGGAAGTTCATTTTAACAATATTTGCAAGACTGCAGCTGCAGCCCCGCAGCCCCTCGTCTGCCACCCACAGCCCTACGCAGTGACGCTCCTTTCGTAAAAGGAGAAATGCCAATAGGAGGACTCCGACCACAAAGCCTGTTGTGGATATCTTTCTTTAAAACATTTAGTGGCTCTACTAAAAGCAAAAAAAAGGGAGGAGAGTAAAGACACAGCATACGTTCACAATTATACTGTAACAATCACAGTTGAAAGGGAAAAACAAATCACTCATCTATGAGCTGAGCTGCTTCCATGTGTAGAGGCGAGAAGGCCCTGCCCAGAACATTTTGCACACCAACACACACGTGACCGGGAAGCTGGGGGTTCCCTTCTGCAGCCCTCTCATAGGAACCAGGGTGAGAGTTTGAGCCTAAAGACACTGGTTTCTGAATCTGCACTGTAACAAAGTCTTGGGCAGAATGCCCCACTTACCCCAAAAGGTCACCTAATTCATTCCCAACTCCATGCACCGGGTCAGTTGTGCAAAGGAGCAGAGTTTCTTCTCCCTTCAAGATATACACAATTGCCCTTGTCAAGGGAAAATGAGAACCAAGACAATTACCAGACACAAGCTAATGAGACTCTTCAATTAAACTGCCTTGGTGGTTTAATTTAAAAAGAGTTTGGGCCCTGATCTAGCATTTTTTTCATGTTAATCCAGGTTTGTTCAAATCGCTATGGTATTTCAAGCAAATTCTCCATTCACTAACCTAGTAGGTCAGTATTTTTATTTTAAAAACCATTAATTTACAGGCCATTTTCAGGTACACTCTTCTGTATTAATAAAGGTCTATAGTATCTCGGACAGCAGTGACATTACCCATGTCACATTGCTAATAGAGACAAAGTCACACAAAGGATCTTGACAGCTCATTTTAAAGGCCTATTGTATTTCTTAAAAATTACTTTATCACGTAAGTGAAAGTATTCTAAACTGCATTTATTAGAATATCACCTACAGAATTTTTCCCATTTGCTTTTATAGATGTTAGTTCATACTGTATTCAAAACCTCCTGTAGATTCCCGTAGAGAACTTCCCATTGGTAGCATTGTATTGAGCCTAGCACAAGCCTAGGAAGGCAAGGCGGCCAGAAAATTGCAGGTGTCTTTTTCATCCAGGTGCTTTCATTGTCTGAACGTAGGGCTCCCCTTATATTGCAAATGATTTTTAAAATCCCATGTTGTTATAGAATTCTGTTGTAATAAATTTATATCTGAATATACACATTTAAAGCTGAAGGTGCAGTTCCGATGTGGACCACATCATCACTCCATATCCCAGCCGCTACTATCGGCTCCCGACTTTCCTGGGTCATCTACACCATAAACCAGAAATGTCTGTCTCCTAGCCTAAACACTGCACGTCCACAGTCTGAATTACGCTGGGATCAATGGAATATTCACATTCACTGAGAGGCCTCATTTGGAGAGCATATACAGAGTTGGGTAATGTATATGTGGGGACTTGCTGCTACATGCTACCAGGTTATGTTGAAGTCATATTTAAATTGGAATATGGCTCCCCTACAGCCAATCTGGCCACCTGACCCAGTAGAGTTTGGGTGGGGTCTCAGGGCCAATTTTTGAGGTTGCAAAACCACATTTAGATGATGCCAGCATCTAAATCTAATTTTAACTTGTGGGGACAGTCAGAGCTTCTAACCTTACCTCTCTAACTGTGGCACATGGCAAACCGAGCCCCACTGCTTCCCTTACCTCATTTACGTGAACGCCCGATCACTTCCAGTGCTATGTCAGACAGACGCTGATGGGCACTGACGAAGGGGGCGTGGTCTGGGTGGTGACAGGCCATCGCCACTTCTTTCTTTCTTTCTTTTTTAAATTTTATTGAAGTTATGGGGATGACATTAACAAAATCATAAAGGTTTCAAGTGTGCAATTCTATAATACATCATCTGTATGTTGTACTGTGTGTTCACTGCCCATAGTCAAGTCTCCTGCTCTGCCGCCCTTTATCCCCCACATCCTTCACTATCTCCTCCCACCACCCTTTCCTTCTGCCAATCTCCATACTGCTCTCTGTGTCCATGAGGTGTTAAGGTTTTCTTTTGGTTTTTTGCTTAATCCTTTCACCTGTTTCACTCAGCCAACCACCCTCCCCTCTGGCAGCTGTCAGTCTGTTCCCTACACCTATGAGTCTGTTTGTTAGTTTATTTTGTTCATTAGATTCCACATGTAAGTGAAATCCTATGGTATTTGTCTTTCACCTTCTTTTATGTGTCTGCTCTTTTATTAGTGTCCAAGTTCAATCCCTAATGTGTACCTTAATCCCTGCTCCATAAAGTAACTTATATAAATCCCTGACTCTGAGCCACCTCCTCACCACACTGCGGGGCTGCCTCCAACTCGCACAGTCAGAGGGGTCCATGCAGCACACTGGGCTCGCCCGGACACTGGCTTGTCAGACTCACATAGATGTGTGACAAGAACTCAGACAGTTGGATTTAGTGTCTGTCTTAAGTGAGCCTGGACACATAAAAGACTGGGCTTTAGTCCTAATAGGCCGGAAGGCACTAGAGATATTGGCTTAGAGAACCACCTAATCTACATCCTGAGTTTTTTCCCATTTCCAGGACCATTTCCAAGTGGTCTGCTAGATCTCTCTCAAGCTGTAGCTTCTCCTTCATCTTAATCCCTCCTGACATTTGGGGCAAAACATCCCAGTCACACATTTTGAGAAACTCCTTGCCATTGCTGTATTCTTTCGTCTGTTGTAGGACAACAACAAACAGGCTGAAGGTGGGTCTGGACTGGGATCTAACATCTCCATAATCCTGAAAGGGCTTGGTGCATAATTCAAATTCTAGTCTGGGTAGTGGAACATTGAGCTACAAAATTATTGTGCAGGGGCTGGATTCATCACAGAATTTTTTATCCTTAAAAACCACACGACGCAAATAAATTCTGTCATGTCCCACCTCACACAACATGCTGAGTGCTTATGTTCTGAGATTAAGAGATAGAGGAAGACGAAGTAATAAAACATGAACTTCAGGACACCTTTAGTGCTCAGGCACCGGCTCTCTGGGGATACACGGCTGGGCACTTCCATCACACGGTCACATGGCAGTCACTTACATCATGAGTCCAGGGCTGCGAACGTGGAGCCCACGACTGCGCTGTTAATGTGCTTGTACTATAGAGAGGGTGGGATTTTTCATAAGGATAAAAAGCTATGTGATAGATATCTTTGGGACTTTGTAGAAATAAACAGAAAAGGATAAATGAGAAACTAGTGAGAATGGTTGTATAAGGAATGAGGTAGGTGAAGGGATAGAAGACGACTGGGATGATTGTGAAGTGAATCTCAAATATACCATTTTATAAAAATTTGATGAGCTTTAATTATGTAATATCACCTATAGAAGTAAAGAACAGTGAAAATAGGATGACATTAGAAATAGAAAAAATATGGAGATGATACACAAATAACTCAAGTTTGAAAAATACATCTTTGATATAAGACCCTTCCACCCTATCTCTCATCCCCACCTCCCCCAACACTGGTTTGGTGAAGCCAGTTTTCTGGTCCTCATATAGCTTGACCTCTGTGGCAGCTTTAGAAAATTTGGCTATTCACTCCTTGAAATGCTCTTTTGCCCTGACTGTCTCTGAACATCTCTCCTGTCTTCCTCCCACCTCTCCAGCCACTACTTCTCAACTGGCCTTTCAGACGCCTTCTCCTGTAACACAAGGCTAAGGACGATCTTCCCGCAAACTCCACGGTCTCATTCGCTAGAGTGGTTCCACCGACAGCACGAACACATCTTCCAGCATATCTTCTGAGGTATGTTTTTTCTTTTTGTAGGAAAAACATCTTATAATTCTTTGCAGTTCTACATTGGCCATCTAATATTACTGATCATACCTACTAATAGATCCACTAGTAGTCCAATTATTTTATTTAGCCTAAATCATTCTTTTTTTACTTATAATCCAACGAAACAGTCTAGTAAAATATAGGATTTTTGAGAAAATGAAAAGTAAATATACAGAAGAATATTTTTTTTCTTTTTAAACCAGGCCTTAGAGCAGCGATTTTCAACCTTTTTTATCTCATGGCACACATAAACTAATTCCTAAAATTCTGTGACACAACAAAAATAGAATTTTTGCTGATCTGACAAGAAAAATAGCTATAATTCTGATTCATTCACCCCAGACAGCTGTTATTGTATTGACTGTTGTCATTTTTTTATTTGACAATTTAAGATAAAAGAGGTCAGTGCCCCTGACGAATAGTCAGGTATCACATGATTTAAAAATTCTTGCAGCACACCAGGTGAAAATCATTCCTTTAAGAGTGTCAGTTAAGGTGACTTATAAACACTGTTGTCAATTATTTCCAGTACTTATTCACAGGGCCACTCTGGGCTTACTAGGTTGGAATCTTTAGGAACACACTTGCAGATATGTGTTTCCAAATGTTCTCCACGAGTTTCTAGTACTCAGGTTTCTAAGCACTGCTCTATGTAACTCCAGTTGGCGAATACTGGTCATTCCAATCATTCAGAACAAAAGTTCTTCCAATTCTTTATGTATTAGAGTTCAAAATGAGAAAAATTGGATGATCAGGGAGGAGGTAAGTGAAACAAATTTTAGTACAAATGTTCGATGTAACTAATTTTTCTTCAGTACTATACCTCTGAAAGGTTATAAAAAGGAAGAAGAAATCCAACTGATTCTGTTACACAAAAATTTATTTCAAGTAGAAAATGGAGTGAGATAAAAAAATGAGTTAGTACAGAAGAAAGTCATTGACAATGAGCTCAGAGAAAATTAGACAAAAATAAAACATAAGGGGAGTTTTCCAAGTTGTTGAGGTTGAGCAAGCTTTCTGTATTTCTTTAGTGTACCTAAAATTCTTCCGCCAGTTCCTTATTGGGAAAAATGCCTCAAGTTCATGGAGCGAACCCAAATTAAACCTCTCTACCATGAGCATAATTTCTTATAAACCACCCTAGAGATACAGAATATTCCACATCTGCACTAAATGAGAAACAAACCACTAGTACTTGACGTTGTATTAAAAGCGAGGTAGTTACTACTGAGCTATAGCATTTTGGCTGCATGAATTATTCAATTACTATGGAGACAGTTTAAATTTTCCCTATTTTGTTTTCTCTTCTGTACTATTTGCTTTTTCTCCATATTCAGAAAAAAATCAATTTCATACAACTACAATTTGTGGCATATCTAAAACAGCTGTGGTTGAATGATGTCGTATTCAAAATCCCCCAAATTATGTGAGGCAAATACTGAAATTCTTGGGAACAACAACTGTTTAAAAAAAAAAGGAAGAAGAAAAAGAAGAAACTCAGCATAAAAGCCAAATATATTCCCTAATGAGCCTTTTGATGAAGTCATAAATTCCTCTTTTTTTTCTAAGTGGGTCTCCAAACAATTTATGTGTCACGAAGGAGGGGGGAGCCAGAAAGAGGCCAAAATTCAACATTTCTTTTAACAGCAGTAAATTGCACTGATAATTTAATCAACATTTAGATGTAATTTGAAGTTGTCTCACAAATTTTAGGGATGATGTGTCTGATTATTTTTAGAACTGTCCTGGCTGAAGTAGACAGCAAAATGTCCAAATATAAATATTTCATTTAGATTTTGGCCTTTCCAAGATTCAGTGGTGTATAAATTCAATTTTTCTTAAGAGCTGCTGTTAAAGTGAATACCTGCAAAAACACACTGATAAAATATCTTGTTTAAACAGATCAGTAATAAGCTTCATGAGGTGAACTGATATTACATACAGCTGTAAATGCCATAAGAATTACTTCAGACAAACTTGGCTATCACCAAGTGACTTCTGGGAATATGGAAACATAATGCATGTAGTATTTGCAAAGTGAAAAATGCATCAAAATCATATGGCAAGAGGAAAAAACCAAGTGGCAAGAAAAACTTGGTATTTTGTGACACCATAAACTCACCATAGCTAATGAGAATGCAACACTTCATTAACCTCAAACCACTGTGAGCCCCAGGGTCTGAAGTAACTAGTATTAAAAGAAAGGGAAAAAAAAAATCTGCTATGCTGTTCGAAGTATTCCACTGTTATACTAAAATTATCTTGCATGACTACAAAACCAATGTGCTGATTTCTTGGGGAGAAGGGTGAACACCACATAAATCCCATGGTCATAAAATTGTTCCTGGATAATGAATGATTACAACGCAATTTGCAAACTTGCCAAACTTTTGTCATTCCCATTTAATTGTTCAGATAAGAACTTCTTGGGCCATTAACGTTCTTTAACACACAAATTCATAGGTATCAACTGTGGTGGAAGATAAGAAAAGTCAGCCTTTAGGAAAGAGGCAACACATATGCAATTTTAGCAAGTATCAGGGAGAACTTAACATTGCTAATACAATGTGCAAGTGAGGAAGTCACGAGACACAGGCCCTTCTGAAAGCTTTCAAATTTCTTAGATTGAAAGCACATTTATATACGACAGTTAAATAATAACACAAGCTAGTAAATAAATGCTTTAACGCCATTCTTGGGATGCTTTGGATTGACTTTTGTAATTATTAAAGAGAATATTTAGAATATTATTCCCAACACATGGTGGGTGCTCAGCACATGGAAACTTGAGTTGGTGTACAAAGTTTATGTGACAGAAAATAACTGAAGATGTTTTTAAAATACACTGAGATTAAATGTAAGAGGTGATGTCAGAAAAGGCTCCCTGTAGACAAAGGAACTTGAGCAGAAGAGCCTTCTAGGTTACAGTGAGACACAAGGGAGGAGAAAACAGAAATGGGTATATTAACAAGAAACTGGGGAGACAAACAGGCAGAAATTAACAAGCTGAGTATGACTTCAGAAGACCCACAGACCAGACTAAAAATGTGAATGTTTTCAAATGGGCTGTGGGGGATCACTGAAGGTTGTCTGCAAATATCTCTTGTAAGGGAGAATAATCTGCCTTTGGTGAGCCAGATGGGGAAGAGAAAACAAACATATTAAATGCCATCAATGTAATCTAGGAAAAAGTGATGAGGCAATAGAGTTGGGAGTTAAGTAGTGGTCATAAAAACTGACATCAGAGATGTTTCAAAGGAAGAATTAACAGAGCTGAGAGATTTAAATCCACATCAAGAACAAAAGAGAAGGTGGAGCTAAGAATATTTCTCAAGTTTTAGCCTGGAGGTCTTGATAAAAATGGGGAAGTTGGAAAATAGCAAAATTTTAAGTGGGAGATAAGTGTAACAGGTAATGTAACACATTCTAATTATAACCCCCCAAAATGGTTTGTATCATCCTTTCCCAAGCATTTGTTTTATGTTATTATAATGGTGAAACTGTTACCCCCACTTAACAGATTTGAAAACCAAGCTTCAGTGAGGAAATGATAATCAGTCAAAGATAATCCAAGGAAATAGTACTTCCTGCCTCCTTTAGCAAGGTTATTTTCCCAAAATAACTTTGTTTTAACACCATGACACATAATTCACCAGGAATGGATCATTTAAGCTGTAATAATGAACTTGTTTTTATTCATTCAACAAATATTTTTGAACCTCACATACCAGGCACTGTCCTAAGCACCGGAAGTAAACAAATACACACACACAACATTCCCAATAGTGTGATAAAAAGCAAACATTGATGTGCTGGGAAGGAGAAGGGCTCGTTCACACAGATGGACAGGGAGGGCCTCACTGTTGAAATGACATTTGTGCCAAGAAAAAAGTTAGCTATTTAAGGATTTGGAGGGAAAGTGTTTCAGGCAGAGAAGAGAAAGCGCAGGGGTGGGCAAAAGTAGGTTTTACAGTTATGAGAACATAAGTCACAGAGCTTATCCTTGTATTATTAATTATTGTATCATTTTTCACACAAACAACTGTAAACCTACTTTTGCCCACCCCTGTATACAGGCTCCAAGACAAGTGCAAACCTAGACCAGCCAAGAATGAGAAACAAGGCCCGTGTGGGATGTGGGGAAAAGGAGGAGATGAGGTGGGAGGGGCAAGCAGGGACCAGGAGCTGGGGATCCACAGGAAATGAGAGTTCAGTAAACCTTAGGTCCCCATTTGCACCAGACAGGGCTGGGTACTCCTGTTCTTCAGGTGTAAGTAGTGATACCACTTTCTTTCACTCCCAGGAAGTCTGATTTTGATGATAAATGGTCACCCTAGTTCCATACAGTGCATAGTAAAAACAGAATTAAATCCCAAGTATAATGGAGAACCATTGAAGGAAGCCACAGTGGACTAATCTAAAATGATCAATGTATCCAATGTAAAATGTCATGCTTGTGTATCTATCCAACATAAGCCATCTGTAGATGCTTATTGTAGCTGTTTTTACCATTCTCCTCTATCAGACTGACTTTTCTGGGTTAAACAGAACTTTGTGATTACACTTCAAACCTTTCCTAGCTTCAGTAAACCTAAATGCGTTGAACAATCTATACTTCCAGAGAGCTGCGTGAGGCATTTTATGAAGTGGCTCTCCAAAGCAGTGTGCTTCCACGTCTCCATGCTATAGCCTGCTACCTGTGTAAAACAACCAATGGGGTTTCCAAAGTGTGGGGAGGGCAGCAGAACTCTACATGAGGAAAGATCCTGTGGTCTTCACTACACACCACCACAGAGAAGAACGTGGCAAATGGCTCACAAAGAGATCCTGGACTGAGGGGACTTCATCTCAGCTTTAGAGATCCAAGTCGTTAAGAGTTCTCTCCAAAAAAGCGTGTGCTGGACTCGACTCCCACTGTCTGTCTCCCACTAGAACTTAAAAGTACGGTACAACCTAAGATTGGCCTTTCCATGTCACTTCCAATCTTGTTTTCATCATTTTCTAGTATTTTTATGGTCTTGAGAAATTTAACGACAACCTATTCAGTTTTACTGCAATCTTTCTTTCATGTACATGAAGATTTCTCCAGAGTCAGTTGTACTGGGAGAAAAATGTAGATATATTCCTGTCATGTCAGGTTCAAGTCCCACTGTTACTCCGCTTTGCAATTTACTGATGAGTACATACCAAAGTCTTACTGGTAAAAGACATAATCCATTTCTGTTACCTTCCCTCAGATTTGATTTTTGTAAAAACTTTAATTATTTTGTTAGCTCTTGTTTCAATAATAAGATCCTTCACATCCATCTCAACACAGAGAGACCCAAACTATGAAAAACATTTTAATGGGAACATGAGGACACAGGGGAACAGTCCCACCAGCACTATTAAAAAACAATGAACCAGCTTCTGCAGAAGCATCGTGTTTTGTCACGGACAAAGACTGCTCTAAGGGTTTAGTCAATAATGAATTAGCAGAGGGGGAGACCAGAGGCAAGCAGGCTTTCGTACTTTTCCAGTGTCGAAATGATGAGAGCATGACACGGAGCAGGAGCAGTGACAAGAGCCTGGTCAGGGCCCATGCCTGGGTTCTGGGCCAGGCCCCAGGTGGGGGCACGCGAGAGGCAACCCATGTATGTCTCTCTTGCACATCGATCTTTCTCTCCTTCTCTTTCTCCCTCTCTTCTTCTCTCTTTAAAAGTAAATAAATAAAATCTTTAAAAAAAAGAACAAAAAAATAAAAATTTGTCTAAATCCAAGAATAAGAAATTTTTATATTGATCTTGATTAAAGTGGCTGAAGTATATTACAATAGAAAAAGAACAAATGGGAAAAATATATAATAGTGGAAACAGAAGTTTCTTGGTATGCTCTTTACTTGTTGCATTTAGCAAAATAGCTGAGTTCTGAGATTTTTCTGGAAAGGATACTTACTTTAATATCATACTCAATGGTGAAAGACTAAAAGCTTTTCCTCTAAGATCAGAAAAAAGACAAGGATGCCCACTCTTGCTACTGTTATTCAACATAGTCCTGGAAGTACTAGCCAGAGAAATGAGGCAAGAAAAAAGAGATGAAAGGCATCCAAACTGGGAATGAAGGAAAACTGTCACTATTTACAGATCACATAATTCTATCTGTACAAAACCCTAAAGATTCCACCAAAAACTATTAGAAACATTAAACAAATACAGTAAACTGGCGGCATACAGAATCAATATACAAAAATCCATTGCATTTCTATATACTAACAATAAAATATCAAAACATAAAGAAAGAAAACAATCCCATTTACAATTGCAAAAAAAAAAAAGGACAAAATACTTACAAATAAACTTAACAAAGGAAGTGAAGGACCTGCATATGGAAAACTACTAACATTGCTGAAAGAAAATGAAGAGGGTAACAAAGAAATCAAAAGACATTCCATGTTCATGAATTGAAAAAGTTAACATTTGTTACAATGGCCACAGTACTTAAAGCAATGTACAGATTTAATGCAATCCCCATCAAAATCCCAATGACCCTTTTCACAGAAATACAAAATAATCCTCAAATTTATGTGGAAGCACAAAAGACCTCAGAATAGCCTAAGCAATCCTGAGAAAAAAAGAACAGAGCCAGAGGTATCATACTCCTTGACTTCAAACTGAATGACAAAGTGACAAGAGTCAAAGCAGTATGGAGCTGGCAGGAAAAACAGACACACAGATGAATGGAAAAGAACTGATAGCCCACAAGTAAACCCACATGGACAGCTAATTTTCAACAAAGGAGCCAAAAGCATACAATGAAGGAAGAAAACCTCTTCAATAAATGGTGTTAAAAAAACAACTGAATAGTGCATACAAAACTAAACTGCTGACTGACACCATACACGAAAATTAACTCAAAATAAATGGGAATTGCATCAAACTAAAAAGCTTCTGCACAACAAAAGAAGCCAACAACAAAATGAAAAGGCAAAAAACTGAATGAGATATTTATAAATGATACCTCTAATAAGAGGCTAATATCCAAAATAGATAAAGAAGTCAAGCAACCCAACAACAACAACAACAACAAAAACACACAATCCGATTAAAAAAGAGGCAGAAGACCTGAACAGGAAGTTTTCCAAGGAAGACATACAGATGGCCACAGATATATGAAACATGCTCAACTTCTCTAGTTACAGAGCAAAAGCAGATCAAAACCACAATGAGATACCACCTCACATCTGTTAGAATGGCCAAGAAGACAAGAAATAACAAGTGCTGGAGAAGATGTTGAAAAAAAGGAACCCTCATACAGGGCTGGTGGGAATGTAAACTGGTAGAGCCACTAAGTCTGGAAAAGAGTATAAAGGTCCCACAAAAAGACTAATAGAGCTACCATATGACCCAGCAGTCCCTCCTTCTAGGTATCTACCCCCAAAATTTGAAAACACGTATTCATAACGATATATGCACCCCTATTCACGGCAGCATTATTTACAATAGCCAAGACATGGAAACAACGTAGTGTCCTTTGATGAATGACTGGATAAAGGAGGTGTGGTATGCATATGCTATGGAATACCACTTACCCATTAAAAAAAGGATGAACTACTGCTATTTGAGACATGAATGGATCTTAAGAGTATCATGCTACATAAAATAAGCCAGATGGAAAAGATAAAAAACCATATGATTTCAAAAAGCAACAAACTCATACATACCGAAAACAGAATAATGATTACCAGAGGGGAAAGGGAGTGGAGGGGAAGACAAAGAAGCTAAAGAGGATCAAAATATGGTGGTGGAAGGAGACTAAACTTCGGGTGGTGAGCACACAATGGAGTAAACAGATGCTGAATTATAAAGTTGTACACCTGAAATTTATATATTATTAGCCAATATTACCCCAATAAATTTAATTAAAGAAACATTAACTCATCTTCCATTGTCCTAAGCAAAAAAGAACTATAAGCTCACCATATTTATACAAAAAACAGTGCAGCAGTCAAACGGGCTTCTTTAATCAAAAGAGGATACTCTAATTACCCATCAACACCAAATAGCATATTCTGACAAATGTTTCTTATGAGTGCTGCTAATTCTCCAAATGTCAACTCAGGTACATAAAACAATTAAGAAAATCAGAAACTACTGCAAAGTTTTGTGAATGCTAATACCTATAGAAAATGACTCAGTGCAGAATTTTCGAGACATTAAACAGCACCTTTTTTTAGAGAAAAAGTTTTGTTATAGTTTTATGAACTGCTATTGCTATGAGTCAGTCACAAATGTTTAATTTTCAATCATTCAAAAGGGATGAATTCATAATACTTTTGACTTATTCAAAGCAAAAGGAATTAATAGTCAGTAAGATGACACAGGCTGGTATCACACTTAAACTACTCTGAGCAAAATGAAACTCCTGTGATGAAAATGAAAAGGCAGAAAGGGCCCATGTCAAAAGCAGCAAGTCACCACAGCAATGCTCAAAAAACTTTGGTTCTGAAAGGGAAGTCAGCACTCAGGGCTTCTGGGAAAGGTAACATCTGACCATGAGAGGAGAACAGGCAGCTAAACTTTCCAAGTAGTTTTCTAGGAGGGGCTTTACAGAAATGCAAAAGGTGGATCCAAATGAAAGCACCACGCACATAGCTGACCACAACTCTCAACTGCAGCTGTGATCTTCAGAAAGGAGGCCAAACCTAAGATCCATTTTCAGCAAAGACTCAAACTTCTCTTACTACCTATGACAGCCCGAGAGTGCCTACATGTGCCCTCTGAAGCCAGGAATCCAACAGCAAGAGTCTGGACATCCATTTTCAAAATCTACAATTTTCACAGATTCATCACATGATAGTGGGTGCTATTGAAGCATCTGCTCTCTGAAATGGCATATAATGACCAACAAGCTACTATGACTTGATAACCATATAAACAAATTCACATTTCGTTGAATAGGATTTCTTCTAAATACACATGGAAAATAGCAGTATGTTCATGAGTCACAAATTATTAATTCAACCTATAGTCAAGGCTGGGATTTGCAGAGCTCCTAAATTCACCCACCACACACAGACAAGTTGGAAATCACAGATAAAGCTTATCCTAGAGGTTTTCTTAAAAAGTACATAAGAGGTGATATAAAATAATTGCTATAATAGTATTTCTATTATTGTACTTCTTGCATAATATTTATCTTTCACATCTAAGTTTTTCAAGTTAGCTCTGAGGAAAAGATCATCCTATTTATCCAAAAACCCTGCCAGTCACATAATTTTTTTTGAATGAATACTTAAAAATCAATAAATGAATGAAGGGGTTATAATATAAGTAGTCATGAGACAGACTTTCCTACTACTAAGTAGGAAAATGCTCAATGAAAAATAAACATCAATATTTGTCCTGCCCCTGGTTTTATGACAGACTTTTAAAACTATGATCAAATATACATTTTGTTTTATGTAAAACTAGATGAGGAATTAAAAACATAATAAAGTCTTTCTTACTCTATTAACAGCTTTTCCTTTTCCAAATAAATATTCAGCCTGGAAAAATATAACTAAAGTCTTATTTTAATTTGGTAATAAAATAAGCTATATTCTAAGGATAAACAGGAAGTAATTATTAACCAGCATGCCTTTATACTTCTATTTTGCTATATCTGCTTAGCCCACAGCATACATTTTCTTTTAAAAACCTTCAAGCACCTTCTATATGGATTATTTCCAACTGCCAAAGCCTAAAAGAATAAAGCTGCCTCAACAATGTGTCTCCTTTAAATACATGGCTCATACCACAGTGCAACAGAGATGGAGTGGTCTCCAATGAATCGATCTGCATAGCTGGCAACAGTCGCTGCAAATCCAAAAGGGAAACCCAAGACATCTAAAATAACCTAGTGAGGGTGCGGAAATTCTTCAAAATCTCCTCCTTCGGTGTCAGCAAAGGTAGAGTCTGAGAGAAAGTGTACTCAGAACAGACTTCGGGCTCAAGGAGAATGTCAGCGAGGGCACTCAACTCTATTTACCACAAAGCAGTATCCGAAACATTCTTTACTGTGAATAAACAACGAGCTCATTCAAAACAGGCACCAAAAGATTGTGAGCTAAGGAAATTATGGCTCAAGAGGTGGATTTTTTTTTTTTAAGGAAAGGTTTATAGTGAGTTGGAAACGATAAAGATTATGTCATTGAAGACTAGAACTACAGTGATGGCTCTCTGTAACTGGCATGGCACCCAACAACAGAAAAATGTACTTTAAAATATTTGTTCCTAAAAACTGACTTGCAGTCCCTACTGATAGAAGTATTCATTTTACACTATAGGAGTAAAGAGCCATTAAAAATAATACAAAGAGAAGGCAGTTGACTTTAATCTTGGGGCTGGGATGACTATAACAGCAGTGGAGGTAAACGTAAAATAACTCTCAGATGCTGCCAGCCATGGTGTGTGTTGCACAGCACCTGGAGGGCTCTCACTGGTCCCCCTCTGCTCTCCTGAATTACTCCATTGTTGAAATCAGCAAATCCAGGAGAGAGGCCAGCACCAAAAGCAAGACAGACACAGAGATTTTGATTACAAATATCACAATGCATTTGCCTCAGCGGGGCTCAGCAGTCACAGACGGCTGCAGGTCGTTGTTTACCGGCAAAGGGAAAAGGAAAGAAGACTGACTACAAATTGGTAATAAGCATTTAGAAAAAAGTTTGGAATTGTAGGGTCAACAAGATCTGAATGTTTGTTTTTTTTTATTTGAGGGTCCCTGGGCTTTTATTTCTGGTCTAATTTAATCAAAGATGAGAGATTCTTCAGAAACAAGCCATTTCAAACTGGTATGCGAAAGACCGAGGTGAGAAGTCAGTAGCAAATAAATACAGCTGATGTCCCCATAATCTGGAATCCTCAGCACAGAATCCATAGGCCTCCATCCAACCCATGAAGGCACCCATCTTTTCCTGCTGGAAAAGTACCTTCTTAGAAAACGTGCATGGTGGGAAAATTTTAAATAGAATGGAAGAGGGGAAAATGTGCTTTATATAATGCTCTAAATTCCGATGTTATAAAATAGTAGAATACAAAAGCTTATAGGTAATGCAAGAGGTCATTAGGTCATCTGCTTTTAGAAAAAATATCTGAAACATTTAATAGAAATAATACCCAATCTTAATGATATACAATGCTGAGAATTTATAGCTTCCTTTAGTAGCCTGTTACAGTATTTAATAACTCTTTAATTCAGAAGTTATAATTAACTATTCTCTGTTGCTGCAGTTTAAGACCATTTTCTTCACTTGGTTTTTGAAAATAAAGTATAGTATGTGTCGATGTCAATATAATAATATTTCATATACTTGAAGCAGTCAGTCATCTTACCGACTTTTGTAAGGACAAAATAAAGTCCCAAGCCTTTTCAATTTTATGCTTAGGATCTATTTCCTCTTTTCATCATTCTTGCTCTTTACTGAACCCACTCAAATTTTGATGCTCCCTCTTAACCCAAATCTATCCCATTATTAAAAAAATGGATACAACAATATCCAGGTCAAACAACAGAAGAGATTGTTACTAACAACTTATTTATCAAAAAACTCTTTATGATTTTCAAGCCATTTTCATATTTATTTTCCTCTATTAGACTCATGAAAACCTTTTGAGTTACAAACAGAAAATGGACATTATATTCCTTATCTTTCCAAAGATACTGCAGGAGCAAGATGTTTACCTTGTTTTTTTCTTTTAAATTTCGCTTCCACGTGGTAGAAAAGACAGCTGAGAAGAACGTGAGTGATGATGAGGAGCAACAGTTAAGGCAGAAGAGGAGGAAGCGGAGGAAAGTCACTTCAGGTGGCCTCAATCTTTTGAGTAAATAGGAGGTGAGAATGATGGATAAAGTGTGGCTTTTGGGACTGCAGGACAGAGGAAGCAGTTTAGAACAGCCCTTGGAGAACAGTGACCGGAAATTAACTACAAACAACTAAAAATCCAGTAATGGCCTCATTTCCCCCTCACTTACCCTAGGGCTTCTCCCTTCCAGTCAAATTCCTCCACTGTGTTATTTTCCTTCTGAGAGAAGTGGAATTTAAATCTTGGCCAAGCTAAAGAATAATCCACTAAATCTTACCTCTGAACTACCTCAAAACCTATGCAAATTAGTGAATAGGAGGTTTAGTATTTAAGGGGAAGAAATGAGGAAATTATTGAGACAAAAAAGCAGAATTAGGAGGAGAAAACAATGTCTGGGGCAGCCTGTGGTGTGTAGAAAGTTAAGTCCACATTTGGAAATGACGTGTTAACAGTTTATTAGTAGAGAAGTACATCACTTACAAGTTTTCCATTTGTTTGTGCTGTATGTTATCTATTACTGCCCAAGGTATTATAACTGTATAGAAAGCGAGGGTGTTTATTTAGTGCAGGAGTGTCAAACTCATTTTCACCAGGGGCCACATCAGCCTCATGGTTTTCTTCAAAGGGCCGAATGTAGTTGTAGGACTGTATAAATGCAACTACTCCTT
This sequence comes from Trachops cirrhosus, assembly GCA_028533065.1. NCBI lineage: Eukaryota > Metazoa > Chordata > Mammalia > Chiroptera > Phyllostomidae > Trachops > Trachops cirrhosus. The sequence continues at coordinate 26,468,248 of CM052549.1, forward strand.
AATAGTTAAGAGAGAGCTCAGCACTGCCACCGGGTAGAAACAAGGTGCTGGGCCAGATAAGACAAGGTGGAGGGCCGGATTTGGCCCGCAGGCCTTGTGTGGGCCTTGTGTTTGCCACCTGTGATTTAGTGGCATGTGCCTGTTTCTGCTGTGTACAATCATCAAAGGCAGGCCTGTCTTACCGCCCTGCCTGCATTACCCTAAGGAGGCACTACTAATTACCTCATCGCATATATGCACCCCCAGCGAGAGAGAACCCAAGGGGAATGTAGGTCTCCCTAGGATTTAATTTCAAATCTCATTTCCCTAAGTGATGGAAATATCACAAAGGAATATAATTATATAGTTTTAAAAAGTAAAGAAGATTTAATTTAGCAGTCTCATTTTTTATACATGTTACTGTTAACTACAGAGCAGCAAAATTTCCATGTCTCCAGCTATGAAGGGAGACCATTTTAAAAATATGGTTCTAAGTTAGTAAACCTGTACAGCAGATGGAGTATCTAAAATCTGTCTTAATGGAGTATTTTTCAGCCAAAACATATCTGTCAGGAACATAATTCCAAAATGAAAGTTATCAGCCAAAAGTCTAGGACTGTTTGGATTTTATTCCAATATGTGAATAATGCTTTCAGAAGCATTCTGTTTTGGTAGGTTGATATCTTTATGTCTTGATCATGAAAATATTAGACAATCTACTGACTAAATTCAACGTCAATAAGAAGTTTTACTTCATATCATGACACCACGAGGCTCCATTGCTTCACACTCGTGGAAACGGGCAGGTGGTACAAGCAGAAGTGTTTAGAGGTCACATAACAAAGAAAACTGAGACACCACCAATGAGCTAAAACTTAAATGAATCACAGCGAATCGTTTATTTTTCAAGGCATCATAAACGAAGCCTGGCCTTACCAAAGTTTGGTATTTCCATTCGATGGGAATAAAAATGGAACTTTTGTTATCACAAAAACAGCATCATTTAGATAGCATTCTTAGATTCCTCTGATGTAAAAAGTTCTCCATCTAAAGAGACATGCCTTCTGACTCTTCTAATAAAGAAGATCAGTTTCAAAAAGCAGTAGCACAAGCAAGAATTCAGGGTTTTAAGCCAAAATTTCAGAAAAGGACCCATTTCACTGCATTTGTATCAGGGGTCCCTAAGCACTTTTTCTTCCTTCTCCACTCCCAATTCTACATCTTCTGAAAAGAAGTATCATACCGTAAGTACATACTTAAATGCTTTAACTTTAGTTTAAATACATATATTTCATGCACAACTAGATTGGGGATTCCACAGGGGCAGTCTGGCTACCTGCCTGCCCTGCAAGCGCAGGAGACACCTGCTGCCCACAGCCTACCACACGCAGGCCTGGGGCCAGGTGGGACCAGGCACAGAAGGATCTGAGGACCCTCTCCCCACCTATAAGGGATGCTTACGAACAGTCTTCCGTTCCTAAGGGTGTACCACTGGCTTGCCATGCGCTTTGTCTCTACCGACACACAGGTTCTATGTTACCATTTTCCCTTGCAAAACCAAGGGTAAGTGGTCAGTCCCTCAAGCTGGCCCTCTAGCCCAGGTCCTGAAAAGAGTTCAAAGAAAAAACGATTTTTTAAATCATCACAATATGATAACTAAAGCATAATATATAATATAATATAATAAACTATAATTAACATTTTTGATGTGTCATAAGTCACTTCAAAGTGATTTAGTAGTCTATAAAGGCAGGGCGATAAATACTGAATTATCCCTATTCCAGTAAAGTAGAAAGATTTCCGGTCACTAGAAATTTCAATAAATGAATACTCAATGAGTCACAGCTTTTGTGTTAGAAACATTATCAACTATACATTCAGATTTTAGGATGGCAAGTGGGTAAGTGTAAATAATATTCTACAGAGGCTATGAAAAGCAGCACAAAAAATTCCTAAGAAATGAAAATGCATTATTCTTCTCAAATTTGCCAAATAACCCTACACTCATATTGTTAAAATGAAATATAACTACAAGTGATATAAAACTGCACTCTCTGGAAAGCTTTAAATTCTGCCAATGCAAGTTTCCAAAAACATGGTTAAAATCTCTCCCCCGAGATTAAGAGCGGAAAGGTTTTTCCTCCTATTTTTTCTGCATGACAGAGTCTGTGCAGATTATAAACAGACACAGAGGATCACTCCTAAAAATCTTGGAGAAGCAATCAGCGTTTTGAGAATCATGCACTAATGTATGTCATGACCTCATATGCAGCTGGCCCGTTCTCCGTGCTCATTACTACCGAGAGGACTTTAGTCATGCTTTCCCTCCTGTTCCCATTCCCAAAATTCACATTCCTCATGCAGTCCCAGCATTTCCCAAACTCTGCTCTGCCAAACACTAGAAACCCGGGAGACTTTCAGTGGATAGCTCTGTCAGATAAATTTGGAAAATATTTCATGGAGTGTCTCCTCTCAGAAACCACAAAATACAGTTTGGGGCGCAATGTGTAGGTCCTTGAGAGACAGGCTAAAGGGGGAGATTTTATTCTGTAGGAATGTGAGAAGTGAAGAAGGGTTTAAGCACGGGGGAGAGAGGATTAATCTGCTTCATGGAGAATGTAGAGGATGCTGGAAAGATGGTGTTGGGAGAAGAGTGAAAGGATCATCAAAATAATCGTGCAAGACAGGCCCGGGTTGAGGCTGTAACTGTAGAAACATAGGAGAGAGAGGATGCGAAACCAACAGTGCAGAGAATTAAAAGCGCCTTGTGAAAACTGGACGTGGTGTGAGGGAAAGGGGAAATCAAGATGGCCCTAGCTCTCTACTGTCACTATTTTTACCATGAACTAGAAGGTGAGTGAAACTGACTGAAGGGCAGATTACCACAGAAAGAGATGTAAGAAAGATGATGAAGGTCATGAAGGTCAAGTTTTGGGTCAACTGGAGAGGGCGACAGAAAAGGAAGCTGACTGCTTCAGTGAAATAACTGCTCAACATCGTCATTCATGAAGCTGGTCCTGGCTCAACCAGCCAGCATCTGTCCCTCCCCTAAGGCCCCTGTAACACTCTTTTGGTACTTCACTTGTGGCAACTTTAAAATCTGTGTATTAGTATTAATTATTGTCATTATTTTCTTAATTTCTCCTATTAGATTTTAACTGCTTGATTGAGAAAGAGGGAGGACATTATGTCTTATTTAGCCTGTATCACCTTTTATGACACATGACACTTAGCAGGCATTTAAAACATCCTTGTTAAATTGCTAAATAATTGTCACAAAATATACGTAAGTTTGCTTCAACATCCATCTTTCTTGGTTTCTCATCGCTAAAGTGATTCCCCACTGGCTTTGGCTGTCGGCACTTTGAATTCGATGTGCCTAGGTGTGCACTGTTGGTCTTTGTTTCTCCTTTGTTTGCTTGACCATTTTGGTGTTTACACTACCAAGTATTTTCTGGGCTTCCAGTGTCTGTGGTTTTCTGCCATTCATTTTGGACAGTTTCAGCCATTATCAAGTCAAATACACTTTCTGCTCTTTTCTCTCTTTATTCTCTTCTACTCCTATTATGCATACATACACCTTTAAAAATTGTCCCACAGTTCTTGCATGTTCTCTTTTTTTCTTTATCTTTGCATTTCAATTTGGGAACCCTCTATTGGCCTATCTTTCAACTCACAGACCCTTTCCTCAGCCATGTCAAGTCTACTGATGAACCCATTGAAGGCATTCCCCACTTCCATTACAGTGCGTTGTGACTTCCAGCATTTTTTTTACCCTTTCTGAGAGTTTCCATCTCCATTCTTACATAACCCGTCTTTTGCCTACACGTTGTCTACTTCTTTGGTTAGAGCCCTTTACACTTCAATCATAGTTATTTTAAATTGCCTGTCTGATCATTCTAACATCTGTGTCATATCTGAGTCTGGTTCTGATCATTTTGTCTCTTCAGACTTTTTTTTTTCCTTTTTGGCATGTCTTGTAATTTTTTTTGTTGTTATTAAAAGCAGGCATGTTGCACTGGGAAACAAGAACTGAAGTAAACAGGCCTTCAGAGTGAGGATTTATGTTCACCGGGTCGTGTTTAATGTCTGCTGCAGCTACGGGTGTCAGGGGCATCAAGTTCCTCGTGCCCTGTTGTTGTCTCCCCCCTTGACTTTGGGCTGCCCCATGTATTCCTCCTCAGAAGGAGACTTGTCCTGCAGTTCCTTCCATTGTAAATCACTATTCCACAGGGGACCTGTTGGTATAGTGGTAAAATGTGGTTAAGAGGTAGCTTTCAATGTCTTCTAATTAAATTTCAGTCTTTTTGCAGGTCTGTGCCACTAGAGTGTGACCATTACAAGTGCTTCTTCTTGAACAGCTTTTCCCTACTTCCTTAAGTGAGACAGGTCAGCAGCAGCGGGTTCGAAGGGAATGCCCTTCCCTCAGGACTATAGGACAAGGCTCGATAAAGCCTTTCACTCTAGACAGGTGGCTTTTTATGGAGAAGGCTCTGAGCATATTTTATGTTGACTCCTTGTCCACTCCTCCTCTGAGAGTCATGGAGGGCTCACTCTCAGATCTTCACTGTGAGAACCTGGTGGGGTTCCTATAGGGAAGGTTCATGAACACATAAGGGCTGGGGATCCACCTGAAGACTACAGCCCCCAGGAGATTTGAACTCTCACACTGGTGCTTTTCAGACAAGCAATTGTTGAAAATTACCATATAAGTGTCACTGCTTCAGCAGCTTCTGTAGCCTGTCTTGGCTAATGCCTCTGGAAATACCCACCTTTCCAGATTTCGGCATGGCAGTTTGCCTGTTAGCCTCAGTTCTGTGATGGGAAACATGGAATTTTTTAACTTGTCCAGCTATTTCTTATTGTAATGATGGGAGTAACAACTTCCAAGACCTTTCAATGTCAGAGCTGAAACTGCAAGTCCCAACATCCACTTTTCATATTAATCTGGGGTTAAAATACACACACACAGCATTATTTCAGATCCCTATTCTCAACAGAGAATGGAAGAAAATGCATGTAGAGGACACGTAAAAGATGCCGATGACTGATAACAACTTAAGTGTACTACAATGGCACAGGCCTAGTATTTGGGCTAAGATGCTCTCGTCTTGAGACTTTTCAGATGTAATACATCACAACTTCCTTTAATCCCTCTCATCTTAAGTCAGTGAAATAGATATGAAATCACTTTTGGCCATAACATATGTGGGTGTTATTATTATCATAACTCCAGGTAGCATTTTCATTTTAAAAGAAGAAGATGAGAGTCACAATGCTTTGTATTTATTAATGCAATCACTAACAAATAAATTTTCAGAAAATGAGGAGAATCAATATTCTCCTTTGTATAGGCCTTTATCACTAGTTCAGTTTCTTTGTTTCACTGTTTCTGTCTGTTATTGTTCCCAAAAGCAATTGCCAACTTTTTTAAGGAAAAGGATTATGAGCAAAGATTTACATTTATATATTTTTAATTTTCTACTTATGGAAATTTTCAAATATATAGAAAAGTAGAGAAAAATAATGGACCACTACATACCCATAATCCAGTCTCAATAATTATCAACATTTTTGCAAATCTTGCCTCATCTATCCCTCCCACTTATTCTTTCCAGAATATTTTAAAGCAAGTCCCAGATAATACACAGATACTTCCTTATGCATTTTCCCGGGCAAGAAATTCTATTCACTTGGTAAAGTGACTTTGTTTCAACCCCCTTTGGGGAGAAGTGAGTTCATTTCCTGTCTAGGAGTGACAGCCACTAGTGTTTGGAGACTTAAGCATGAGTAGGAGAGTGTTGAGAAATGAGATGGGTGAACTGAGTTAGATAATGTACACTGACTCTCGTCTGTCCTTTTTCCCTCCACCCAGATAGTTGGACAGGTCAATAACCTAAGAATATTTCTTCTGTCCGTAGATTCCTAGGTGAGAATTACTTCTGCAAATGGAAGCTGAACTTATCTAAGATGATAAAAACAAAGGTGAAGCAAAGGCCATTTTCCTGCACAATTCTGGCTGTTTCAACTGCAAACAAAGACACAGTAATGTTAGGTTTTGTACAGCTGTGCTTACAGTGGCACTTTCCAATTTTCTGGGTGTCAAGTGGCAATTGTGGCCACAGCAGCGGCAGTGTGATTCTGGCTTGCTGATGACTGAATTGCAGCTATTGGAGTGTGTCGGTCAGTTCAGAGCTCTAGCAGCAGCCTCAGGTGCAAGAAGCTCTTGGGGAATCCGTTCCATTCTCTCGGGAAGTCATTCTAGTAGGAACAGCCTAGAATCCATTCCGTACTTCTTCAGCCAATTTTATAAGCAGCTAATTCTTTGCTTAAAACACATGCTGTTTCTGTTTCCTGAACTAAATCCTGACATGCACTATTTGATATATCAGTGTGTCTGTGGAACGGATACTAAATTTTCATGAACTGATCCTTAATTTTAGTATGCAATACTCGAGTTTTTCTATTCTACTTGTCTCATCTCCTATTCCCTTAAATTTATGCTCACATTTAAATTTATATTTCCACCCTATTCTATTCTATTAATTAAATAAAATATTGATGGAAATCATTTAAATCTATTTCATGACCCATTGCAAGCCTTGGTTTAAAAGACCCTGCTTATACCCTAGTCTTATTAAGAGAGCTACAACTACATTATAGAAAATTACAACAGCATTTACCCATTTTTCTTTTATTCCACCCTAGCCTTCATGGCAGACAATATGGAGTTTTTCCAGCTGTCAAGTTATGGACCTCTAACTAAGTAGGAAACAGCGTTCAAGCAAGTCTCCACATAGCTAAGAAATGTTTTTAAGAAACAGACAAAAAGTGGAGAGCAGAGAATAAGGAAAGAAAGTGCTATGACTGACAGGATTGGGGGAAAACTGTTCTTGATTTAAAAGAATGCAAGTTTTTCATAAAACCATTTTCTGAAAGGTTTCTTTGACCAGACCTGATTTTTTTTTCTATTAAAACAACCTCCAGAAACCATATGCAATGTTTGGATTTTTTCCCTCCATCTACTCGTTAGTCAAACAGAAATAAATCTAATGGGGACCAAAGGAACTTTTAAAAACTAAGCATCCTTAAATCTTGCTATATGAATAGTGAACTATAGTCAGTTTTTAGTTCCTCATTCCAAAACCAATAAAATCACAGCAAAACGTTAAATGAATCCACAGATCTCAGAGGATAACGGATCATAAAACTCCCACAGACTTGGCACAGCGGCAGTCACTGACAGGAGGAGAAAAGATACACAAATGTAGCTAAAGTTTCACATTTTTCTATCCTGAAGAATGGAGCTTTACGTAAAGAGTGGATAATGATAAACTATTTTTCCACATTAACAAATAGAGAGCATTAATGAGTACTATATTTATGCATTGTGTATCCCACCTTCTTTGGTAAAAAATTGTTTGAATTAATTTGAATTATAAAGCTCAGTAAGCTTAAACTTTTATGTTAATGTACTGAATGGAAATCTTTCCAAAATGTATCATCTTCTTTCTTGCTTAGTGAAACAAAATAAAATGAATATTAATTAGTCTCTCAGTGCTTCAGCTTTCTCATTATCATAATCAATTACCACCCCATTCTGAAATACTGCACTGCTCTCTCAAGTTAGCGATACCTGAGCAAATATTCAAAGCGAAAACATGACGGAGGATGGTGTTAGAGATGACCTGGTTCACATCAGGGTGCCCACAGCTTCCCAGTCCTGTGATAATGGGCGAACTGATTAACGCCCCTGTATTTGTTTCATCTGCTACACAACAGGAACCAGAATGCTGCACTCACACCTTGTTAGAAGGATTAAATGATTACTTCCAAGCATACAGAGTAATTCCACTACCACTGTAAAATCAATTATCTGTTACCTCTCAAATTCGAATCTCTCATAACTCTGAATAATTAGTAAAGTTGCACAAACAACAGGTGGGAAAGTGGAGTACTACTTACTGTCTCAGGACAAATCAAAAAACATAAAGTTTAGGAGCTGAAAGTACAAAATAAGGTGGTAAATGTAAACCTTCAGTTGAATTATATTTAGAACAAATGTGTTTACCAATTATATCTTTTTAAATTTTTGTTTGTTGCTGCTATACATACAACTAATTTATATTTTAATTTTGTATATATACCAGAAACCTTGCTAAATAAAAATACATCTAATAAGACACGTAAACATCTAAAGATTAACTTTATAAAATTTTATTGAGACACGTGGAGACAGGTTAGTAAAGAGATACACTATTTATATGGATTAAAGTGTCACTTTTCTTCAGATTGTCCTATGGAATCAATGTAATCACAACCTAAAATCACAAAATAGTTTATGTGGAAATTGACCAGATGATTCTAACAAGTGAATGCAAAAGGCCAAGGATAACAGGCAATCTTACAGAAGAATAAAGTGAAAAACTCTATCAGATGGGAAGCATTACTGTAAAACACAGCAGTGGAGACAGCACAGCAGCACAGACAGAAGACAAGTGGGGCCAGCTGAAGAACCCCGACACCATCCCGCAATGCTCAGAACGTTGATTTAGGACAAAAGTAGCACCTCATGGAAGTACAGAAAGGGAAGTCTTTTCAATAAACAATGTTGGGCCAATTAGATATCCAGATGAAAAAAAAAGTAACTTGGATCCTTCCCTCACACTACCCAGAAAAAAAACAAAATAACAACTTCAGGTGACTTTTCAGGCCTCAATGTAAAAGATAAAACTACAAAGCTTTTAAAATATAGGAGAATGGCTTCATGATCTTGGGGGAGGGAAACATTTCTTAACAGCATACTAAAGCATTAACCAAAAAGGAAATAACTGATAAACTTGGCTGAGTTAAAAATAATAAATGGTTGTGTAACAAAGAACATACTAAGGAGTGAAAAAACATGGTATAGAGTCAGAGAAGAGACGGCAACCCACATAAGCAA
>CM052549.1:26477670-26540240 GCA_028533065.1 Trachops cirrhosus
ATATGTTTATAGAAGCTCTCTAGCATGCAAAGGTTCTTAACAGGACATATCAATCATTAAGTAACTGATTTAATATAAAGATCTTCTGTTTTCCTTATAATCAAATAATCTGCTGCCCACCTGACCATGACTATGAAACCTGAAGGGCCATTGACTCTACCTGGCAAGGGACACTGCTTTCCCGCTGAGTCTTTCTGCCTTCTCTCCTCCACTCAGTCTAGCCGGGCAAAGGGCCTGTTAAAGGAGGGAGCCATTTTATATCTCAGTAACCAGATTTTTCAAACTTCACCAGCTGATGAATATATATATATATTTTTTTCTCATTTCAATTGGCTCACAATGATTCTAGACTCCTAGTTGCTTGGCCAGTGGCTCTGTGATCTACCCGCTTGTTGCCGGAAGCCCACCGTCTGGCAGAGTTATACAACTCCCAGAATTCTTCAGAATGAGAAGGAGCACTTTCAAGAGTCCATGGATTACTGCTGAATTTCTACTTCCCATCACATATCACCCAGATCCAGCCCCGATGGGTCTAGAAAGGCGCGAATCAAAGAGGAACCCATAATTCCCTGATACTGAGATGCTGGTAGCACCGGAAAGCCACCAATGTGAAGTTAAAGTGTGGGCACGAGTACCATCAAAGTACACCCACCAAAGGCAGCAGGCTAAGTCTACTACATAATAACCGAGAAATTTGATCCTCACAACAAAACTAAGAAATAGATGTCATCTCCATTTTACAGCAGACATAAACTGAGAAACATTAGGTTTCATAAGTTTTTAGTAGCCACAAATGGAAAACTAAGCATGGAATCCAAAACTGATCTAATAAGTAAACAAAACTAACTCTTGTGTATACTATACTTGAATTGCACTGTATTTCCTCTCCAAGCTTTCACATATTCGTTGGTACACAAAAACTGTAAAATATGTTACCATTTCAACACAGTCTAATAAGGCCTTGAAATAAAATTACTAATTCAATTCAGTAAAAATTTACTGGGTATTTTTGTTTGTTTGTTTTTTACATATTATATACAATTAGGAGAGTCACTTGTATGGTTCTCAACAAGAGTTTTGGCCCCAGAGCACTTCTAATGAGATCTGGAGACGCTCTTGGTTGTCAGAAATAGGGCGGAGGTGCCACCGGCATCTAGTGGGTGGAGACCCAGGACACTGCTTGGCGTCCTAGAATGCACAGGACAGCAAATGCACAGGACTATACAAAACTCACCTGGTTTAAAAGTCACAGAACACAGATTGGGAAACCCTGCCCTGGAATAATTTACAACCGATACTCCAATCAAGCACCTAAAATTTAGGGTAACCATTCAAAGAAAAATAACTCCTCCAAAAGATGGAAGGGGACATAGACCATGTATTAAAAAAGCACATGCATACACGTGTAAACATACACACATGTACACATACACACCCTGAAATGTATGTTTCTCAAAAGATGGGAGAAGGGGATGGCGGTAAGACAGCTGAACTGCTGAAGAAGCAAACCCTGTCGGACCCCAGGCAGGCCATGTCAGAACTGAGGTGGGGGGAGGGTTCTGAAAAACTGGTCTTCAAAATTAAAATGTAGTCACTTTAATTTTTTCTCAAAAGGTGACCAGAAGGCAATATCTTACTGAATGCAAAGTGAGTTTCTCATGTTGTAAAAATAGTTTTAAACATTAGTTATAACAGGTAGTGCATCTTATCCAGGGGCTTCTTTGCAAAAATCAAAGGCATAAAAAATGTTCTTAAGATCTGAACTTATTTTCATCCTTACGTAAATAGCAAATTGAAGCAAGTAGTGAGATCTCTCAGTGGGACTCTTGGCAAAAATTAACAAATAAGGCTAATGTAAGAATATTAAGGCACCAAAAGCTTAATTAAAAATATTCCTCCATAAAAATACCACCAAGCTTTTTACAAAATTAACCAATGATCAAGAAGCTGCAAATAGAAAGAAGGAGCTCCTACCCTTTGTGACAGCATGGATGGAACTGGAGAGCATTCTGCTGAGTGAAGTAAGCCAGGTGGTGAGGGACAAATACCATATGATCTCACCTTTAAGTGGAATCTAATCAACAAAACAAACAAGCAAGCAAAATATAACCAGAGACATTGAAATTAAGAACAATCTGACAGTAACCAGAGGGGAGGTGGCGGGGGGGAGGTAATGGGCGGGGAGGAGAGAAGAAGGGTTTTCAAGAACTACTGTAAAGAACACATGGACAAAACCAAGGTGGGTGGAAGCAAGGGAGGGAGGTGGGGATGGCTGGGGTGGGGGGAATGGTGAGGGGTAAATGCAGACAACTGTACTTGAAGAACAATTAAATAATTTTTTAAAAAAGAAAAAAAACAAAGCTGCAAATAAGTCTGCATTATTTCTAAAATTCTCTCCAACTCTAAAATTGTATGATTCTGCACATCATTAATTTTGGGGGGTACCTTTAGGTAAGAATAGTTTATGCCAGATAATAGAAAAAAAGCTAATTAATTTTTCTACTCGCATCTGTTCATAGGAGGGAAGGAATTCATAAATACTGTGAGCTGGCAAGTTTATAGCACTTATTTATACAGGCTACTATAAATACATCCAGGGCATTTTTCTGAACCAGACATCTTAAAGAAATTCTATATTAACTTTTCTGGTAGATGTTGACCATAACCAGATGCTAGTGCATATCGTAATTTATAATATATACAGTCCTAAAATTATCTGAAATTTGAGTTTTCAAAAATAAAATTAGGTTTAAACTGACGAGGTATGTAATTTAAAACCATCCTGTAGAAAATTTTGTATGTGGTTAAGTGTTTTCAAATGTAAATAAACAGTATGATTCTGAATGGAATTCTTTAATATGTTTCATATCTGTGATTACATGCCTTGAACACTTTAAAATCTTATTTAAACTCTTCTGAAAGCTCATTATAAGAGAAAGGAAGGCTCAACACTAATGTTCAAGTCATCAGTTTCTAACCTGTTATTCTCTATTAAATTCAGTCATAAATCATTCACAAATCATGAGTTTTACTGTCTTTAACAAATTGTGACATGTTACTATATTTAGCACTGTGGAGAAAGCTATAAATGGATTATACCATATAATTAGAAAATGAAATAAGAATAAAAAAGATAAAAAGTAAATAAATGACATCTTTAATATTTAAAATGGTTTAAATTGCATTCAGGACACAACAGTGAGTAAAACAGACAAAATCCCTGCCCAGCTGGAGCGTGGAGTCTAGTGCCTGGAGCCCAAGGGGCAGAATGCAAACCCACTTGAACAAAAGAGTGTGTGCTGCTGTAAAAATTACTCCCATCACTTCCGTTCCAGGGCCATCGGAAATCTTTACCCAAATGATTGCGAAGGGGGGGGACAGCATGCCTTCTTCACAGGAAACCCCCACCAGACCTCTGACAGGGCACCTGCTGCCATCAGTGGGAAGGAACCACCCTTTCCAGTGTGTCCTCCCTCACTCGTGGCGGTGTGCGGCGGCAAACGTGGTGCAGGACACGCCCTTAGAAAGTGACAACAGGGAGCAACACTTAACAGGACGCCAGATTTGCTATGTACTCTTCCAGACTGAGGGGGGCGGGTAATTTAGGCATGCAGTGTCCAGAATTGCCATTTACAAGACAGATCCTTACTCTTCTTTTCAGTCTTGAAATAGCTCCATGTACATGGAACTTATTCAATAAATATGTGTTCATAAATTAGTTAATTCAGAAATGTAGAATTAGGTTTATATAAAAACTGTAGCAGAAATGGGATAACATGACAAAGTGAATGTTCCTCAGAAATTTCAAACCCCCTCACAGGTTTTAAAGGAGACACAGTATCACCCACGTGCGCTGGTTCTCCTGCCTCTACTAGCTTTTTTCTTTTTTTTTTTTTGGTTCTCATGCTGATTTAAAACAAACTTCTTTACAAAACCATCAGTGATTGCACTTCCATAGCTTACCCAGGAAGTAAAAGGGAAAGCTCTTAAACTCTGGTTCGACGTGATACACACAGAACTGTCCCATCCACGTCTTTTTTCTGACGGATTACCTGATACTCTTGGCACCATCATTTTTTCCCTAAAATGCTAAAAGAACAAGAGATGGTCAACTTTTTACTCAAAGTCAGGCAGAACTGGAGAAGCAAAAACAAGCTAGCATCCCCTTCACTCCTGGCAAGAAATGACACCACACCGCAAGATTCAAGAACATTCCTCCCAACTCTGTAGTGGGACTCGCGCGTCCTTGTGTGCAGGATGCAAAGCTCCAGGCCTTCACCTGCTTCCTGGCCTCGGCCCCTTGGAATAAGCCCAGATGGCAGCTAAGGCTGCCGGTCACTTCTTTTCTTCCTTTTCCCTTTAGATTTCATATGAAGACAAAAGAAAGTCCAGTCGAATGTTTTAAAGGCAGTGGTTCTTCACTCTGACTACATATTAGAATCACCTATGGCACTCAACCATTCCCAAGGCCTACTCCAGATCAATACGAAATCAAAATCTCTGGGGATGAGACCACACTGGTGATTTTAAGAAGCTCCCCAAGTGATTCTAAAGAATGGCCACTGTTGAAAGCCGGTGTCACAGGTCAAACAAATCAACACGTTTGGCCTATGTTTGGGATCGAGAGCTGCCTGTCCCTGCTTTAAATTATTTCTGTAAAACTTTATGTAAAGATGAAAAACAGGGTTTCTCATCAAAACAGAAGATTTCTGAGTATCAAGAGACCAAATAATTGTTATTTTTTGCTTCCTTACCAGAGAGTTTTCAGATTGAAAGAATATGAGGGGAAACCCCCAAAACCCCCGGAATTACCTTCTAGAGGGTGGGCCCCTTGTAGTACAGGCTTCCCCCACTAGGTGAGTGCTCCCGGAGCCCATCTGTATCAGTGCACCTGTGGCACTGTTGTGAGAGGCAGTGTTTGGCTTCAGAGAATTTTTTTTTGAAGACTTTTTCAACGCGTTTGCCCATTTCATGATGGGTGATTTACCAGCGCACTTGCCCACACCTTGCTGAGTGTTCAGCAGTCTTTGACCAAAAACAGCATGACCCCCCCACCCCATGTCCCACCCTCCCTATTCACCCTATCTCACCCCAAGCAACTTTTTATTGTTTTCCCAAAAGAAAAAAGTCCTTAAAGGGAAATATTTTGCTGCTGATGTGGAAGAAGTGAAACAAAAAACAGCAGAAGCACTAAAAGGCATGAAAATCAACGAGTCTGAAAACTGTTTTGAGCAGTGGAAAAAACATCTCAATAGGTGTATTGCATCAAATGGAAAGTACTTTGAAAGTGACTGAAGTTTAAACATGTAAGAATAAATACACAATACTTTATAAACAAATTCTGGTTTTGGGGGCCCCCTTCATATACTCTCAAAAATATCATGATTTTATATTCACATTATAGAATTTAATTTCCAAATGATTCCACTTGTAATCAATTAGGAAACTCTTTTTCCCCAAAAGTACACAATAATGCCTGAGTAACCTTGTTTTATAATAACAAACAGAACCTGGAAATGTTATTTCCTTGTTTCTTTGGGAGACAAATATGGACCTACATTTATACAAGTTTCTTGATATTAACTAAGACATCAAAATAACTATTCGTAAGCTTTTCATAATAGGCTTGAATTTGACTACTGAAAACTGAAAAAACAACTGTTTTTCTTTAGTCATTAAGAATAACACCATACTAATATAATTATTAATAAATCTTAAGGAGAAAAAAGGAATAATATTTTAAAAGGCAATCTTCTACTGATTTACTCTTACACCTGTCCTTCATATGTCTCTGATGGGGCTTCTTTTTTTTTATTTTTTTAAATTGTTGTTCAGTTAAAGTTGTCCCCATTTTCCCCCATTACTCTCCCCGCCATAGTCACCCCTCACCTCCCATATGCAACCCTTCCCCCCTCCCCGCTGTCTTTGTCCATGGATCCTTTACACATGTTCCTTGTGCTACGATGGCAGCAGCAACTCCCCAGGCACAAGCCTGGTTCCCACAGACACACCCCCCAGATACGACTGCAGTGTGTCTGTCAATCAGAGGTGTTATGAGGCCAGATCTGCCTTTTCTGTTGCACCCATCACTGATGGAATGTGAGCACAGAGTAAACTCAGGGAACACTTTCATTACAGTGGAAGGACATCAAAAGTGCACAGAGTACACCCTGGGGAGTCGGACACCCACAATACCATTCAAGTAGCTGACCCCAGGTTAAAAAGGTGCCAGGAGCCCTTCCTGACCCCCACTGTTCTGTTTTTCCTATGAGATGTTATTTCCTCTTTCACTTTTCTTTCCTGTTAGGTCATTCTGTTTCTGATCTTAGGCCACATAGTAGCTTTCAATTTGGTGTATTTTCTATTAACTCCAGGTTCCAAGCCCACAAATCCATCCACAAGTCTTAATTGCTCTACTTACTTTCAAGTTCATTTCTGTGAAGACCCCTGGGTTATCCTAACAGGAGTCCCAATTGGACCTGCTTTGATTTTAGGCCCCTAACACCCTTTTCAGGTCCCCGAAGGCTATACTTACTCCCATCTTCACCTATCCTACCTCGATACCCACCCAGCTGCCTCTCAACTCTTCCTTCCTTCCCTTGCTTCCTGGAATTTACAGGACTTGGATAAACTCTCAGATCACTCAAGATCCTGACTTGTGCTTCAAAACAAAGTGGATTATTATTCATATCAACGTATTAGACCTTCAATGTACAAAGAGACCCTAATCTGTAATACTGTAATTTTTATAGTGCTTCATATACTTAAAATGCCACACTCCTGTATTTCTACCCACACAGTTTTAAACAATTTGGAACCTCCCCTTAACCACTAGAAGTTAGCAAGTTTCAGCATGCAAGGCAATTTTTCACTCCCACAAAGTATGTTGAAGGGCCAGCTACTTCCCCCTTAATTAGCATTTGCCATAGATGAGGCCACCTGACAATCTCAGCCAAGAGGGCGCTCATCACAAAGCTCTCTTTTAAAAAGCAGGGCTGCTGATGTTCACACAAACACCAAAGCATTTCAAATTATGTTGGCAATGATTAACTTTTAGAGTAGGCATACCTGAAGTAATGCCACTTAGGAAAAGCACTAACATTTTTTGTTTTTTGTTTTTTTAATATGCCTCTGAAAAATAAGAGCTTAATATCAGAATTTAATGAATTTCTTTGTCTTCAATACATTTACAAAACTTGTGATATAGGTAGACTTCAACATTCAGAAAGCAGTAAAAATTAACTCCTTTTGAACTAACAAAGAAAAAACACTAACTAAAAATATGAGAAGTATGGAAAATGAAAGATACATAATTTTAAATAAATAAGGCTAACACATCAAAATAAAATTTGTGTTTCAACTGGCTTTAAACGTTGTCAGTTTCTTGAGGCATTTTATTCTCGTCATACAAGAGTCAACTGTGGGAGTCACATGGCAATTCAATCTGTTAAGAATCTCAGAACTTACTTCTTCCCAGTGTACTATATGGCATAAAGGTTCTTGATTCACTGCAAAGATTTAATATCTCTGACTTTCAACTTTTCTGCCTTTATGTATAAATGAATGTCTATCACTGTGATAATTATTTGGTATAAGAAAGGAAAAAGCATTTTGAAAAACTTCAAATTTTCTATCTCAAAAGTAAGGTAACTTTTTTAAAAAAGTAATAGCTCAAAGAAACTGCTAAAGAAAGATGCAAATTTTAATTATAACGCAGGTCAAGTCATTGTTTACAACAGCCTTCCGGAATTCCAGTGCAGGTACATTTCCAAATCTAAGCAACATGGGTCCTCTAAGACATGAGTTCTAGACTAGTCTCCCACTAGTCAAAATTCTCATCTGTGAAACATCAAACTACCATTGTAGTAATAACAGATCTGGGAATAACTGTTTTCTTACCAGCTGCTTATATCAGAAATAAATTGTTGAATTGAAAATGTTAAGACACAGGGCCCTAGATAAGAAAATCACAAGTACAAGATATATATATGTATATATTTTTATATATTATATTTTCATGTATAATATATAATATATAAATTTCATATTTTTTATAATACAGGGGTGGGCAAAAGTAGGTTTGCTGTTGTATGTGAAAGACTTTATTCTTACATTATTTATTATTGTATGGTTTTTCTACTGTATACTGTAAATCTACGGTTGCCCATCCCTGCATATATATGAATCAACTCCTGAAATTTTATTACCCCTACTAAGCACGGTATTGTTTCCTTATAATTTTCTTTAATCAGAATTGTAAGTCATTATAATAAAAGTTAATTAAAGCAAATAGATTATGTCACTTCTTGAAATATGATATCCAGAGACAGTTCAGGATCAGCAAAAAGAATACTGACCTTGGAGTCCTAACCCCGCAACTTAACTGGCTGTGCAAGTCTCATCTGCATCACTTACTTTACCTGCCCACCTGCCTTATGAGTAACTTGAGGGAGCAAACACGGTAACAGGCATGAAAACCCTTCCTAAATTATTCTGTCTTTTATAAATGCACTGCCATATAAGGCCAAATCAGTCAAAAAGCTACAAATTAAATTATCAATAGGTGGGAAGTTTTCACCTGGGAAAGGAAAAAAATTAAATTCAAGTTACTTAGGCTATAAATAGAGTATGCACACAAAAAAAGCATCAAATAATGCATCAAATAAAGACTTTTTAAAAATGTCTAGTCAGTATTAGAAAGGAAATGGCTACTAATATATATACAATCAAAGATTTAATGCATGTGTATATGAAGTATACATGGAAAAAGCCACATACAACCATTACAGCCACGGAGAAATAGCTCCCTGAGGATCTGCTAGGCCTGCCCATGAGTGCACTGAACTGCAGTAGAACAGATTCGCTGTCTCAGTCCACAAACACTTTCTGAGCACCTACCCTGTGAAAGCACTTCGCTGAATACTGAGGTCATAAGGACGAGTAAGGGGTAGTTTTTCCTACACTACTCAAAGAAGAACTATATCACCACTGCAGGACCACCTTAATAGACAAGTAAGGTAACTCAACTAGTTTTAGCAAAGAGTGATCATATTCTCCTTGTTCTGTGAGATAATGCAACTCAATAGTTACATCATCAACACTTTATCTGGGATGTTTCTTGGTTCCATCGGGACTGGTTCATTGCTCATGGAGAAACATTTTTTGAGCCCCTAATAGTCACTCAAATGTGTCTCGAAGGAAAGCTTAACTTGAGCCCTCTACAGCAAGGACACAATACATAACTAAGTTATTTGCTGTTTTCTCTTGATTTCCCTTTTCAGTAAGAAGAGAAAAAAATATAATAATAGCATCATAATTCTTCAATATCAAAGTCTAGCTATAACCAGCCTACTGAAGGCATAAACTAATGCTATTTACCCACCCTGCCTGTCTACCTCTCATCCATCTATGGTGTTTTTCTCACTTCTCCACGGCGCACTAATAAAGCAATAAAGAACACAGGATGGCTTTCAGGATGAAATAATTAAAGTGTAAGCCCTTGGATTCGGATTGCAGATGGCCCCAGGTGCACACAGAGCAGATTTTTGCCAAGAAATACAATGCAAGCTGTTGACACTCTGCTTCCTTCATAAAAACTTCCACAACATTCAAGGTCACTACCTATGATCTACTAGTTAGAGTTCAAAGTACAACATTCTTCAGAATTCAGTCCAAGTAGTTTCCAGATGAAGTAACATAACCACAAGAAACTGGAGGAGGGAGGAATAAAGTAACTCTGTGGGGCCATCTTCATACAGAGTTCTTGTAAAATGGATAAGCACAAATCTAATATACAGAAGTACTGAGAAAGAATAAACCAAAATGCCGGACTTGTTTTAAAGTAAACTTTTCAAAGATTGTTAAACACAAAAAAGTTACAATAGAGACCATGCCTGTTCAATGTACTGCACAAGCTTAACAGGAAATGGAGTTCCCTAAGAATCTCATGCTGAAACAGCTCAAATCAAAGAGACTTTTTCCCCCTAATCAAGCTGACTTAAGGAGAAAAAGACACTGCATTTGGATTTAAGAGGTCTTATTTCAAATGCTAGAAAAACCCATATGAGCAAGATAGTTTAAGATTCATTGCTTTAGGACAAAACATTTGACTCTTTTAGAAGTTAGTTTCCTCACATGTAAAATGAGAGGGGTAAATAGTTCACTGGTCTTCAAATTTTATTTTCAGAAGTACCAGATTGCTCCAGGGTTAGGTGGAAACCAAGCCAGCTCCAAACCTCACTTAACTGAGAGCAGATGAAGTTTTAACTATTTTCTATATCGTAGTCCCGTGTGGAATTTCATTTGAAAAATGGAGGGCGGGGCAGGGCTCTGCTGCTAAAAAGAATTACTCAGAAAACAACAAAAATAAATAACCTCAGATCACATTTATTCAAAATCAAGACTGCAAGAATAAATACTTGTATTAAAAACAGAAACTGCTCCACTTTTGCCATAATAAAATAAGCAGAAGTGATCACCATAGAAGCCCTTTCACCATAAACTAAAAGACTGTAAAACATTCATTCTGTTTTCAGACATTGGGACAATAGGAAACCCAGGACTCTGACACACGAGTGAAGAAAACCAGACAAATGAGTGAAACTCTTCTTCCAGGAAGCACTTTCTGTAACACAGTGCAGGGAGGGGAACCTCCTGAAAGTTGATCACAGCAGTCTCACTTGGTTGAGGAGGTAGAAATAAGATTTTGGGACCTAAAGAGACTGGCATCGGCGGGACAGAATACCAGAGTCAGAAGCCTGGCAGAGAAAAAGATCCAGAAATCTGTGCAGAGGTCCCTTGTGCCTATGGCTGAGTATTAAGCTATCCATACGCAGGGAGCAAACACCGTGAGGTTGGACTAACTTCCGGGGAACTGTAAGCTAACTGATTCCAGGTGGTCTCACTAGGCTGGGAGACCTTCGAGTTCTGATGGCCGTGAATGGACAAACTCATCTCACACCCCAGACATTAAACAGATACCCCAGAAATGTTACATTTTGGTAGTAGTGCTAAACCAGCCTACATGAAAGTACCATTAGACCCACCCTAAAAAGCTTTGAAAAAAGCCTTAAAAAATCAAGTTAAAGCACAGTAACTTAGGCACTACTTGAAACAATTTCAAAGATTTAAAGGAACACAATAAAATCTAGTCACTTAACCGTGTAACAGTCATAATATCTGACATCCAATCAAAAAATTTCAGGCTTGAGTAAAAAGACAAAAATGTAATCCACAAATGGGTGGTGGTGGGGGAAGAGAACAGAACCAACCCCAAAATGCAAAAACTAATAAACTCATCAAACATGCAAACATTTAAACAATTTATATGAATACACTGCAGTGTTTAAAACAAAATATGACATTCATCACCCCAAATCTTCTTTACATAATACAGTAAACAGATGGTGTATTATAGAGAAACCTATATAATTTTATTAACCAATGTCACCCCAATAAATTCAATTAAAAAACTATGATAAAAGGAAAATGAAAGGCATAAAAATGAAACTTATGAAAATGAAAAACACAGTATTTGAAATGAAAATATTATTACAATTAGAAACAGCAACAGAAACTAACAAAAATGGAAAAGAGAAAAAGGACAGCAAAAAAATGAATCAAGCCTAAGTAACCCGTGAGACAATATTAAACACGTGTAGTGTGGAATGAGCACCAAGAAGGCAAGGAGGAAAGGTCAAAAAAAACACACTTGAGGAAATAGATTTTTACAAAAATAATAATCTCACAGATAGAAGAAGCCCAAGTGGGATATGCACAACGAAAACCACATCAGAGCCCTGGCTGGCATGGCTCAGGGGATTGAATGCCGACCTGTGAGCAAAAGGGTTACTGGTTCGATTCCCAGTCAGGGCACATGCCTGGATTGCAGGCCAGGTACTCAGCAAGGGGGCACATGAGAGGCAACCACACTTTGATGTTTCCCTCCCTCTCTTTCTCCTTCCCTTCCCCTGTCTAAAAATAAATAAAAATTATTTTTTTAAAAAATGAAAACCACATCAGAGTACATCAATACCACATTACTGAAAACCACTGACAAAGAGAAAATCTTAAAGCATCTTTAGGAGTTCTTCAAATTGTTTACATAGGAGTCTGTCAGACATATGTATGGTAAATATTTCCTCCTAGTCTCTAGTATTCCTACTCATTTTTAACAGTGCCTTTGATGATAAGATTTTAATTTTAATCAAATTCTATTATCAATTTTTCTTTTATGCTTAGTGCTTTCTATGCCTGTATAATTAATCATTTCCTATCTTCAGGCCATGAAAATATTTTCCTATGATCTCCTATGATGCATCACAAATTAATATTTGTATATATCATGAGCTAGGAGTCAAAGTACCTTTTTTCCCCAAAGCTATACCCAGTTGTTCCAGCAGACTAGAAACATCGTATCTTATCGGGCATTGTACAGAGCACTCAGAAGGGCCTTGTCTCACTGGTAAAGAATAATGAGTCATGGATGAACTGCAGTTCTTGTCCTGCACAACAAATATTTAAAAGCAAGATGTTTAAAAAGATACTGTTTTCACATAACTTAACTGTGTCCTAGGAGGAGAAAAGCTCAAAAATATTTACAAAAATACAGAAATATCTAGCACCCCGTAACGGCTGCCATCCAAGCAAGGTTTATAAGAATGCAGGAAAATCTGAACCATGGGGCTGGAGAACATCGATCAACTGAAACCAACCTGGAACTGACGCGAATTTTAGAAACGGCAGATAAGGACACGAAACCACCATTATGACTATACCAAATGGTCAAAAAGTTGACTAGATGATTCATAAAAGAAAAAATACTAACCCAGCCTTCAAACTTAAAAAAGCTTCTGCTATCCAAAAGACACTATTAAGAGAATAAAAGGACAAGCTACAGACTGGAAGAAAGTATTTGAAAAAACATATATCTGATAAAGCGCTTTTATCCAGAGTACATAAAGAACTTTTAAAACTCAACAATAAGAAACAAACTATTTAATTTTAAAAATTGGAAAATATTGCATCAGACATTCACTCAATAAGATGTATGGACGGAAAACAAAAGGCTCATTGGAAGATGCTCAATATCATTTGTCATTTGGAAAATTCAAATTAAAACCACAACATTCTACTACACGCCTATTAGAATGACTAAAATTAAAATATTGTCCATATCAAGTGTTGATGCAGAAATAAGAAACTGAAATTCTCATACACTGTTAATGGGAATGTAAAGTGGTATAACCACTTTGGAATAGTTTACAAATTTCTTTAAAAGTAAAACATATACCTACCATCTGATCCAATCAACCCACTCCTATATGTTTACCGCCTTCCCAAAAAAGGTGTATATTTATACAAAAACTTGTATACAAACATTTCATAGCAACCTTCCTTGTAATACCCAAAACTGGAGACAATCCCTATAGCTTCATCAGGAGAATGGATAAACCAATTATGCTATAACATAAAACAGAATTCTAGTCAGCAATTAAAAAAGGATGAAGAATTGATATGTACACAAGATGATAATTTTGCTGCTCGAAAAGCCATACAAAAAAGAGTACATATGCTAAAATTCCATTTATGTAAAATTCCAGAAAATGCAACCAGTCTTCAAAGGCAGAAAGCATCTCAGCAGTTGTCCCGAGAACAGGGAAATTACAGAGGGACTCAAAGAAACTTTTGGATGTGATGACATGTTCATTATCTTCATCGCTGTGATGAGTATACATTATGTTCAAACTTACTAAATGTTATATTTTAAATGTGTGCATTTTTTGGGGGTGTTAACTATACCTCAATAAAGTTATTTTAAAAGAAGAAACCGTAACCAATCAGACTTTGAAAATCAAAGCGTAAAATGAGAAAGAGAAGCGGCGAACAACTGCAATTCAGCACACTCTTAATGGTTCCCAATGTGCGGGACCCAATATATCATACAATGGTAGTGCTTAAGACGACCTTGGATCTCACCTGGCTCTACCGTCGGAGTTTATACTTGAGAAAACTGTGATCCAAAAAGCAAGCTCCTGTCCTCACAAGAGCCTTACTGCATTTATCTTTGTCTTCCCACCACCATTGTGAATCACAAGTTCTATAACGTGCTTGCTGCAAAAGGACCTGGCCTGACGTCCTAAATTCAGTGCTCTTTACATTAACCACTCGGCCTCTTGAAACTGGGTCCTTGTGGAATTACGAGGCACATTTTATTATGTGTAAAAAGGCTAATTTAAGATGTACCCTACTGAAAGATCTTCAATTAAAGTTTTTAATATTCTAATGAATCAAATGCTTTATGAAGCACATCTTACAATGGATCAAAACAGAGCCTTTTTCTATTTATGTTCAAAAACTTTAGGGTATATCAGAACCACTTGGATGGTGTGCTGAAAAGGCGATCGCTACCTTTAGAGCAAGTTCTGTGGGAAATCATTGTACGGGAACTAGGACTGAGAAAGAAAAAAAGATTACAGTGTGCTCCAATGGAAAAAAAGGACTCCAGTGTACACCCTTCCTAGTTAGTTGACTCTAGTCTTTTATTGACCTTAGACTATTGTTTTAAGAGCAGTTTTAGGTTTACAACAAAACTGAGAAGAAAGCACAGAGATTTCCCACATACCCCAGCCCTCACGCACCCTTGGCCTCCCCCCTATCAATACCAATACCACTCACCAGAATAAACAATTCTTACCAAGGATACACCTACAATAACACATAATCATCATCACCCAAAGTCCACAGTTTACTTTGGGGTTTATCCTTGGTGTTCATTCTATCGGTTTGGACAAATGTACAATCACATATAACCACAGAACATCATGCAGAGTTTTTTGCTGCCCTAAAACTCCTGTGTTCTGCCTATTCATCTCCCCACTCTCTCCTCATTTTTTATAAAGTAGTATAAGTTTCTTATTCCACTTTTCCACATTTTCAACAAAGGTTAAGAAACTGTAATAGAATTACCTACACAGTTTAGATACTGCTCAAATACTGTTTTTATATGCAAAAAGAATTATTTAGCCTGGCTTTGTAATCTTATCAGATCTCTTGGAACCTGGCTCAATCCCTCCAATTCACTAATTACTTAAATACACAGTGTTACCCTGTGAAAACATTAAGGAAAAAAAAACTCACAAAGCTGCTGGGCTGGCGCCTCTTATCCAGCAATATTTAAAAAATCGGATAGGTCTCCTCTTCAATAGTTAAATTACAAATGTGTAAAATAAATACTAGCATATGAGAAGATATAAAATTTCTATCATCAAATCATAAAGGCCTTCAATATTCTTGGGTTTTTTGTTGTTGTTTAAATTGAATTACTTCCTCCAGAGTTGCAATATACACATTTGTGTTACATCTATGTATTCTCAACATCTGCTTCTAACAAAATTTTCTGGCATTTTAGTAGTAATGAAGATCAAATATCAAAAGCTAGGAGTTTTCCATCTGGAAACACAGATCACAAATGCCTAGGTCTCCTGCCCACAAGTGTGAAGGGTAATGAACCTCTGACCCAATCGCAAGTTTTTATTGAATTAGCTACATTTTAAATCCAACAAACAAAAACTTGTATACAAAAGAATGTTTTCTCACCTTTAAGCTAGGATATTAAATAATTTATGATACGAAAAAGCTGCTCTTCCAAGGACAATGTTTTGTGAGAATAAAGCTAGAAATCTAAATAAGGAGCAATTGGTGTACAAGTAAGGCAGCAAATAAGTCAAAAGGGAAAAAATTATTCTAAATGTTTTCAAAAGATAAGGGCACTTTTTGGGAATTAAAAAAATGTCTCATACATAAGTGGTGTATAAATTTCAATGGGTTAAACTTTTTACAGGACCCACGTTGCTCTAACAAATATACTACTTTTAGTGACTGCATAGTGTAAGATTCAGGGAAGACACCTAAAATGTTACACTTTAGGATAAGGAAACACATATACATATATGGATATATATGTTCACTAGCGTAAATAGTGCTACAAAGAACACTCCCGTACTTTTTGGCTTATGTATGGAGGATACATTTTGAGAAGTAGGCCTACTAACTCAAAGGATATGATCATGTCTTCATTTTTCTTGGAGAAAATGCTTCTCCTGCTGTCATACTTCATACAAAAGGAATATTACCTTTTATTTTTTTAATTATATTTTTTTGATTATGCCATTACAGTTGTCCCAATTTTCCCCCTTTGCCCCCCTCCACCCATCACCCCCCATGCCCTCAGGCCATCCCCACAATAGCTAAGATACTATTTTCTTAATAGTTTTTAATTTCCAAATCTTCTACTATTTTTGTAGTTATGCTGAATTTACAATTTTTTCTTTGAAGAAAGTTGGAAATGTTGTTTCCTTGCTGAATGCATAATCAGCAGTCATAGCCAAAGCTAGGTTTAAAAATCCTTTTTCTAGAAAGGCAAATCAAAGCATCTAAAATTAGAACCATCATTTTTAAAAAGTATACATTCTATCCAAAAGTCAGAATCATGAATTTCACCTCTGAATATCAATATTTTACTCCATTGTGAAAATAATTTTCATTATTTTGTTGTAAGAGAGCATGGTATCAGGTGGGCAAGAATACTGGGTAAAGAAAAAAAAAAAACAGACCAAGTCAGTCCTTCGAGAACCTGAGCAATGGACTGCAGATTTCATGGAGAGGAAGGTACTAGTAACAGTAAAACAGGGCACAGCCTCGAAACAGCCCACCGGACATACCTGATCTTCTTCGACTAAGAAAGGGGTAGAAAGTTTTCTCCCTATGCACCAAATTTTGACCCACTGTAGGTTCTACCTGATGATCTCAAGTTACTTTCCAAAGCTTTAAAAAACTGTGCAAGCCCTGATCCACTGAAAATCTGAAAAGGGCTGCCGCTCCCCCTCCTCCCACACGTCAAATCTTCTTGAATATCTCACTTTTCTCAAGTTTCTCACATACGTCCACACATGGCAATACTATCAGCTATTAGAATTAAATTGGAAGATATGAAAATTGTATGATTCCATTTCATACCCAAAAATAGAGAGCAGCTTGGAGACACACTCTCATTCATAAGAAACCCTCCTCCATAACAACAATTTGTAACAACGTTCATTTTTCTTCATGATTGCTAGGGACATCAGTGCTGAAAAATTATAAATAGAAAATTATTTGTATTAGAATATATACACATGTATATGTATAATTATAAATATAAGTTAAGCATGGTAAACTACCTAAGATGAGAATTTTATTTGAAAATACTAAACAGAAACTGGGGGCTGAAAAGAATATTATCCATATTACAAAGTAAAAAAAACTTCCCAAAAGAAAATGACCTATAATACACAGTGAAAAAATGACCAAAATAAAATTATCTTTAATAATAAGATTTTTACAGTATTGTACCGTAGACTTCCCGCCCAAGAGCACATTTAGAGAAGAGGATCTTCTGCGACATAGAGTCTGACCAAAACCTAGCCTTCTAGCTAAGCTCCCTCTTTCATTCTCCCAACTGCACACAAATGAGGTGGTTTAAAAACTGTGAGCAAGCAACCATCTTCTATCATCCTCTGTTATACTGCTATAACAATTTATAAATATTTATTTACTTGTTTATTGTCTCTTCCACTACACTGGAGCTCCTCAGAGCTGAAGACAGCCTCTGTTTTTTCACCTTAGGACATCCAGGGGTTAGTTCAGAATCTGACACACACTTGCCACTCAGTGAAGATGAGCTGTATGAATAAATTATTCTATCACCAGCATTTCTTAAATTATCTGATGGTGAAGGTCACTTTCTGAGGATCAGTGGGCTTTAAGTAAGCATTCAAAACTTTTACCATCATGCTCACAAGAACCAGGAAAAGAGTTATTTTTCTGTGCCCCATCATAGTAAAACAAGGATGCTTTGTTTTATAGCCGAGGAGCATGCTGCAGATCGACTGGGCCAGGGTTATTCAACAAGCCGACCATGACTCATTCATGAGCTATGAAATCAATGTAGCTCATGGACAATATTTTTAATGAATTAGAAATACTGGGTTCTCTCCTGAACCCCCCCATACAGGCTTCTGTCTCCACCTCCCATGAAAATGACTTGTCAGAAGTCACCAGTGTCCTCGGTGTTGCTCAATCCATGCTCACTTTTCACATTAGTTGCACTATCAGCAACATTTAACAAAATTGATCATTCCCTTTCTCTTGAACATTTTTTTTAACTTGGCACTAACTATCTTGGTTCTTCTTGTTTACTGGCTACTCTTCTCGTCTCCTTTGCTGGTTCTGTATCTCCCCAATCCCCCAATTTTGGACTGTTTCAGGGCTCACACTTGGGCCTCCTCTCTTTTATATCCACTCTCTAGTGACAACTGCCAAATTTCAATCTTCAACCCAGACCTTCCCACCGCATTGTTCACTGAATATCTCAGTTTAAATGCCTAGCAGGTACATCAAACTTAATATGTTAGAAATATATTCTCGATCCACCCCAGCACCTCCAAGCCCCCATTTCCTGCAATCTTCCTCTCCTGCAGTCTTCTTCTTTAGTGAGGAAAATCAGTAACGTGCTTCCAGTTGCTTAGGCCACAATCTCTGCTTATACCCTTGACTCTCAGACACTACAGCTAATCTGTTAGCCAAGTGGGATCTACCTTCAATATATCAAGACACATATATGTTCACTTATTCAGTTACTGCTTATTCTTGTACTCCCAGCAAAAATATAATAAGCTACATATGGGACAGGACCATGTCTGTTTTGGTCACTGCAGTATCTCCAGTACCTAGAATAGAGCCTGCACACAGTAGACCCTCAAAAAATACACATGGAGAGAATAATTAAATAAATGAATGAGACGTTACAGGTCCTCAATTCCACTCAAAACAACAGCAATCCCAACAAGGCAAAACACTCCTCAAGGTTGAAGCTGAAACCGCTCAACCATTCCTTTACGGACCCCCTTTCACTGAATGAATATGTATTCACCAATCATGACCAGTCAAAACCAAATACGGATTAAGAATAAAACTTGTTAATTATAATACAGATAATTTATTATGCATGGCTCATCAAACTTCAAAGCATTCAGATCCAATGTAACGAACAATGCTATAGTACTTCATATAATTTTATGTCATTGATAAATTAGTAGGTGTTTCAGTTTTTTGCCCTGGGTAACACCAATCATCACCATCCTTGCCAGATAACAGAGGATTTCCCAAACAAGCTTTACATCAGAAGCCCTCACAGGCCTCCTTTATTGTTTAAACACAGAAAGAGACTACCCCTGCTAATGAACGTTGGTTATGAAACAGGTGCAGCTCAACATTTTTACAGCAAAGTCCGTCACAGGCAACCCCTGACTTACAAACATGCAACCACATTTGGAGAGAAGAGACAGTAGAAGGAAACAGCCATCTTTCTAAAACAGTAATCACCAGGGGAACAAATTACCTAAAAAGAAGCCTTTTTATGGGGAGGCGGTAGCTGTTTACTAATGTACAGTTAGTAAGTTTAGTGGTTCCAAGATTGATCAGTGACATCTTCTGAGAAGACCCTAACCCAGCTAATCAAACATAACCTATTTCTTTCAAACTGATTTGGAATGTATTTTCCCACAGAAACAAAAATATCCACTTAATAAAATAAAACTATAGTTAAAACTTAAGGTATATTTTGGGTTAAAATGACTTGTGCACTGGCCTGGGAACATTGCCAATATTTTTTATACACTTTCAGTAAGACAGGGAAAAAAATGTGTTCTGAGTTCCAAACAGCTGCTTTACACATAAACTTTTGAAACACAACTGGCTCGTATGCTGGAAACTATCTGTATATAGGTTAGGTTTCATGGGATTCCATTTGGCCCATGGCATTTCTGAGTATGTTTAAGAATAAGTCACTTTGTATTAGGCCTCCTCCACTCAGATGGCGCAGTTTCAAAGACCTCCAGCTGGTCCAGGGGTGAATGGGCTTGCTTACGTTTTATAAAATCTGCAGCAGAGTCAAAAGAAGGGCTTCAAGCTACCAGGCTACTAACTCTTCTGCCCCTATGAATAGACTAGACAAAACTCCCTTATCATGGGGATTCATATCAATTTGGTAACTGAAGTACAGTGTCACTACTTATTTGATTTAGAGACCAGAATAACTTATATAACCAGATTCTTCTGAACAGTACAATAGGAGGGGGGACCCAAAAAGTAACCAGAATTGTCCCTTGTAGTACAGGCTTCCCCCGATAGATGAGTGTTCTAGGAACCCATTTTTATCAGTGTGCCAGCTGGTGTTGTCAAAGGCTGCATTCAGCTTCAGTGAATTGTTTTTGAGGACTCTCAATGCATTTGCCCAATTTCAGGATGGGTGATTTACCAGTACAGCTGCCCACACCATGCTGAGTGTTCAACAGTTTTTGACCAAAAACTACACAACCCCTGTGCCCCACCCACCCCCCATTCACCCTATCTTTCCCCAAGAGACTTTTTATTGTTTCCTCAGATGAAAAAAGTCCTCAAAGGGAAACATTTTGGGATATGGAAGAGGTGAAACAAAAAACAGCAGAAGCACTAAAAGGCATCAAAATTGATGAGTTCAAAAACTGTTTTGAGCAGTGGCAAAACATCCTTTCCTTTTTCTTTTAGATTTTATTTATTTATTTTTAGAGAGAGGGGCAGGGAGGGAGAGGGGGGAGAGAAACATCAATGTGATTGCCTCTCAAGTGCCCCCCACTGGGGACCTGTCCCACAACCCAGGCATGCACCCTGACTGGGAATCAAACTGGTGACCCTTTGGTTCACAGGCCCGTGCTCAATCCACTGAGCCACACCAGCCAGGGCAAAAAATGTACTTTTCAAATGGAGAGTACTTTGAAGGTGACTGAAGTTTAAATATGTAAGAATAAATACACAATTTTTTATAAATATATTACAGGTTTTTGGGTCTCCACCCCCATCCCACACCGTTTTTGTTTTTCAAATTAAGAAAAATTAGAATTAGTTTTTGAGAATTTCAAAATATAAGCTAAAATGATCAGAAAAGCTTTCTGGGGTTTCTAAAAATTTGCATTGAGAATCACATATAAATATGGATATTTCAGATACTATTAACATAATAACAATTCAATGCCTCAATAGGCAGTGGAAATAGGTAAGGAATAGAGGGCACAGAGTCAAACAGGTCACTGACATATGGTCACAGATTAGTGCTGTAACAATTAACAGTGCTTTACTTATTTATGAATTATTTTAATGTGCCCCGACTGAGTTGCTCAAACAGCTGTCTTCCGCGGTTGAAAATGCTGTTAGCTG
Organism: Trachops cirrhosus; assembly: GCA_028533065.1. Taxonomy (NCBI): domain Eukaryota; kingdom Metazoa; phylum Chordata; class Mammalia; order Chiroptera; family Phyllostomidae; genus Trachops; species Trachops cirrhosus. The sequence continues at coordinate 26,498,962 of CM052549.1, forward strand.
TGTCAAGACCAGCTTGACTCTGCCAAAGACATTCATGATATTTCCCAGGAGCTGAGAAAACAAAACAAGAAATGCCAATGTTCTTTAGAAGAAAAGCAAGAATGAAGCTCTGCTGGGCTGACCTAACTAAAGAGATCCATCAGTGCCCTGGTGTTTCGGAGGTAAATTCACCAGGAGAAAGGTCACACTCTTGCTCTTTTTCCAATGCCCTTCCTCTAGATACGTCATCAGCTCTCACAGCCAGACAGATGCACTGCATCCACTGCAAAGACCTATTTTTACAAGAGCTCTTTCCACTCGGATGCCCTGCCATCAAACTCATTGTGGCACATAAAGATCCCACTCAACCTGTCCAAAACCCAACTGACCACTTGCCTCACAGAATTACTTCCTTCATTTCCATTTCTTCCTCTATGATTATCCCAGGATCTCCAGCTGGCACTTTGGTTTGCCACTAACATCAGAATTACCTTGAGTAGAAAGTGACACCCTACCATCCTTCCAGAATCAGAACCTCAAAGAGTGTTATTTTAAACAAGTTCCTGGGGAGATTCTAATGCACAGTAAAGGTTGAGAAGTTAGACCTTATATTCAGACTTCATTCATTCAGTTCATTCAATTTCACATCCTTCCTCTGTTAAAGAATGTTAAATCCTATCACCACCAGAGTCGACTTCCTAAATGGTGTCCACTAGTTCTCAAACTGAAATTTCTAAAACACTTTATTTTCTTTGCTCTGTAACTTGTCTTGACTTAACACACCACAATACAACTCACCTTCCTAATTTTTGACAGTCTCACTAATCTGATTCCAAGCTACCTCTCTCTAGTCATCCATGAACCCTCTACCCCAGCGGCAAACCCTCAAAATATAATCCAATCATTGTAGTCATTTTAGTCTGACATACTCCACCATCAACTACTCCTCAGAACCTGTAATACCCGTTCCTCTTTTATCCAGGTATCCTTCATGCAAAAACTTTAATACCAAACTCCCTACTTAGCTTTCAAGACACTACATTATTGCAACTGCTGTCAGACATTCTTCTAGCCGTCTGTTCGCTCCATATCTCCTAGACAACAGTCTTACTGAAGCCCTTTTTAAAAATCCCTCTCTTCTCAACAAGAGTCAATATTGTCATTACTACCTCTTTAATTATGTACAAATCCCAGGGATAGCATGTAAGGCCCCATCAACTACACTACATCAGTTAATTCCGGCTATCCCCAAAACATGATTTTATTCAAGCTACTCTTATCTAAAAGAATCTTCAGTACAGTACAACACTCAGCATCATTAGGTTAAAAAAACAGTTTGGCCTGTTTAACTGTAGGAATTTATCATTTAAGGCAGAAAATACCTTAGTAAACAACAATAACCGAAATACACTACCACATACATTATTTTTATGATGGAGAGACTGTATTTTTCACTTTATGTTTTGTGAAGGATCCTTGTTTTTACAGCATATAATAAAAAGAGGCAAAACTTTCATAAGGCACCAAAAGGGAAGGAAGTAAAATCTCTCCATTATTTTAAATAACAAACATTCAAAAAATGTAGTAAATAATTGCTACTTCTAGTTATATTTTTTTAATTAAGTACCCTTTCCAAGAAGTAGCTATTTTCTCACCATTAAAATCTATTCATTTCAGAGGTCTTTGTATTACTACAATGGAATACTTGGAGTCAGAAGTATGTATGAAATTAAGAATGGAACAAATTTGGGGCAACTGCCTCTATCTCTCTGATTCAACATTCCTATTGGTAACATGTAGCTACCTGGCCCCACGATTTAGCAACACTTGACAATGAGATCATCAAAAGCCTAAAGCATTACAGGTGACCTAAACCTATCTCCAGAGTAATCTTCCTTGGGGCCACACCAGTACACCTCTTGCAGCAAATATATTTAACTGGTATTCATTTTCTTCTTGCTTAGAAAAGTCAGTTCCTGAGAAGAAAAACCAAATTCAGTAAACACAGCTGGAACAAGTTAGTATCCTAGCCACTCTGCTAATGCTACGAAAATCATAAATCTATTATTCATGGTATAATGCTTAGTTACTTGTGACAAATTGAAGGTTGAGAAAATATTTGCACAAAGAGCTATCATACCAGCTCAGTCGGGGCCAAGGTAGAGGTCACTGCCAGAGATTCTTTTTTGGGAACAAAAAAAAATCTTAATAGCATAAGTTAAGAATGTATTGCTTCATCTAAGAAAGTTTGTTTCCCTTCTCTCTCCTCTGTGTTTGATTTGCCTCAAGGTCAATATGAACCTTATGAAATATGAAAGCTGCGATCAGTATGAATCTTACCCACTCATAGATATGGAGCTAAAACTTAGAAGAGACGAAACTGCCTCATTAAAACAACACAACCCTGAAATAATATGTACAACAACAAGGATATTTGAGAAAACAGAAAACTGAATTATGAATGGAACTTAAGAGTCATCATTCATATTCCACAGTCATCTTCTCTGTGCGCTTTAGTCATAATGGTCCGAGCAGAGCTATTTCTTGTGTTTTTATTTTAAATCAATATATACATATATACAGTATGCATGCACATCTATATACATCTACAGTACGTGTATATATACACATATAGTGTGTGTATATGCATATATAGTGGGTATATATGCATATATAGTATATAAGCATAAATATACAGTATATATGTGTATATACAGTACATAGACACATATTTATATGTACATGTGGATTATATACACATGTATATATAAATACACATGTATTTATATAGTACATATGTACAGTGCATGTGTATATAGTACACATATATATAGTAGGTATGCATGTATGTGTGTCAGACAGGAAAAGACAAATTCTGTATGACATCACTTGTATGTGGAATCTAAAAAAGCTGAACTCCTAGAAACAAAGAGCAGAATGGTGGTTCCCAGGGACTGGGGGTTGGGGAGATTAGGGCGATGTAGGTCAAAGGGTATAAACTTCCAGTTAGACAATGCGTAAGTTCTGGAGAGCTAATGCACAGCATTATGATTACAGTTAACAATACCATATTATATTCCTCAGAGTTGCTAGGATACTAGATCTTAAATTTCTCACAACAAAAGTGTTAGCTAATGCCACAGTGGTAATCATACTGCAACATATAAATGTATCAAATCAACATTCTGGGCACCTTAAACTTATATGATGTCACATGTCAATTATATCTCAAGGGAAGAAGAAAGGGAGAGAGGGAGGGAGGGATAGATAGAGGGATGGAGAGAGGGATAGGGGGAAGGGGGGGCAGGAGAGGGAGAGGGAGGGAAGGCAGGGAGGAGGGAGGATGGAAGAAAGGGGGTGAGGCCAAGAGCCTCAAAAGTGACAAAAAGGGCCATATCAGAAGATCTCGTGGAGGAAGGTTGCCCTCCACACACTCGATGTTGCGGTCAAGATCCAGGCTCAGCCACCGCTCCACAGGCCCCAGCAGAACCTGGCCATGCTTACACACGGATCTCCATTCCTGGCCCACACAACGCCACTCTGAGGCTTTCTCATGTAGGGACCCTCGGCCAAGGCCATTTCCTGGGCATTTCCTTGGAAGGAGATACTTAACTACTAAAAAGTTAGATGATTAAACAAATAAAATTACATTTCTTCTTGAAAAAGAAGAAAATTGAATTCTCTCATACTGATCCCACATAGTTTTGAAGTTGACTAGAAAAGTTCATGTAAGAGTTCAGGTAAGTTTTGAAGGTGACTAGAAGAGTTTGAGTAGAGTTATAAGTTATGTTAAGCTTAATCAGCTTGTTTTACATTCTTTTTTGCAATAAGAAAATAACTAGGAAGTCTGGCAATGAGTAGTAAAGAAAAAAAGGTGGTATAGTCTTCTTGCTTGGTCAACTTGAATGACTCATTTACTCAAAATTTTAAGCATGAATGATTACCAAGTGGCTTTTGTTATAAAATGCCAGTTACCCTTTAGTCCAATTGGCTGACTCCTGAGTATTGCTTAAGGGTCGTTTCCCCCAAGAGATTTTCCCAGACCTCCCCTGACCCCTCAATGGTCCACCAGTATTCGATGACTCCTCAGGCATGCCCACTGGTTTCCAGCTGCTGACCTATGAGTTCTCACTCCCCACCTTTCCACTAGACTCTGAGCCCCTCTGAAGACTCACTATCCCCAAATCCTTTTACAATCTGCCACAGAGTAGAGACTTTACAAATGCGTGTTGAATGAGGAAGCACACGCACACACACAAAGGGTTTAAAGAGCTTAAGAGAACCACAGAGAACTTCCAATTCAACTCTCACTTGCCATGTAAGAAATTAGAGGTATAAATGGTTTAAACACTGGAGCCAGGATTGAAAAACCCATTTCCACTGCTCAGAGATGTTTCCTGATGTTTGTTCATTATGTACAGAATATTATTTACCTTTAGCAATGTAAAATTAATGTTTTCAAATACACACTATACACTTCTAGATACATATCCAAAAAACCCCCAAAACTATGTCCCTACAAGAACATATACATTAACGTTCATAGCAGCATTATTCATAACAGCTAAGAAGGAGAATGAATCCCAAATGTCCATCAACTGATAAATGGATAAAGAAATATGGAATGTCCATGCACTGTAATGGATCATTTGGCTATAAAAACTCATAAAGTATTGCTGCATGCTACAACATAGCTGAACCTTGAGAACATTTTGCTAAGTGAAAGAAACTAGATACAAAAGACCACATACTATATGATTCTGCCTATATGAAATACATATAACACGAAGATCGACTGAGACACGGAAAGTAGATTAGCAGTTGTCTACATTGGGGTGAGAGGGGCAGGGGGAGCCCCTTGATAAAGGGTTTTTTTCAGGGGTGATGAGATTTTCTAAAATTGATTGTGGTGATGGTTGACTAACTCTATGGATAGACTAAAAGCAATTTTATGGTTTGTGAATTACATCTTTAAAAAACTTATAAAAATGAGTAACTATAGTTGAAAATGGATTTATCTGACAGATCAGAATTTAGAAATCCTCAGTCACAAACTTTCACTCCAGGTTCCACAAATAAAGATTAAGTTCTGCCTAATTGGTAAACTCAAAGTTCATTTCAAATGCCTAAAACACCATTGTCTACACATTTTTTTAAAGAAGTACCTATAGTCAAAAAAGTTTTAATATAAATTTTTTTATTTTAATATTCTGAGAGTTGGTTGGCCATGTAAAAAGGCTATGTGGTTCTACAAATCTAAATGCTTGATTCCCTGAGCATCTAGATTAGAGAGATATCTACTGTATTTAAATGATCTTTATTTGAAATGTTAAATGCCATGACTTCATCAATTCAAAAGTAGATCATTTCACTGATAAAGCACATATGAAAAAGGAAAAAAAACAGAAAAGGAAATTTCTTTCTCTAAGAGCTACTCTGTATTATCCGGTTATCCTGTGGCAAGTCTTCTGCCTACACTGAAGCCCACAGATACAGGAATTCAAAGGGCGCTGTGTTAACACGGCAGCCTGACTCCAGGGGACACACTCCGTCCTTTCATGCTCAAGTCAATGACGCTGCAGTCACTCAGAGCCCAAGATCAAGCCTAAAATTAAGGTGGGTTTCCCTGCAATTAAAGTATATTTATTTTTTAGATTCCACATGCATCAGTTCAATGTATTTTTTAAATGTAAAGTGATTTTCCTAGCCATGTATCTGAATGTTCAACATGAGGTCCTTTTTCCTTGAATACTATATGCTTATTAATAGAACTCTAGATTTTCTCTGTATAAGGAATAAGTTCTACATTTCTTTAAGCAGAAAAGTAAGGTTTTCTTAGCCGGAAGAGACTAAAGAAATCCAATTTAGGGTCAAGTATCATAAATCTCCAACATAGAACGGGGAAATCTCTTCTGAATATTTTTAAACTATTAAGTGAACTTTAAAAAAAAACCTCACTAGTTTCAACTGACAACCCAATGTAATAATATCTAACATTTCTTTATCGGGAAGGGTAACCGGATGCAGGTCTGGCTACCTGCAGCTACGAAAGCCAATACTTGAAAGGCAGGTGCTGATGTAAAGGGAAGTGGTTTATTTTCAGATGCCAGCTACCTGGAAGATGGGGGACTCACAACTCAAAGCCCATCTCCACATCTCAGTGGAGGCAGAGGTTTTTATAAGGAGGGAGAGGAAAACAAAGAGATCAAGGAAGGGGACTGAAAAGTCCTCTGTGTGCAGACAAGCACAGTCCATTCTGATAAGGCAAGCGACGGTCCAGTGTGCGTCATCCTGGTTTAGTCATCCCGGCTCCACAGCTGAAGGTCTGCAAATCTCCCAGAGCCATGATGCCTGAAGGTCGGAGTCTGTATCTTCTGAAGTTAGTTCCTAAGATTCTTACACAAACATGCTGTTCATCTACAAGCCACATATTAGTCCGAGTCCCCACTTACAGAAACAATGTCGAAAGAATGGTGGTTTGGGTTACAATTTGCCAGTGTTAGAATTTTTCACTCTTATAGAAGTTTTTTAAAAATCCAGGAACAGCTAAGCCATTAGAGTTAACAGTATCATATACTTAGTGAAATTAACAGGTATCTGAGCAGTAGTGCATTTGTGTGATTTACAAATTTTAGGAAGAGTAAGCTACACAGAAATATAGCATGAGGCAATCTGAGAATAAACTGAACATACACCAATATTTTTAAAAACTCATTGTAGATAAAGGATGGATATGCAGATGGACTATATCCCCCTCCCCTCCCCAAAAAAGCCCTAATTCTAGAAGAATGAGATCTAAATAAAGACTAGGGGACTAGTTGATTTGCAGTGAATTCCAGAAAATTCACTTGAGTGTAAATTAAGTTTCCATTCTAAAGCCCACTGAACATTCAAAAAATAGATTCAATATATCACTTGAAAGTTACCTGTTAGGTGCATAAGAAGCATTCAGATATTTCTGCTGTCATCAACAATACTCATAAGTTAAGGCAAAATGAGCATCCTCTGACAGTAACCCTCAGGCTCTGCCCAAGTACACGGCTGCACCAGTGAAAATCTGCTCTAGGATATGAGCTCAAATCGCAAGCAAAACAAGAGTGTGTTAAAAGGCTACGACAAACATTTTCCAAATACTTCAACTCAAACTCTATATAGCACTTGGTTGGCTAAGGGGCCATTTACATCCAAATTTGGCACTATTAGCTCCCATAGTGGGTATAAAGATATCAAAAATAGTTTTTGCAAAGGGGACACCTGGGTATAAATATTTCAAAATAGTTTTGTGAAGGGGGCACTAGTCCCTTCTAAAATTAACCTTAATTCCTTAGGCGCTCCAACTCCCTATAAAAATAGCCAGCCTGAACTCCTAAATCTAACTAATTTTGTATTTATTAGGAACCTCATAGTCTTCCTTTTGTTTAGAAGATTATAGATTTTCTGCTCTGAATCAGACTGAGGTTAGTGACTCAGATGATTCATTTTTTAAAATTTACTTATTAATGAAGTAGAAATCATACCTGTCCTACTCAACCCACTAGGTTATACACTAAAATAATATACTTATATTATTAGTCATGATATCATTTTGAAAAGCATAAACATTTGATATAGCCAGAAAGTACCCCAGCTATATGAAAAATAAATTACCCCTCATAAGGTTCAAGTTTCCCCTTTAGGTGTCAAGGAAAAAAAGTGTTTCCTCTATTCTCTGAGGTTCAGGGATGGTGAGCCTGCAAACTAAAACATCAAAAGGTAGATTAACGGGAGAAAGGCACACAATTTTATTTTTTTTTTAATGGAAAGTCACAAAAAAATGTGAAACACAAAGAAGTGGCTAGAATTGAGGATTTATATACCATTCTAACAAAGGAAAGAGGGTTTGAGACTTCGAGGTAAATGACTAAGAAATGTATGGGGAAAACCACTGGAAGATAAGACCTATTTTTTTTCCTGTTTGCAGACCTGTGATTGTACCTTCTATTACTGTTGACACTATTACAGATGTCCCACCTTTTCTCCCCTTAGTTCCCCTCCACTCAGCCCCCACCTCCTGCTGGGCCTTCACCACATTTCTGTCTGTGTCCAAGAGCTATGCCTACGTGCAAACATGTTCTTTGGCTAACATCTTCCATGCTAAAATCTTCAACAAAATAATAGCAAATCGGATCCAGCAATACATTAAAAAGATCATATATCATGACCAAGTGGGATTTATTCCGGGGATGCAAGGTTGGTAGAATATTCACAAATCAATAAATCAGTAAAATCCACACCCATTTATGATGAAAACTCTCAGCAGGTGAGACCTATTTGAATAAGGTCCATTTAGGCAGGCTCACCCAAACCTGATGATAGTCACTGTCCTCTTAGAGGTACAGCAGGAAGAATACCTTCATAGGGGAAATCTATGGCATGCTTTTAGGCAGGGAAGGGAGCGCAGAGAACTCTTTCTGCAACTGTTGAATCAATTTACTTCAGCTCAAAATAATTCTTATGCCAAAGTGGCATGTTTTGGGGGAGCATATCCTAATCCCCTTTAAGGGTAAATCTGTCATTTTATTGGTCAGCATGGTTTCCTTCCTATAATGCAGAGGAAGGAAAAGAAAACAAACCAGGGTTGGGAAGGTATTGAACTTAGGAGTTTCCCTTTCCGACTAGAAGCATCACAACATTACTCAACTCTCCCTTTTGTAAAATTCAATTTACATAGAGAAAGGCTATGGAAACTTGCAAGTGGATGATGCCAGTTCCATGAACGTGCATCTTTCCCTGCCAACGAGTGAGTCTACAAAACCAAGAGGAGTAATTTAACAAATACCTTGAACTTTGCTTTTCTACTAAATGCATCAGCGGGGGAAACAAGCAAATGTGGGGAAGCACATTTTTTAAATAAACACAATCTCCTTTTCATTTTCATTTTCCTTCTGACAAAGCAGGAAAAGAGATCTGGGCACAAAAGATGTAGATTCAAATTCTGGCTCCATCTTGTAACAGTTTTATGACCTCTGGCAAGTAGTTAACCTCACTGAAGCACTACCTCATTATCTATAAATAAAAACACTTTACAAGGAACTAGTAAGACCTATGAGGTATATGGTATAAGAGTGAAATGAATTTAAATTGGATAATATATGTAAAACACCTGGCAAAATGTAGGGCTTAGTATTCTTTCCTTTATCCTCTCCTACTTTCTAAAAGGATTTCAGAGTTCTCTCGTCATTTTATTTTGACCTAAACCAAAAGGAACAGAGGCTATCATCCATAATATAAAGATACCATAGGATCAGCATCAATGTACCTTTAAAGAGCATTTTCTTGTTCTCTCCTTACTACACAGAACACACACAAACCCTTGAAAAATGGGCCAAAAGACTAACACAGTCCACTGATCATGTGTACTTAATATCAGCAGAATGACCTTGGAAGTTGAGACTGAAGTCTTGACAGAATGCCAGCATTCAATCAGATATTTTTAATATCAGTAAGATTTTTGTGCTCGAGCCAGATGGAAAGAACATTTTTTTAAAAGTTAGAGAGAAAGAGAGAAGTCCACCAATTTCAAAGGTCTTTAAAGTTTGGTGAAAGATACCGAATTATGAACCAAAGAAATGCAAAATCCAACCAAGTATTATAGACAACATTCTATACATGAGTAGGATAGGGATGTGGGCTATACCTATGATTAAGAAGGGACTGACTTGATATGTTTCTGTTATCTATAAATAAAGTTTAGCATATCTATGAAATGAAGGGACAAGATCTAATAAGCATCCTGCTCAAATTCCTCATGCAGACTCAAATGGCTGAGAAAACTGCTTAGGACAATACATGTAATCCTGAGATTTAATTTTAACTTTTTTAAAGATTTTATTATTTCTCTTCAGAGAGAGGGGAAGGGAAGGAGAGAGGGAGAGAAACAGCAATGTGTGGTTGCCTCTCCTGTGCCCTGCTAGGGACCTGGCCTGCAGCCCAGACCTGTGCTCTGACTGGGAACTGAATTGGCGACCCTTTGGTTTGCAGGCCCGACCGAGCTCAGTCCATGGAGCTACACCAGCCAGGGCCTGAGATTTAAATTTAAATCAAACTCATATCATTTCTATTTTAGGATAATAATTTCAATTATATTTTAAGTATTTACAACTTTTAAGAGAATATGACCAATTAGAGTGATAGGGCAGCCTTATAAAGATTCCAAATAAAATACAACATGGAGTAACTGATTCGGGCCAATGACTGTAAGTAGAAGCCTCACCAGCTCTATAATACTGTTAACATTCTTCGGGAACTCCGGAGACCAGACCTGTAAGTTTAATTTGTGAGATGTATAAGAATTATGTTGGTTTTCAGAAAAGTACTCAAATCAAATAAAATAAATTTTACATAAATAGAGTTTTAAATGGTTTAAGGTTTTAAGTTTGTAAATGTAACTAAAAGTTATTCAAAACTTTTAAGTTGCTAAAATTTAATAGACATATAACCAGGATAATGACATGTAAACTGAAATTACAAGCCAAATGTAAAACTAGGAATTGAACCTGTGACTAAATAATTTTTAAAATCAGGATAATTCCTGGATAATTCTTTCTGTACACAACCAGCATGCACAGGAGTACCAAAAATATCAGATTAAACAAATCCAAAAACATCTTCTTAAATATATCAGATTGAATGACAGGACTAAAAGTGGCTACTTTGGTTACTTCCACAGAATGTGAACTCATAGAATCTCTTCAGCTACAGGTGATGACTAAATACCGAAGGTATAAGTAAATGATTCTTTCTAAAAGTAAAATGAAATGCTCACTAACACACTGTGCTTTTTCATTTATATTTCAGCTTGACCTAGAGTGTCCATTCATTATCAAACTCTAGATTTCATTTGGATATAAATGAAATCCTTTATTCTACTTTCTAGTGGTTGTTCATTAACTGTTTTCATTAATTTTGTAGAAGTAGTTCGTTAACTACTTTCCCAACAATGTAATCTGTAAAATATGTAACTGTACCTGTCCTTGGCACTTTAAGCCATACTGTTGAAAAGCCCTGAAGGATGCTGAGGACAGGCATACAGAAAATGTCTCTTTTCTTTGAAAATAACCAAGTCAATTTTAAAAAGAAATTGTTTATATAATCTGGAATTTTAGCCAGGTTTCAATGTTTATGAACGTAAATACACGTATAATCAATGTAACGAGAAAGCAAATACAATCTCAAAGCTTAATTTAATATTGCTGATGACTTAAGGAAACTATATCGACCTCAGAGGCCCACGTTGACATGGCCATTTGTATTGTTTCAGAGCTCAATTATCACTTATTTAAAAGAACTCCCAGAGCACCATTATAACAAATAACCACCAAAAAAGGGTATGAATGAGAAAACACACACATCCCGTTACTGAGTGTTTCTGAGCGTGTGCCTTGGGCCAGACACCAGGCCCTGGGGACAAAGAGGCGAACTGGAGAGACGAAGTCTCTGCTACCTGGTGCATAGCTTCTACTGGGTGGGGCATAACCGAGAAGGAAAACACCGGGTATTGATAAGTTATTCTGTGGGACCAGGACGTGTGATTCGAGAGGGCCTAGGGGCTACTGTAAACTGGAGAGCAGGGAAGGCCTCTAAGGCAGGGACACTGCGGTGCAGTGGCCTGGGTACCAGGAACCAGCCATGTAAACGTCTGGAAGCTGGGAAATTCAGGCCAGACAGATGCCTAGTTCAAGCCATGGTATCTGCAGCCAAATTTATAACTTTCTTTGGCATATCAATCACAAAATTTAAGTAGTTTGTCCCATGTCCTTGGCCAGTGGTGGATCTACAGAGATCAGTTACCACATCTTAGGCTTTTTTACACACAAAATACGCATTATATTTTGCCTTTGGTGTGCACTGAAAATTCACACTTGTGGCTAATTAATGATTAATAAAAAATAAGAATCTAACACCTCACCCATTGAGCTAGTTTCTACTCTAAAAGAATTAGCCACTTGTAAAATTTTTATCCAGAAATCATGATAAAAGGCCTATCACATCTATGTTCTCATAGCTACTGGGCCAAAGGTAGAAAGGAAAACTTATAATTGCTTTACCTGGTATGGCCAACTTCCTGCTGTTACTGTTGCTGCTATGAAAAGAGGTATGGGCTCAGTATGATACTTCAGGTGCCAGTTTTCAAGGGGACGAATGTCAGTGCCTTTGAAAGCAGCAGAGTACACATTCCTCCATTTGTTAAGAGATAAAAGTTTGCTCCCATGTTTGACACAGATAATTTCAAAAGTAACAGACAGTGGATACAGAAACAGAACTGAAGACAACTTAGTTTTATTAATATACTAAATTTATGTTGGGAAAAAGTTTAAAATGAGGTACATACCACCTACAATAATTCAAACAAACCCAAAGCCTAAACAAACATCCACAAGCAGAAAAAAAAAAATACAACAACCCCCCCTTCCCTTTACCTAACTTTTGGAATCCAGCTCCACCCACACTTGAGAATATCTATTAGTTGTGTGTCCATCTGCCCCTAATCCCTCTCTTCCTAAAATGCTGGCTTTCACTCTTTTATCAGAACTTCCCCAAACATTCTTTTCTCCTTTTCTACCCAGCAGACACTTCTTTTCAAAATTCCTCCTTCCTTAAGACATAGCCTTGCAAGAATGTTGTCAGAAATGTTGACAGAACTATACTCAACAACACAAAAATGTTAAAGAGATAAGGAGCTTTGAGGTTTAACCCTTATCTGGGATGGCGGCTGAGCATCGGGAATGCAGTCCTAACCCTTCCTGCTGTCAGAGACTGAGGCAGACCTGTCTTCCCCTTCAACACTCCCATGCAGTGCCAAGGATAAGTCCGCTCCTGACAGATAATGCTTACTGCAGTGTAGTTTTGAAACAAAGACGATGTAAAGAACCAAATTTCCTACTTGTTCCAAAGACAAAAAAAATTTGAGAACTCTGATTCTATCTGTCTCATATATGCTGAAAAAATAAAGTGCATAATGATCATTAAATTTTGAAAGATATTTTTAAACATGATAGAAACCATTTGGATGTTTACTACTTTATTTGTAAAGAGGAAAACTGATTATTTATACTGATATCTGGATACAAACAACTGCAGGAAAGTAGTTACCTTCTAATTGCCTATATATTTGCAAATTTTCACATGAAAATTCTGAATCTAAATGTCAATGCTAGCTCATCTGATTGATTTCTCTTCAAACATCGATTGAAGCAGAATAAAAGAGGTTAAGATTTGCCTTTAGGGGGCTGGCAATCCACACATACACTTCCTTTTAACCTTAAGTAAAAAGTGGGTATTCACACAAGAGAGTTAACATCAGCTGGAAGGCATGAGAATTCAGAAGAAAGAAAAATTACTTGAAGATAACAGTTTGATGACAGTTATATGAAAAGGGAAATCAAATGCATTCACTTCTCTCATTTCCCTTTCTACCTGAAAGGACAGCTCACGGAGACAAACATGCATGCTCTGAAAAACGTTTTTTTTACCACTGCTGCCATCAGTGTATAAAATCTCCTACTGCTGAACTTTAACCAGTCATACTACAGTGCAGCTGCGGCTGCCTTGCAAAACTCAATCACTGGGCAACAACTAAAAACTGAAAGAAATTAACTAAGTAGTGTTTCAGTCCTATACAAAAATATTCCATTTGTTTAGTAAAATTAAATAAAAAAATAGGAAATGCAAAATGAAGAATAAAATTTAAAAATCAATCTTTATATACAAAATAAATGATTCAAAAGTCTACTCTTCAGCCACACAGTTGGTGGTTATATTTTTGTCTGAAATAAACTACAAACAATATTAACCCTTGGTATGGTTTTTAATAAATTTCCTTTCAAAAAAAAGTTTCCTGCCTGCAGCTAATTTTCTCTTGAAAGCTTGTGTAACAAACCGACTTGGTCCTTTCTGATTCAGCCCACAGGCAGTTTAGACCAGGGGCGCAGATACCAACAAAATGAGCTGCCCTGGAAAATTAGACACGCCTACTGAAATGACTGGCAGGAAGTTCAGCCAGCAGCATTCCTGATGGAAGGGTTACAGCTAAGCTGGGGGCCAGAAGTAACTGGAGAACACAGCATCGGGCAACAGGATAGAGTGAGCAACACTGTGACAGGTACAGGCTGGCAGGTAGGCAGGCAAGCCTGGCAGCAAATAGGGAGATCCCAGTAAGGTTGCCAAGGTACCATGAAGGCAAATATCCACACACAGGAAGCCAGACACACACTCCCATCCTGTACAACAGGGACACAGGACACGAATCTTCCCCAACTCCAAACAATATTCGCCCCATTAGCCAAAGTCAGGACTTATTCAGAAAGTGGGGCAAACTAATAGGAGACTGGTAGAATTTGGAGACACCAAGTCATGCAGGCTATCACAAAGCCGAAACTGCCAAAGAAGAACTAGACAAATGAAGAAATTCTGAATGCTATTTCTCCCTTAAATAAATACTAAATTTTAAAACAATAAGAAGCAACCCATTTGCAAAAAATAAGAATGCACTGAGAATAGCTATTCCCCATTTGGGAGGAAATTTAGTGCCCAGACAGTTAAGGGAACTAAAGAAAATTAACACAAGTCATGTTTGGATATTTTTATAGGACAGCAATTAGAGCAAAAAAGGAAGTACCATCCAGTGGGAATACAAAGAAATGGGAGAACTATTTTGGGTCAATACTGTGATAGAAAAAAAGATTTTGAACCTCCTACAAGTTATTCTTGATTATCCCCGCCATAGAAGAGTATAGCGGTATGGGTAACACAAAGCAATAGATATAAAACTCATTAAACTTTGCCTACATTTTTAAGAAGTAAAATGTTTACACTAAATTTGTTTCACTACCTTAAGAACCCATATAATAGTTAAGTTTGCTTAAAAATAAGCATACAACTTCACACAAAAATATGGGAGGGCTTAATACCAATAATCCTTTATTAAAGCAGTATACTTAAGGAAAAAGGAAAGTAATGCCAGGGAAAAATCTGGAATACATGAATAAACAGTGAAAAGGGGAATTAAAAACAGGTACGTAAATCGTATGTAAATAAACAATGATTGCATTAATAATTTTTTAATTTGACAACTTTTAAAAAAGACATTGCAAGAGGAATAATAAAAATTACTTTTATGGTTTATAAGGGGAGTAAAAATCCTGGATAATTTTAGACTTTGATAAGGTATACATACACACATATCCATACTATATGTGTATTTACACACAAAGATATATATTTCTAAGTAACCAATTTAAAAATAGACTCAATGACTTTCAAACTAGTAGAGAGCAGAAAACAAGTCAAAAGGAAAAACTCAAAAATTCACCAAAAGAGAAAAGAGAGAAGAACAGCAAAAGTGGGAGTATAAACAAAAAATACTAAAAATAATCACTATGTTAGTAATCTTAATAAATCTAAGTAGACCAAACCCTCTACTTAAAAAGTCTGATTTAATTTAAAAAAATCCAAGGGTGTGCTGTTCATTTAAATGCCTAAATCATAAGGGCAAGTAAAAACATTAAAAAAGATGTACTAGGCCTCCTAAGGAAAGCTAATATAGCTTTATTTATATGAGACATGACAGATTTTAAATAGAAATAATGAAATGATATAAATAGAAAATATATTTAATAGAAATATAATGATACATAAGGCTGATTTTAAAAATAAGGGAAAACATAGCTCTAAGCTTTTTAACACTTAAATAGCTTCAAAATAGGTAAATAAATAAAAATCAGTGAAAGAGTAACACAATTCTTTCACTACTAATAAATGAAGCTAATAAAACATGTAGCAAAGATATAAAGTTCAACAACATAAGTATCAAACTTTAGTTAATATTTATATTTAAAAAATTTTTGTCAGAAAATGGCAACCACAAACTCCTTGGAAAGGAACAGCCACAAAACTGACCATTGATAATGTCTTAAAGCTGGTCTTAATTAAAAAAAAAAAGTAACAGACCATATTCTCTACTCATAATGCAAGTGAAGTTTAAAATAAATACTAAAAACATAAATGAGGGAAAACATGCATTGGGAAAATTTAAAATAATTCATGAGTAAAGAAGTGATCACAACAGAAGTCAGAAAATACTTAAAATGAATAAGGAAAATATAATAATATAAAATTTATAAATCCGGAATACATATATAAATCCGTGATTTAGCTAAAGTACTAGGTAGGGTAAAATTTAGCCTTAAAATTTTGTATTAGAAGAAAGGTTGAAAATTTATTAGCTAAACATCAAACTAAAAATTTTCAAAAGAATACAAATAAGGAAAATGGAAGAAAATAAGTAGGAAAAATTAATGAAATGGAAAATAACAAAGATCTATAGAGACAAAAGTTACTTCTTCTTTTGAAAAGAGTAGAATTGGCATATGCACAATAAATTAATTAGACACGTTAACAATATTAGGACACTGCAGAAATATTTTTGAAAAGAGAATATTATAAACAAATTTAGTAATAATTTTAAAACTCAGACAAAATAATTTCCTAGCAAATGTAACCTACCAAAATTGACATAGAAATGGCTGTAAACTTAATAGTGCCATAATCTTTAAAGATAGTGAATAAGAACTGTAAATCTCCTCCCAAACAAACAAAAAAATGCCCATATGGTTTTACAAGAAACTGAATCAGTCACTCCAGGAAGAGGTCAATCCATCATTACGCAAACAATTTCAGAAAACAGGAGAGCCCCTCCCCATGCTGGCGCAACCCTTATACCAAAACAGGCAAAGATAACAAAGGAAAGCAAAATTATGGGGCCTGCCTGGCTAACTTACAAACACAGATGCATACCTTCTGAAGAAAATACTAGCAAAAAAAATCAATCAAATAAAAAATATATAACAAATTTAGATTTATGCCAGGAATTCAAGAGTGGCTTAACATTAAAAAACCTATTAATAAAATTAAAGAAGAAATCCTATATGATCATCTAAACAGATACAGAAAATAAGTTCAATAAATTCAACATTTATTTAAAATTTTAAAAACTAAACAGCAAATAAACAGCAAATAAACAGAACTTCCTTAACTTGATAAATCCTCTTCCTTAACCTGACATTTTTTTGGATATCTACCAAAAAATAAATAAATAAAGCACCTATCATATATAACAATAAAGTAGTAAAATAATTTTCATTAAAATCAAGGACAAGAAAAAAAGTCCACTACCACCATCTCTGGTCAATCATTTAAGGTAGGTCCATGTAAGACAAGAAAAAGAAGACAAAGGTAAAGACTTAGATAAGAAGAAATAAACTATCACTATTAAGCTATTATATGATCATCTTTTTAAAAACCCAAATAATCTACAAGCAAAGTTTTAAATTAGTAATAATTCAGATGGTCACCAGTCATAAGAACAATATTAAAAATCAACTGACTTTCAATTCATTAACAAAAATAAGACACAATAGGAACAAAAACAAAAACAGTTATGCAATAACTTATAAAAATTACATAATAAAGATATTAGAGAAGACCAAAAGGAACAAAAAGGTTTAGCCATGTAGCTTCCCATGGCCAAGGACTAGAAAACTAATATATTATCATATAGTCTCCCAAACTTGAGGTAGATATTCAAGGAAATTCTACTCAAAATTGAAAAAAGATTTTTGAGGAATTTCACAGGCTGATTATAAATTTACACAGAAAAGCAAAGGGCTAAGATGAGCAAAGCCACACTTCATGAAGAACAAGGTAGGATACTGCGCTGTCAAGACAGAAATTGTCAAAATGAGTTTGTGATTGATGTCAAATAAAGACGAATCAATCACCAGAATGGAAGAGAGACCCCGGAAACAGAACTGTGCGTACACAGAAAGGAAGGTCACGACGAGCAGCTCTGTGACCCCACTGTCTGAACTTCACCTAACTATCTAAAGTGTGAAAACGCACAACTTCCAGCATCCACTATATACTCCAAGAATGCCAAGTAGAAACGTCACTCATCCTATCTTCTTAAGTTTGGCGGGGTGGGGAGTATAAATTATTGAGATAAGTGAATGTATGTCAATTATATGTCATAAAACTCGGGGCGGGGAAGCAACTCATATGATGCTGCTGAAAATTAAATAAAGCAGTGTATATAAGTCTTCTAAAAAACTGGAAATAGATGGGCACACATTCTCCCTCGATAGCTAAGAATTTCTCTTTGAAACTGCTAACCTATCTCAGCTGCACTTAAGGAAGCAAACACAAAAATCATTGGGCCACATACTTGGACCACAACCTCGTTAGGCCAGAGCTCTCCACAGAGATGAGGGTGCAAGTTACGTAGGGTGTTCCCAGGTGGCTTTCACGTGCTAGTTCTAGGGGGAAGCAGCTTCCAGAACCTCTGCTACAGTACAGGTGGCACTTAAGTTTGGGAAGAGTCTGAATGCATCTTTTTCCTATAATATTAAACTTTATTTTAAACTCTAAAATAGTAATTTTAAACTTTATTAAGAATCTCTGTACATGTCTAGCATCCTACTAGCTTTCTGATGACTTTGAGTTTTCGAGAATTAACACTATGTGAGCCACAAAAAAATTAAAAGTACTATTCAGACTAATGAAACAAAATCCAAAAAGTAAATTCTGTACTTATGCAAACTTCTTCATTAACAAGATTTTACTTCTCTTTATAGTGCTTTGTGCATGTCAAGCCAATTACTAAGAAAATATTTAATGGGCTTAACTGTTTTAATAAAACAAATTTACATCTTTATTGATTCTTTTCCTCCAAAATCTCCAAGTTTCCAAACATGTTCATAAATATTATAGCCTATTTCAACTGATACACTCTAATAGGATGTGATTGTCTTCTCACTGTGACTAAACAGCAAGAGGATGTTTGTGAACTGGGTATAAATATGAAATGATGAAAATGGCAGTTTTCTGCCAACTTCATACAAAACAAAATAAAAGACTAGCTAGTGTTCAGTGAACTGTGACAAGTATAATGAATCAATTTAAATTATTTAGACACCCTCCCTGAGATATATCACTCCATCCCCATAAAATGTTTTTCTCAAGATACCAGCCATAAGCACCCAGATAACCCCTGCTATGTTCATTTGATCTTAAGAATCCTTGTCTTTTGTAAATGTCATGAAAATAAGCCCCACAATCTCCACTTAAGAAGGTATAATCGTTCTCGTTTTGTAAGAGGAAAGAAAAGTACCAGAGGTTAAATAATCTGCATGAGGTTATTCAAGCTTATAGAGAGCTAAGCTTAATGCTTTTCCTATCATCCTGTTCTGATTATTTTTATATACACAGACATCTTATCAAAAGTAAAGGTACATGTAAAGGAAAGGTAATGGCAATCAACAGATCTTTAGAAACATAAGTCGGCCTCTTAGCTACTGTGCACTTTCAGAAACTCTTCTCTTATGCAATTTTATTAACAGACATCATAAACCAACCCCAGAAAACCCATCAGAACTGTGTTGGAGGACCTGGCCTTCGGATCCAAAATTTGATTAAGAATTTCAAATTTTTTTGAATCCTTGGAATTTATCCATGCACATCTGAAAAGCATTACCCCCAATGCCCTGAAATAATGGAATTTAATTAAAGTTCTGCAGTAACTCAAAAATCCTCATCTGAGGTGACTGCTATGCAAATCCATGCAATCTGCTATTTTGAAAAAAGATTCAGAGAGCCCAACAAAGTATTCAAGAAGTGAAACTGCCCTGAAAAGGGATTTGGATTTCTGAAATTTAACAAATCTATCAATAAAAATAAATGTTTTTTAGCACTAGGTCATCACTCTGGTTTTAGTTGAAGTTGAACGGTTCACTGCAGGTTTAGGGAACAAGGGGACCTCTTCACCCTCAAGTAAGAACCAGCTGATCTAATAAAACGTGAGTGAACTCCAAGAACAGCAGCAATGATCTTTTTTTAAATGAAGCACATTTCTACTACAGTCACAAACTACTTTATTATTTACATGTTAAATAATGTTTAGTAAGTGTGCAGACGACAGGATGCTGAACCCTAGTGGTGATGACATTTGACATTCAGGATCACAGAGAAGCCTGAAGGGGCAGGCGGACAAAGGGCGTGTGTGTGCGTGCTGGGACGGGAAGGCAAGGAGGGAAGGGCGGGCTCTAGGAGGAGGTATCACTGGAAAGAGATCTGAAATCAAGGCAGGGCACTGTGCATCTACATGGATGCAGGTAGGTATTTTACAAAAGGAACAAACTCAGAAATGAGCAACCTGACAACATTTAAGAAATATGTATTCCAATACTATTGACTAGAGGGTACTGAAAATGTCAGGGGGGACACTTTGTAAAGTATATGACTGTCTAATCACTATGCTGTACACCTGAAACCAATACAAAATAATACTGAAAGTAAACTGTAACTGAAAAAAAATTTTTAAGTATTCTAGTTTTGCTAAAATGTAGACCACAATTTGGCCTTCACTGGTTCCCTCATCATCTTACCGCACTGTAAGAGAGCTGGATCTGCAACACATTTCAACCACTTTCATAAGCTATCACCATGTACCATGCATAGAAATGTTGATAATTCATAGGCCTGTCTATTAAAATGTCAGTACGGACAAGGGCCACCCTACCACTGTGTCTGAAACACACTCAATAAATGTCATCTCCACCCACTGCCATTTCGTACAGTGTGCCACACCACCCTGCGCTGTGACAGTTCAAAACACATTAGTAGACAAAAGCTTTACTTCCCAAAACAGGTGTCGTGCAGTATAAACACTTACAAAATTATTTTAATCAGCCACTTGCTAAATTTTAATAACCTTGAAAAAGGTTTCCTGAAATATTGAGAAAACACATGAAATATTAATAATAAAGATTACATGTTCTCCCCAAAACCTATTTAGCCCAAGAATTGCAAAATACTGAGATCTATGAATTCCAGACGACATTGTAGCTCACCTAAATACAGCAAACTCTCAAAAGCTGTAAGATGGGTTTTTTAATAAGAAAATTAACACAGTTATCCAAACATGAATATTTAAGCTGAAGTTTGTCAGGAAATATTCACCTAAAGAAACTATCACAATTTTCTTAGTCAGCAGTTGGCAAACATTATGCGAAGGCGCGACAGGAAATACTTTAGACTCTGTTGGCCATATAATCTCTGTTGTAACTACTCTCTCTGCCTATATAGTTTGAAAGCAGCCATGGACAATGTTTAATAAATGGGCATGGCTGTCTTCTATAAAACTTTATTTACAAAAACAAGCAGAGGTCTGGATTTGGCCCAGGGGTCACAGTTTGCCAGCTTCTGTTCTAAATTATTCAATTACGGTGACTGCCTTTTAATGAGATGGTTGACTCATTCCTAGATGGATTCGTACTCCTTTTAAGCTTCCCCCTGAAGTGTAGGAAGTGGCTGTTTCCTGCTGCAGAACACAGAAGAACTAATTTGAAGCTCATGTTAAACTTTTAGGGAATTCTATAGCTTAGGGAAGCTGACTTTTGTGTTATTATGGCTTGAGTAATTGGCCCAGGGTAAGAATCAGAGAGAACTATTCTAAGAATAAGATAGCAGTGGGGACAATATTTATTTTGTGATTACATTTCATGCAATCTACAAATAAGGCAAAAATCATTCCTATTTTCAGGTGAGGAAAGGGGGTCAAAGAAAAACATTTCAGCCCAAAATCCCATAAAGAACATGAAAACTGAAACTTAACCACACCTATGTTCCTTCCAATAAACTATATTGCCTCACTAAGATTTTTCTTTATTTCCCTGACTACTTTAAAAACAGAGATAGTACTCCAAGTTTTATTATCAAAATGAGTTTTTAAAAAATTTTAAGACATATAGGAATTAAAACTTAATTGCACAAAATCAAGATTTAAATAGAAATTAGATTTCCATACTTGCCAGCCCACAAAAGCTTATCAGACCCCCAAATGTGAGTGGTTTTTAATTTTGGCAAAATTAAAAGGGCAAAAAAGGAAGAAATAGTTACCAGTTAATTGAGGCTTGACCACTTAGGTGTCAAACTATTTTAGGAACCGTTAGATAAGCACCTTTGGGAAATATGAAAATGTACCTTCATATCTTCTTACACAGAACACGTTGAAGAGGTACAAATTATCAATGAATCTTACTGTCAGGTACGCAGGTGAACACACAGCAGTCAAGAGACAGTTCCAATGTCCGTGTCTTCACTGAGGTTTAGGTCTCAGACACACACACGCACACAGTCTCATCTCAGCACGTATCCATGGCAAAACTAATCTCTGCTTTGTGCCTTTATTACTAACTCTTGTTTGTTCCACCTGCTCTTACAATAGCTTCTAAATACCACTGCTTTTTTTAACCTTTTTCTCTATTTTTATTTTACCTTTGTGCTTGTATGTTACTCTGTCCTGCTATTTCTCATTTTTTAAAAATGTTGGTCTTTCACAGATAACATCAATCCAAGTAGAAGATACTTATCTTTCATTCTTTTGGGCAAAATGAATCACAGTGAGTGTATGCAGAATGTCATCTTCAAAATTTCAGCTCTTCTTTGATTTTGCTATTGCTCACAGATAGCTATTTCTTCGTAATGCAAGATTTGTTGTGGCTTACAGAAACATGGGAGCTTGGCAAGGTGGTTTTGGACAGCATTAACACTAAGCATTCCAGGTTCCTAACTTATTTTTTTGATGTTCCCTAATTTGTAAAAGGTTTTTCCCAATTTAAAAAATAAAATAAGCCTGTTTCCAATTTTCAAATTCTATGAATCTACCAAAAAAAGTCTTGTGCATGTCATTTTATTTTTTGATCTTGCATTCTGGTCTTGAAGAAAAGCAGGTTTCAGTGGAGAAAGATAGAGTAGATGAAGCCATTTGTAGGGATCCAGAATCGACTTTTAATTATTTTCAAGGACTTTAGAGATTCACCTTACTTTAAAGTCTGAAGCCTTCGTTGTCCTTTATTAGAAATACAACATTCATACCAATATCACGTTCATGAGCTATGACTGGTATCGTCTGTGGCTCACAAATTGAGGGAAGAGAGAGGTTCTTCAGAGTAACCAGGAAAGAGTTGGAGGGAAGGGGATGCAGTATTAACGGAGGATGCTGTACACCTGGATCAATTAGACTAGGCTCAAGATAACTAAGTTGTAGCAAAAGAAAAAGAAAAAGAAAAAGGAGAGGTTGTGCCATATTTGATCCTCCTGAGTGGAGGAAAAGAAGAAATAGGAGAGGTTTATAAGACATCATGCAAATTGCCTAACCTCTCTGAGAAGCAAAGGCTTCATACGTAAAAAGTGTGAATAATTAAGAGAGAATTAAATGGGTTCCTACCTGTAAATAACTCAGCATTGGCCATGACTTGTTGTAAGTTATGGCTCGAGTTCTTTTCTGTACACACTGTTAAATCAGGACTTTTATTTATTCATGATTCAACAAATATTTACTGAGCAGTTGTTTGCCCTCAGCACCCGTACCAAGGGCTGGTGGCGCAGAAGTGACTGAGATACAACCCTGCACGTGTGGCTTTTGAAATCAGCAATCAGGACAGGTTAGGGTACGGGAGGAAGCAAAGGGATGGAGCACATCTGGCAGGCTGTAAGGCCGGGTGAGCTAGCCGCACACTACACAGTCCCTCGGGTTTGAACACGTGGTGCACTCCCAATCAATGTTTGCCTAATCAATTAAGTGCTAAGTACACAGTATATGTCCAATAAACATTAGGAAACTTTAACAGTGCAAATAATTTGTATTCTCAGTCTTTTGTTGACTGAAGTGTTCCAGCATCCAACCAGATATTGAGCAGCCCATCGTTATTATCAAATTTTTTTATCTGTTACAAATCTATGTATTAGAAGATTAATATTTCTTTTCTTTACTTGGAACACATATAAAGAAGAAAATATAAAGGGGTAACCTTAATGTTTGTTAAGAAGCAAATTGTTCCAGTAATTTTCTCCTGGTTTATTTACTGACAAAGAATTTACTGTCTACCCACTATCTACCAGGACTTCATTATGTGCTGGCTTAGTAACAGTATGCAGGTAACGCTTTTAAGTTTAGAAATTGCTTTCACATATTCACTTCTTTAATTCCCAAAACAACACTGCGAAAACATATTATTATCTCTTTTCCTAGAAAAAGAAATTGAGACTGGGAAGAGCTCTACATACACTATTATACAACTAGTAAGCTCTGGAGGTGAATGAATCTCAAGGGTGGATCTTCTCCCTCCAAACCCATCACCCTCTCTGCCCCAAGGCCTCCACAGTGAGTGAGTCACCTACATCACATATCAGTGAATTCCCTCTTCGCCTGACTATACCAGTAAACAAATAATAATACATTTACTCACAAAATCCATATCTCTTTCTCACAGTTTAGAGGAAGAAAATCACCATTTATTTCTCCCTTTAAAAACACAGTAACAATATATCCACATCACGATACTTGTCTAAGATTATATGAGAAAATACTGCCAGACTTCATTCAATCCCCAAAGCTACATGTACCCCAAAAAGGAGAACTTAGAAAAGAACCAACAATTCCATCTCTGTCAGTGTATGCTCTTGAAAGTAGTTTTATTGTTTGTTCACAAATTGGCCTGACTAATTTACAGATTAGTTTAAAAGTGGGTTTGATCAAGAAACATGAGAATGAGGACCATTTCTGATCCAGGGGTGTCCAACCTGCAGCCCACAGGCTGCATGCAGCCCAGGGTGGCTGTGATCACAATCATAAATCATACGTAAATAAATCACATATTTACTTAACACATTATGAAATTTTTTTGTAATTATGCGTTGCAACGTATTTAATATGTGGCCCAAGACACCTCTTCTTCCAGTGTGGCGCAGAGACACCAAAAGGTTGGACACCCCTCCTTCCAACAACCCCTCTTAATATACAACACGATCTTCATTTTACAGATGAGGAAGCTGGGTCTCACAGAGATCAATAAACTAACCCTATGTAAATGTTCCACACAGAAAATGCTTTCAAACATCTGACTCCAAGACCTGTATCCTTCTCGCTCTACACAATGCTGATTACATAAAAGTTCTCATCCCCCGACTTCTAATTAGGAGAATTCTCTCAAGAGACTTGTAAATCATTTCATTCTGTAAGGAACCACACCTGTGTAACTGGGTCATGCCAAGCTTCTGAAACTTAGGGGCAAGGAACAGAGGAGCGACTCTATATGTCGATGGCTAAGGATGCCAGATCTATGTTGTCACAACCCAAATGCACTGGAGAAAAATTACTGGAGTGTTAAAGAAGTCTGCGAGAGACAGGCCAAGACTTTAAAATGGAAAAGTTGAATAATAATATTCAAGTTTCAAGTTCAGTTCAAATTTAATTTTAACAACTACTTGTACTCAGTCCTGGGGATACAAGAATAAATGAATCATAATCTGTATCCCCAAAGAAAGTCCAGGAAAGGGACAGCCTCATACATTCAATAAAATATGGCTCAGTACTGTGACAGAGGGTGCACTGGGAGCTTGGATGCTTTCAGGAGACAGACATAAGCAGCTCACAATACAGGAAAAGACTCTGAATAGCATCACTTCCAGGAATCCCTCCCACGACAGCACTCGCATGCATGCACGAAATGTATCAAGATTCTGTCTGCAGCATTTCTCAAGGCAGCAAAAAAATCTGGAAATAATCAAATGTCCATCAAGAGGGGAAGGAGAAATAATAAATTATAACATCAATACTTAGGAGATATTAAAAAAGATGATACACAGACATGCAATGACCTTGTAACAGCTTCAAATGTCATGCTATTAATTGAAAAAGGAAGAGTAATGAAAACCAAAAAAAAAGGGCATGGTCCTATTTTACTTTCATATGTGCACATTTAATCAGATAATTCTACATATAGGTGTGTGTGTATATACACGCACATACTGAGGAGTCTGAGAGTTGAAGAATTACGTTCTCAAGGTCAAAGAAGCAATTAATGACTATGGGCTGGTCATTCATAAAATTGAATATATTATATAATTCATGTTTTACCATGTGATATTAGCTGCACTCAGTAATTCTAGATTTATTACTTATTTTGAGTTGTTAGGTTACTCTTACAAATAAACGAATACACTTATGTATAAATATATATATACATATATACACACACAAACACACACTTATGTAGAGGGTAAGGCAAAAGGAGGTTTACAGCTGTGAGTACACAAAACAGAGTTTATTCTTTTTTTGTAATTTATTTTTTAATTGTATTTTTACCATTACCCTTACCCCCCTTATACTGCACCACCCCCCGCAATCACCGCACTGCTGTCCACGTCCATGAGTCCTTTTTCCTTTTTGCTCAATCCCTCCACCCTGCAGGCTGTCAGCCTGCTTTCTATCCATGAGTCTGTCTCTACTGTGCTTGTTAACTCAGTTTGTTCATTAGATTCCACATATGAGTAAAATCATATGGTACTTACCTTTCTCTCACTGGCTTATTTCTCTTAGCATAATCACAAAGGGTAAAATTTTCTATTTTACAGCAGCACAGTATTCTGTTGTATAAATGACTCATGGTTGTTTTATCCACTCACCTACTGATAGACACTTGGGCTGCTTCCAGATCTTGACAACTGTAAATAGTGGTGCAATGAACATGGAGACACTTACATTCTTTTGAATTAGAGTTTTTGATTTCTTCAGATAAATTCCCAGAAGTGGAATCACTGGGTCATAAGGCAGTTTCATCTTTAATTTTTTGAGGTCTCTCCATACTGCTTTCTATAGTAGCTGCACCAATCTGCATTCCCACCAACAGTGCCCAAGGGTTCCCCTTTCTCCACATCCTCACCAGCACTTGTTATTTATTGATTTATTGATGATAGCCATTCTGACATATACGAGGTGATATCTCACTGTGGTTTTAATTTGCATTTCTCTGATTAATGACATTGAGCATTTTTTCATATGTCTATTGGCCATCTGAACGTCCTCTTTGGAAAAGTATCCATTCAAGGTCCTTAGCCCAGTTTTTAATTGGATTATTTGCTTTTTTGGTGTTCAGTTGTATAAGTTCTATATAAATGTTGGATATCAACCCCTTATCAGATGTATCAGTGAATATATTCTCCCATTCAGTGGGTCATCTTTTTATTTTGTTTTTGGTTTCCTTTGCTGTGCAAAAACTTTTTAGTTTGATATAGTCCCATTTGTTTACTTTTTCTTTTGTTTCCCTTTCCTGGGGATATACATCACATAAAATATTGCTAAGAACAATGTCTGAGATTTTACTGCCTATGTTCTACAATTTTTATGGTCTCAGCTCTAACATTGAAGTCTTTGATCCATTTTGAATTTATTCTCGTGTGTGGCATAAGAAGGTGGTCTAGTTTCATTTTTCTGCTAGTATCTGTCCAATTTTCCCAACACCGTATATTGAATAAACTGTCTTTAGCCCATTGTTTGTGCTTGCTTCCTCTGCCAAATATTAACTGGGTTTATTTCTGGGCTCTCTAATCTGTTCCATTGATCTACGTGTCTGTTTTTGTGCCAGTACCATGCTGTTCTCATTCCTATGGCCTTATAGTATAGTTTGATATTAGGTAGCATTGACTCCTCCAACTTTGTTCTTCTTTCTCAAGATCACAGTTGCTATAAAGGGCCTTTTGTGGTTCCACATGCATTTTTTCAAATGTTTGTTCTAGTTCTGTGAAATACGTCATTGTTATCTTGACAAAAATTGCACTGAATCTATAGATTTTGGGTAGTATCGACATTTTAATGATGTTAATTCATCCTATCCATGAACACAGTATATGCTTCCACTTATTTGTATCTTCTTCAGTTTCTTTCTTCAATGTCTTATAATGTTCTGAGTACAAGTCTTTTACATCCTTGGTTAGGTTTATTCCTAGGTATTTTATTCTTTTTGAAGCAATTGTGAATGGGATTTCTTTCTTAATTTCCCTTTCTGTTAGTTCGTTACTGGCATATAAAAATGTAACTGATTCCTGGGTATTAATTTTGTATCCTCCTACTTTACTGAATTCATTTATCAATCCTAGTACTTTCTTGGTGGAATCTTTAGGGTTCTCTACAGACAGTATCATGTCCTTTGCAAATAAAGCCAGTTTTGCTTCCTCCTTTCCAATTATGATGCCTTTTCTTTCTTCTTCTTTTCTAACTGCTACAGCTAGGACTTCCAGTGCCATGTTGAACAAGAGAGGTAAAAGTGGACATCCCAGATATTGCATTCTTTATTTCTGACTGGTCCTTTTTTATGGTTGCTCTGTCTTTTTTCATAGTATTGAGTATTCTTATAATCATTACCCTAAACTATCTGATAAATGCCTCCATTGCCTCCATTTCACTTAGTTCCTCTTTTGGAGAATTCTCTTGTTCTTTGGGGTTCTCTACGTACAGTATCATGTCATCTGCAAATAAAGACAGTTTTACTTCTGCCTTTCCAATTGAGATGCTTTTCATTTCTCCTTGTCTGACTGCTGTGGCTAAGACTTTCAGTACTACACTGAGTAAGAGAGGTGAAAGTAGACATCCCTGTCTTTTTCCTGATCTTAAGGGGAACAGTTATAGTTTCTGCCCCTTGAGTATGATGATGGCAGTGGGTTTGTCATATATGGCCTTTATTATGTTTAGGTATGTTCCCTCTACTCCCACTTCCCTGACAGTGTTTATCATAAATCGGTGTTGGATTTTATCAAATGTTTTTTCTACATCTATTGATATGATCATGAGGTTTTTATCCTTTATTTTCTTTATGTGGTGAGTCACATTTATTTATTTACAAATGCTGTACCAACCTTGCATTCCCAGAAAAATTTCACTTGGTAATGGTGTATGATCTTTCTGATGCATTGTGGTGTTCAGTTTGCTAAATTTTGTTGAGGATTTTAGCATCTACATCCATCAGGGATATTGGCCTATAATTTTCTTTTATTTTAGTGTCTTTATCTGGTTTTGGAATTAGAATAATGGTGGCTTTATAAAATGAGTTTAGGAGCCTTCTGGCCTCTTGAACTTTTTGAAATAGTTTGAGAAGGAGAGGTATTAGTTCTTCTCAGAATGTTGGGTAAAATTCACCTGTGAAGCCATCCAGTTCAGGGCTTTTGTTTTTTGGGAGTTTTTTTTTTTATTACTGCTTCAATTTCACTAGGTGTAATCTGTCTATTCAGGTTCTCTGATTCTTCCTGATTTAGTTTTACAAGATTGTATGTTTCTGGGAATTCATCCATTTTGTCCAAGTTGTCCAGCTTGTTAGCATATAGTTGTTCATAATATTTTCTTATAATCCTTTGCATTTCTTTGGTGTTGATTGTTATTTCTCCTCTTTCATTTCAGATTTTATTTTTTTGGGTCCTCTCTCTTCTTTTCTTGATGAGTCTGGTTAAAGGTTTGTCAATCTTGTTTATCTTTTCAAACAACCAGCTCTTACATTCATTGATCTTTTGTATCTTTTTTTAGACTCTATTTCTTTTATTTCTGCTTTGATCTTTACTATTTCCTTTCTTCCACTCCCTTTGGGCTTTGTTCATTGTTCTCTTTCAAGTTCCTTTATGTGTAAAGTTAGATTGTTTATTTGAGCCTTTTCTTGTTTTTTTGAGATAGGCCTGTACTGCTATGGATTTCCCTGTTATGATGGCTGTCTCTGTGCCCACAGATTTTGGATTGTTCTGTCCTCGTCTTCATTTGTTTCAAGTTATCTTTTGACTTCTTCCTTGATCTCGCTGTTGATCCATTCATTGTTTAATAAGATGTTACTTAGCTTCCATGTCTTTGCATGATTTTCAGTGTTCTTGGTTTTGATTTCTAGTTTCATAGCATTGTGGTCAGAGAAGATTCTTGATATGATTTCAGTCGTCTTAAATTTATTGAGACTTGTTTTGTGTCCTAACATGTGGTCTATCCTAGAAAATGTTCCATGTACACTTGGAAAGTATGTATATTCTGCTGCTTAGGGGTGAAATGCTCTAAAGGTATCAATTAAATCCATTTGATCTAGTGTATTGCTTAAGGCCGCTGTCTCTGATGATTTTCTGTCTGGAAGATCTATATATTGAAAACATTAATATTTAAAATTATTATTGGTATGTATTTACTGCCATTTTATTTGTAACTATTTTCCTCTGTTTTTCTTTTTTTTCTCCTTAAAGCTAGCCATTTAACATTTCTTGCAATACTGGTCTGGTGGTAACAAACTCCTTTAGCTTTTTCTTATCTGGGAAGCTCTTTATTTCTCCTTCAATTTTAAATTATAGTCTCCTGGGTAAAGTAGCCTTGGTTGTAGGTCCTTGTTTTTTATCATTTTGAATATTTCATGCCACTCCCTTCTGGACTGAAATGTTTCTGTTGAGAAATCAGATGACAGTCTAATTGGTGCTCCCTTGTATGTAACTACCTGCCTTTCTCTTGTGGCTTTTAGAATTCTCTCCTTGCCTTTAAGTTTTGCCATTTTAATTTTGATGTGTCTTCATGTGGGCCTCTTTGGGACTCTGAGCTTCCTGGACTTGTGTGTCCTTGTTCTTCACCAGGTTAGGGAAGTTTTCAGTCATTATATCTTCAAAGAAGTTCTTGATCCCTTGCTCACTCTCTTCTCCTTCTGGTATTCCCATGATGCAGATGTTATTATGCTTCTTGTTTTCCCAGAGGCTTCTTAAACATTCCTCATTTTTTCAATTCTTAAGTCTATTCCTGTATTATTGTTTATTTCTGTATTATCATTTATTACTGTATTATTTTCCATGAACAACTGTAAAGCTACTCTCCCCCTTCCATATGTATTTTTTCATTCTCCCTATACTTAATAGAAAGTTTTATTAATATATTCATCTAAATAACTTTAATATTATTTCAGGGTAAATAACTTTCAAAAGATTTTTTTATGTTTGCTCAGGCCCTGGCTGGTATGGCTCAGTGGATTGAGTACTGGCCTGAGAACCAAAGAGTCACCAGTTCAATTCCCAGTCAGGGCACATGCCTGTGTTGCAAGCCAGGTTCCCAGTGGGAGGTGTGCGAGAGGCAACCACACACTGATGTTTCTCTCCCTTTCTTTCTCCCTCTCTTCCCCTCTCTCTAAAAATAAATAAAATATTTTATATATATATATGTTTGCTCAGGTTTTATTGTTTATAAGTCAACATAAATGGATCTTCCTCAAAAAAGATAGTTCTATTCAAGTCCACAGATTAAAGAAGACAGTGCATGAAATGAGAGAGACAATATGAGGATGAAAACATAGAAGCTCTTTTTTGTGGACGTCCAGTGTTATCAAAGAACAAATAATGTTACTAGCCTAAGCCTGATTTGGTGTTAAAAGCTTTTTCCAGGCACCACGCCCTCCCCCGAAAAAGGACTAAATTTTTGTTAAGATACAGAACTAAGAAAAACTGACTTTAGGACCTAGAAGAGATACTAAAAAGATCATCTACTAGGACTCTCACTTTACAGAAATGGAAGCTGAGGCCCTTTATGAACGATCACTCTTAGCTAATGATTACCAATGGAAGAAAACAGCCAGAAAAGTCTAAGTTCAATGCCTCCTCACTCCAAGTTCAATGCCTCCCCTGGCTCATACACAGCAACACATAAGCCTAGTGATTGAAGAAAACTACTTTCACATTGGCTTAATTATGCAAATAGACTACCTCCATGGTGTGAGAGTACTGCTCAAATCCCCTTTTCCAAATGTAAACACAACCTAAAATACTGACAATGCTCTTACCAATTAAATAGCAAGAAAATAGGGTTTTTTTGAAATTTTCTTGTATTTCACTGCAATATGGTTATCAAGACACTAAAAATATAGCATGCTATATATAATCCAGGCTGATTCAGGAGATTAAAAGAAAATGTTAAACACAGAATCTCTGGTTTCTAAAATTAAATAGCAAAAATGGACTTCTTATTCATCAACAATCATTAGTGAGAGTTGAAACTACTTATCATACATAGCAGTACTTTCATTAAAACCATTTTATCATAACACAACATTCATTATTATAAAATTTCAGATTTCTGGGATAATCCATGAGGCATAAATAGGAAAGCAGGAAGAGCAACAGAACTTTTGTAATGCATTTTAAAAGAAAAATATTGGTTTTAAAAACTGTACATCTCTCCCAGTCAAGATGGCAGCATAGTAGACGGCTCGCCTCCTCACATAACCACATCAAAATCATAACTAAAATACAGAACAACCATCATTCAGAACCATCAGAAATTGAGTTGAAGGGAAGACAACTACAGAATTAAAGAAACCACATTGATCCAGACTGGTAGGAGGGATGGGGACACGAAATGGACTATCCCACATCCATGTGTGGTGGATAAAATTTCAGTAGGAGTATCTCAAGTGCAAGGAGTCCCAGCCCCACAGCAGGGCCCCACACCCAGGGTTCCAGTGCCAGGAAGATAAGACCCCATAACTTCTGGCTGCAAACCAGCAGCGGTTGAGTCAGTGGAAGAAACTTCTAGAATCCCAAGGAGTTCCTGTTAATGAAAACTAACACAGACTTACTCAGACTCACTCCCTGTGAGCTCCAGCACTGGGGTAGCAGCTTGAAAGGCATCAGTGGCATACAGGGAAGAACCGACGTATCTGGCATTAAGGCAGGAGCTGGGTAACAGCTTTCTCCCAGGCAGAATGGCAGGCACAGGCCACTGTCCCATTGCTGACCCCTCCTCCCACAGAGCCAGCAGGCAGGTGCCATCTGAGACTCCATCAATCTGGCTAGTACTGTTTGCCCCACCTGGAGATCCCCTGCGACTCTGTCCCATCCAACTTACACCCACTCAAGCTGTTAATAGTAACTTTTCCATATGAATGGCTGATCTTGGCTCATGCTTCACAACTTCCTAAATTGTATCAAACAAGCAACAGCCTCCCTCAGTAAGCCCTCATTCCCCATACTTTTTGCTCAGTGGCCCAAAGCCCAGCACTAGCAGCAGCCAGCCTAGATTCATAGCTTGGCCTCACCTGAGAATCTCTAAGCCCAGCACAAGTAGCAGCCATCTCAGATTGCTTTATAACTCAGGCAGGGTCACCCCAAGCAGAACTCAGGTGGGGGCTGACCTTGGCCTGCAGCACATAGGAAACCCCAGGACGAGCACACCTAGTGGACAGTTACAGGTCACATCAGAGCACCACCACCCCGCCCCTGCATGGCTGATCCTCCATGGAGGGCAGAGATTGGTGGTCAGTGGTCACAGCCAGTCCTTGCAGCTAACTGGCCTAGATAAATCCCTCTCATTGACTGGCCAACAGCAATCAAGGCTCAACCACAAGAGGAGGGTATACTCAGCCCACATGAGAGGTGTACCTCCAGTACCCAGCTTTGGTGATAGGGGAGGATGTGCCACTGGACTCTACTGGACACCTACTACATTAGGCCACACTACCAAGACAGAGAGTCCTAGCAGCTCTACCTAATACTTAGAAACAAACACAGGGAGGCTGCCAAAATGAAGAGACAAAGAAATATGGTCCAAATGAAAGAACAGATCAAAACTCCCAAAAAAGAACTAAATGAAACGGAGACAAGCAATCTATCAGATGCAGAGTTTAAAACACTGGTTTTAAGCATGTTCAATGAGTTCAGTGAAGACATCTATAGCATTAAAAAAAATCCAGTCAGAAACAAAGGATACACTAATTGAAATAAAGAACAATTTACAGAGAGACAACAGTAGAGTGGATGAAGCCAAGAATCAAATCAATAATTTGGAACATAAGGAAGTAAAAAACAACCAATCAGAACAACAAGAAGAAAAAGGAATCCAAAAAAAATGAAGATAGGGTAAGCACCCTGGGACAACTTCAAGCATTCCAACATGCTCATCATGGGGGGCCAGAATAAGAGAAAGAGTAAGATATTGGAACTCTATTTGAAAAAAATTAAAGAAAGAACACTTCCCTAATTTGGTGAAGGAAATAGACATGCAAGTCTAGGAAGCACAGAGTCCCAAACAAGATGGATGCAAAGAGGTCCACTCTAAGACGTATCATAATTAAAATGCCAAAGGTTAAAGATAAGAGAGGCTCTTAAAAGCAGCAAGAGAAAAGCAGAGAGTTACCATCAGCTGATTTCCCAAAAGAAATTTTGTGGTCCTGAAAGGACTGGCAAGAAATATTCAAAGTCATGAAAAGTGGGAACCTACAGCCAAGATTGCCCTACCCAGCAAAGCTATCATTTAGAATTGAAGGGCAGATAAAGAGCTTCCCAGAGAAGAAAAAACTAAAGGAGTTCATCATTATCAAACCATTATTATATGAAATGTTAAAGGGACTTATATAAGAAAAAGAAGATCAAAACTATGAACAATAAAATGGCAGTAAATACATATCTATCAGCAACTGAATCTAAAAAACAAACTAAGCAAACAAGAAGGACAGAGACAGAATCATGGGTATGGAGGGCATTTTGATGGTTGCCAGAATGAAGGTGGTGTGGGGGAATGGGCGATGAGGTTATGGAATTGAAAAGTACAAATAGGTAGTTACAGAATAGCCATGGGTAAGTAAAGTACAGTATAGGAAATGGAGTAGTCAAAGAAAGTATATGCATGACCCACGGACATGAACAATGGTGTGGGGATTGCCAAAGGGGGTGGGGGTGCGAGATGGAGAGGGGCAAAGGAAGAAAACTGGGACAATTGTAATAGCATAATCAATAAAATGTAATTTAAAAAAGAAAAAAATAATAAAAACTGTACAAAATTTTTTCCCAAAATTCTGTCCACAAGTTGAAGAATGTCAAATAATATCATGGAATGCTAAATTTAAAAGAATAAGGCAGGAAAATAGTATTTTTTTAAGTTTAACAGTGTGGTCTCCTTGGAGCTTTGAGTAGGTTGTCTTGTGATTCTGTATGAATTGCTATGGTAAAATATTTCCCAAACATATTTAACCACAGGATCGTTTTCTTTTCACAGTATTCCTTAAACAACCAATATTCGTTAAAATATATATTTGAGATATGCCGCCACATCTTGTCATTTGACTCTACACGGTGCGATGCCCTTGCTCAGTAGAGCTCTATGAAGGGCTATGGAAAGGAGTAATGTTTAGGCAGTAGAACAGCTCTACCCTGCTTACTTACCTTGGCAGAGAGAAAAGAACTGAAGGTGACCAATTTCAGGCAGTGAAAACTACCTCTCCATCTCAGTGTATGAAAACACAAGGTACATTATTTATGAGTATACAATCTCTATGTCTTAAAGCTCAAAATTCTCCATCAATTGGTCTGTCTTTCTATTACACGATATTCTGTTAAAATTGTTGCTAATCAAAACATTTGTAACATAGGAGGTCGAGTCCAGGGATCTTGACTCCTGATTTAGACTAGCCAAAAAAGCCACAAGGAAGATGGGATGGAGCAGACATAGCCTGTGTTATTCATATGACAGGCGGCACTGACGATGGCAGATCAGTGAAGCAGGACCACACCTCCCTGAGTCTGAGACCTGTTTTAAGGGGTCCCAGACTAAGAGGGCACGAGTCTTGCATGTGACTCTAAACTACATTACTTCAGTGTGTATGGGCAGAGAGAAAAGGTCAAGAAGCAGTCACACAGGACCAGAAGCAGCTCCCAAAAGGAGATAAGGAGGGAATTACAATCCATTTGCAAAGCAGTACACATTCCTTCTGGCCAGGGGCCCTCCAGCCAGCCTTCCCCTATGGGGTTGGAGGAGCCCTGTCCAGCATGACCCCACAATATTATAGTCAATACTCCAGAAACACGTATTTTTAAAAGGATAATCTATAAAAAAGGTAAAAGGGCAAAAAATGACAAAGGTTCAGATAACAGACTAAACAGGTATTGTGAATTGCTGACTGCACTCTCTTTGAAGTATTTTCTTAGCTGTGTAATGAATCTGTTCTGAATTCAAAGGCCAGATCTTTTTGACAAAAAATAATAATTTATAAACATGAGGGGTAATATCTGGATGATAAAACTCAGGCTAAATCTTAGCAGTTAAGGTTGAGAAGCTCTCAAATTTATACCACATGTTAGGGATTTTGAAAGGTCACATGAGAGGAGATTAAACAAAGGACAATGTGTTCAAACAAGTGTTTGATGTCTAAATTGTGGAGGGTGTGCTGCTGTGACTCAACTGGACTTAGCAGTCAGGGAGTCTGATACAAGAAGAACACATTCACCAGTCAACAGTCCAATGCTGTAGCCTGGATGTAAAAAGTGCACCCAGGAAAAGGCCAAAATGTTGTCCAGACAGCACACTACATTTGAATTACTCCTGGCCATCTCTTAATTAACTAGCCTGTTCTTCTGGATTCAACACTCTGCTTCTGGATCCCCACTTACTAAATATGAGCTAGTTTACAGACATTTTTCAAAAGACCAGTCAATAAAATAACATTAACAAAGAAAAACTAAAAATGGAGTTTTATTTGTCTCAAATTGAGAATTTGAAATTTACTTTGATCATGCTATGCAATGGTACTCAGTTCAAAACTCAAGTTACAAACATTTATGGGAAAACTATTCTCCATATTGGGTAAAAATATAGAAAGAAGACAAGGTTATTATGAAGGGCTCACTCTAAAGACTGAGTCTTGCAATAGTGAAGAGCACAGGCTCTGGGGGTGGACCATCCACTCATAAACCGTGGGCTCCATGTTCAAGTGCTCTGCGTCTAGGTTTCCGCCGCTGTAAACTCACTGGCTATCCTAAGGTCTAAATGAATGAACCCAAACAATACCCTTTATGGTAGTGCCCCACCAGGTAAATGCTAGCTGTTTTTATTATCATCAACATGATACTGACCCATGTAAAAACTTTTTTCTTTACGAACAAAACGAAAGTTTTGAGGCTCCAGAGGTGAAAAGTGCGGTGTGTCCTGCGCATTAGAAGCGTGTGACTGGGTGTGCCTCCTTGTCATTACGATTCCCAGGACCTTCCAGCTCAGCTCACGTGCGAAGCACGAACAGAGCAACCGGTGCTGCTGATCTACAGCCTCCACATTTGGGGCCTCTCTGCTTTATCCCTGATTATTTATTTTCATTTACTTTTATTGTGTTTTCTTGCTGTAAATCACTTGAAATCCCTTGTGAAATGCCATGTGCAAAATTATTTTTTTAAAAACCACTTTAACAGGGAAGCTTTCCAGTGAGAAACAAATATGTTTATATAAGCAAAATAAAATAAAATGGAAAACAGCAGGAAATATTAGTAGAAAGGGAACTAATGAAAAAGACTATAGAGGGAAAACCCTAGAAGTGGGAACAAGAAATCTGATTATTAAGTGTATGACAAGAGGGGGAATTCTGTGAAGAGATTTACTGGTGAAAGTGGCAGCATTAAAATGGCAAGTTTGTAACAAGATTACACATACCAACTTAAATAGGGAGTCTGGACCTGATGAAAATTAGAACCAAATTGCACGGAAATAAAACCCAATTTAAATTTCTGTTGCTGAAACAGAAATTCAAATTTAGTTTTTTTAACTAAAAGAAAAAATTATGTGGTTGTATCAACTCCACCATATGGTGTGTATATATAATAAGCTACAAGAGACAAAGACAGCGGATTCAAGGGTTCCAATAACCTTCTCATAGGGGGGACAATGAGAAACACTGAAAATAGAAACAAAAGAGAAAAAAAAATAAAAGTTACACATAAAATAATTATAATGATATAAAAAAAACCTCAGCAATATATTTCACAGTAGTTTAGATAAAAACAAAATAAAACAAAATCTAAACAAGAAGTTGAAACACCACTTTTGTACACCCCCAGAATTCTACAAGGTATAGCAAGAAGATGCTTGATACTCATAAAGCACCTCCCTCCACTGGCAAAAGGAATTAAGCATGTTATTTAAATAAACAATAAGTCAAAGATCTGCTCCCCTCCCATGAGCAACACCAAAAATTTGCTAGGATAATAGCAAGGGAAGAACAAATCCCTCTGTTTGAATACATGGAGTGATGTCTAAAAAATATTACCATGCCCAAAGCAAACATTCAACAAATAAGAATGCAATATTCCAAGCCTATGAAAGAAAACAAACTGTCAAAGTCATTGCGAATCAATCTAAGAAGTGAGACGGCTGGCAACCCATCCAAAATGCTATACCAATTTACAGAAAAGGCCCGTACCCATCATCAGGGCCACCTATATAATGGCCTGGTTCTTCAGGTAGATTTTAAAAAATGTTTTTTTATTTCAGACAGAAAAAAGAAATTTTTTTATTTCTCCAATTTTTCTCTTACAACAGTTTATATGAGATTCATGTAGTTCTGTACAAAGGCAAACCACTTACTGCCATAGACTCGTAATTCATAGGCCTCCTTACTCTAATTAATGCCTAAGAGCTCTGGAAATCAGGACTTATGCTCATATAACTAAATTATGGGTAGATGTCCATAAAGTTGCATTCATTCACAGTTAATTAATGAGCACATAATTGGTGCCACAGGCAGTGGGAACATAAAAATTGCAAAGTCACAGAGCTCCCTCTCCCTTAAGGAGCTCACACTCATGCAGATTACTTGGTGACAAAAAGATCCTTGCAAGAGAAGTTTGCGAGCTGGAGCACAAATGAAATTTCCTGGTGCTCTCAGGGGCTAGGATAAGTAGGCGCTTGATTGTTGATTCACTGGTCATACATAGCATATCTATACTCAAGAACCTTCAAAGGCTATTTTCTTAACTTGGAAATCAAGGCTGTTTCTTGTTATTCTATCTCTGTGAAGTGTTCAAGTGATTAGGAAAATTCCTTACATTGTTAAGAAATCCTACATGGGTATAGAATAGAGACAAAGGCATTAAACTAAAATTCACTCAGGTGACTTGCCCTGTGGGCTATGAGCACCCCAGTCTCACTGTACCTCACTGCTCTGCCCTATTTTGCCACTCTTCGGCTAACAGAGTCTACAGGCTGGAAGACCTGACCACGGTGACTTTCAAGTTTAAGCGCACAACAGTAACCACACTGAAACTGTCTCCAATACAGATGAGAGAAGGGGAGAGAACGACTCCCACTTCAATTCTATTATGATGTCTCTGCCTACCTACATTCAGTGATGACTTAAGAAGCATTTTGATGCTTTACATGCTTCACTGGCATTTATTCAAATAGTTCAGAGTATTTTAATTTCAACTTGTATTTAGGACTTTTCAGAGAGGGAACAGTCTGTAGTTAAAATATGAACCATAACAAATTTGTCTCTGCTAACTGCCTTGTAAATGTGCACATTTCCCGTGGAACCATAGCAAACTGTGTCCCAGAGAATTTCTTTCAGCTTTGTACTTTGATAATTTAACTGTTCTTGAAAATTAAAGCACTGGAACCTTCCTAAATGTTGCCAGGGTCTACATATATAGTCGAAGGCAATCTATGTGTACATGTATGTTTTATTGTATTATAAAAGTCAATTCTTTCCTGGCTTTTAATCATATGGGCACATATTTCATCACACAGTGCTCTCCAGACCATCTGTTTCACAGTTTTGTGACACCAGTCACTCAAGAAATCAGGCAGTAGAGTGTGGATGAATCAAAACCATTAGCCTTCCTGACAAACAATGCATAGGCTGCAGGCAGATTGGAATTCCCATCTCTGTCTTGGTAAATGACGAGCAGCATGAAAAAAAAAGATGTATCATAATTATTATTGGTAGAGTGGGTGGTTAATTTAATTCATGAGCTGTCACAGTGAGTTCCCCTGTCCCCTCTTCCCTTCTCCTCAACCACTCCTACCTAGAATTCCAAGGTTAAATGCTGTGAATACACAGTCTCTCAATTTTAACATAGGCTCAAATTTAACTTCCAGAATTAGCTTTCTGAAACTTTGCTTCAGTTCTGAAAAATTTAGCAAACACTAAATTCACACTTTAAAACAACACTCACAAAGGTAAGGCATCTGACTATTCATGTAGTGAATTAAGAATTATGTAACATAGGCTCAAAATTTTATACCTACAAGAGACTTCTAGATATGAAGATCATCTAATCCAGCACCTTCATTTTAGAGAATTCAAGTAGGGAGTTGGTAATGTAACAGGGTGTAGCCAAGAGGGGGGCCCCAAATAGAGATTTGGAATGGGGTCCAGAACTCAAGGTGCCCAGGAAATATTAGAAAAATATATATAAGATGTCCTCACCCCCACAAGTCTGAGCTTCGATAATGGGACAGATAATGGGACACGTGGAGCAGGGCCATTCAGAGCTGTTTTGCATAGCAACAGCTTTGCAGCTAACCTCTGGCTTGGTCATTTAACATATCTATAACCTTTAACTGGTTTCATAGATATGTTAAATAGCTGTGGCCCTGCTCTGAGCCAGGGGGATGGAAGTGACTTCCACCCAAGATGTAACTGGGAGGCAACTCCCCCTGGTTACAGCGCCTGCATGAGATCCTGGAGATGATTGGCTCCATGCCATGGGGCCACAACTGCCCAGACTTACTATGAAATTAGTAAATTTCTGCCCAGAACTGACAGAAATTTGACGTGTATGGAAGTTGGACACCCAAGAAGTTAAAATTAGACACCTTCATCCAGACTGGTAGGAGGGGCGGAGTCGGGGCGGGCAAGGGAGGCGGACCAGAGAGCAGAGCAACCAGGGCAGCAAGCAAGACCGCAGCGGGCGGACCCTGGGTGCACAAGCTGCGGTGGCTGGCGGGCCCCGGCCAGGGGTTGGTGACCTGCAGATCCAGCGAGGAGGCCATTGTGAAGCAAGGCACTGAGCCCAACTCAGGGTCCCAGCGCCGGGAAATAGAGCTTTGGGGCACTGACTGAGGAGGAAGGTCCCTCTGGGTGCACAGGCCCACCCACCGGCATTGGTGCCAGAGGGGCCCAGTTGGCTCGCAGAAAGCAGCAGAAGGGTCTGAGGTCCTACAGAGAGCAGAGCAAGTGCCACTGTTCCTGCTTGGACCCCGCCCCCACACACAGCATCACAACCCAGGGACTGGGATGCCCCGCCCTGGTGAACACCTAAGGCCCCACCCCTCACTACAGGTGCTCGACAAGACCAAAACAAAAAAACAGCAAAGAGATGGCTCAAACAGAAGAACAATTGAAAGCCCCAGAACCCATCCTTTTAAGCAACCAAGAGATAACCAACCTATCAGATGCACAGTTCAAAGCACTGGTGATCAGGAAGCTCACAGAATTGGTTGATTTTGGTCACAAATTAGATGAAAAAATGAAGGCTACAATGAGTGAAATGAAGAAAATGCACAGGGAACCAAAAGTGATGGAATGAAAGATGGGTCTCACATCATTGGAGAGGACCAGAAGGAAGAAAAAAATATACAACCAGAAAAGAATGAAGAAATAAGAATTCAAAAAAATGAG
>CM052549.1:26540740-26735780 GCA_028533065.1 Trachops cirrhosus
GTCATGAAAGACAAGGACCTACATCCCAGATTGCTCTATCCAGCAAAGCTTTCATTTAGAATGGAAGGGCAGATCAAGTGCTTCTCAGATAAGGTCAAGTTAAAGGAGTTCATCATCACCACGACCTTATTTTATGAAATGTTAAAGGGACTTATCTAAGAAAAAGAAGATAAAAAAACATGTATAGTAAATTGACAGCAAACTCACAATTATTAACAACCACACCTGAAACAAAACCAAGAAGAAACTAAGCAAACAACTAGAACAGGAACAGAACCACAGAAATGGAGATCACATGGAGGGTTAGCAACAGGGGCGTGGGAGGAGAGAGGGGGGAAAGGTATGAAGAATAAGTAGCATGGATGACAGGTAGAAAATAGACAGGGGGAGGGCAAGAATAGTATGGGAAATGTAGACGCTAAAGAACTTATGACACATGGATATGAACTAAAGGGGGGGAATGTGAGTGGGAGAGGGTGTTCAGGGTGGAGGGGAATGAAGGGGGGTAATGGGACAACTTTAATAGCATAATCAATAAAATACATTTAAAAAAAAAGAGGGCCAATACTAAGAGGGCCAATTCTAGCCACCCTGAGATAGCAAGGCTCAAACACAGCATTGCCAGCTTATCTCATAAACAGCAAACAAAACTAAACTTGTCTTTAAAACTGGCTAATGCCCGGTGCGACATCTACCGCAAGTGAAGTAAATGCCAAAAGCCAGGTCAGTGTAGATTCAGCAGCAAAAATTCACTGGAGAAGCAACAGCCATGGAAACAGCCACTCCCATCCAAATACTTTCAGAGGCACACATTCTTACTCATGCAAGTGGTATTTGAAAAACCCACAGTCAGTCTAATTCATGCAGAAAAGTGCCCTAAAGGGAACATTGACATTATTATTGTGTTGTTAGTATACCTAATATTTGCATAAGTTTTCATCGTATGTTCTCTTTATTCATTTTCACAGCCAATTTTAGTATTTTTATAAGGTGACATCTATTTCCAGGAATGAAATCTCACTGTGTGACATTAAGCCACTAGGACAAAGATTTTAATTTACAACCACCTGTCGAAAGGCTACTGCTTGCAATCAACGGGGTCATAAATTAGGAGTTACCGGAATACCATCTGAGGCTTCCAGTGCCTTCAGGAAAGAAAAACACAACATTCTACTAATGAGTACTGCTTTTTGCATCGTAAATTAAGATCGAATGTCATACTATTTCAATCTACTACTGATATAGAATAATATTCACATATGTTACTCTGTAGCCTTTGTTCAGCATCATTACACATCCATCATATCAGAGGAAAAAACACAGCTGGAAAAAATCTTCAACAAAAAAAAAAAGAAAAACCAGTTGACCACGCAAAGTAATTCCACAGAAGACACCATCGATCTGCACAACTGACTACTGGGGACAGATACGTTCACCAACGAGCTTTAAGCTGCAAGGCTCTGAGAGCGAAGCTCAACATTGATCCTTTGAGGCCGTGAATTCTGATTCCAAATCTGCCACCAACCTTGGACACAGCCCTGAGTTAAAATTATATAGCTTAAATGTCCTAATTCAATTTATTGGGAATAAATACCGATCAATGTCTAAATCTCTGTACCTCTTTTACCTTCCCTGGTTGGACGTGCTCTTCCCCCAGTCTCAATCCATAAACATCATCAGTTGTCCTGGGAATTTCTCAAGAGTTCTTCTCTTCGTCTCGCAGCCCACCAGCAAGGTCATTAGTTAAACCTTGGTACTTCTTTAAATCTTTCTAATCTTCTCTTCTGAGCTTTCTCTAAAGCACTATTTCTCAAAGTCTATTCCTCCAAAATGTAGGCCTGCACCATCTGCTGCCTCCAAATACTTCTATCAGGTCTTCCTCCTTTAGTCCAGTCTTCGCTCTTCTCACTGCACCCAACGGCAGAGACACCTGGGTCCAACTCTCAGATCCACAGCCTTCACTCCAAGGACCCCACTAATTCACCCATCCTATTTTGCAAATGTTGGATGAAAGACAATGAATTCCCTCTTTATGTCTGGGAAACTCCTTCACTAAAGCTCATTGGCTGACTTATATAGCTGTTATAAATCAAGCACTAGGAAAGAGGTCTTTAGCAGGAAGAAGAAATACATAGATGAGTAAGAGACAGTTGCATATGATTTTGGCACTGAAGTGCTAATTTTATAAAAATCAGCACCTCTCATCACCTTCTGCCTAATCTAGCTCAACCTTTGCCTGTATTGATCCCAATTCTCACATTCACTAGTCTTACCCTGGTTCACTTGGACTCCTGCAGCCCCTCCCCACCCCCATCTCCACACCTGTCCCTCCAATCCTTCTTCCACTCTCCATCAAAGTGCTCTTTCCCATACACAAATCCAACCACAACCTTCACTGCTCAAAATCCCTTCCGGTAACTGGTAAAGT
Source organism: Trachops cirrhosus (assembly GCA_028533065.1). Taxonomy (NCBI): domain Eukaryota; kingdom Metazoa; phylum Chordata; class Mammalia; order Chiroptera; family Phyllostomidae; genus Trachops; species Trachops cirrhosus. The sequence goes on from CM052549.1 coordinate 26,543,169, forward strand.
TTCAGAAAAGCCTGTAAACTCCTACATCTAGCACAAAGGAACCTTCCTGACCTGCCAGTGCCTTACTCAAAATTAATAAACTAATGTAAGACTGGCAAAAGACTACAGGTTCTTCTCTCTTCTGTGCCTTCCTGCTGCCTTGCACACCTGCCCCTTTCTCTGTAAACACTTACTAAACCTTCAAAATTCAGCTAGAGCTTCATTTCCTTCCAGAAGCTCCCCCTAACTTGCCTCCAGAGCCCAGGTGCCCTTTCTCTGCAATCACTGTGTCCTGCGCACACCTCTGCCACGGTGCTTCTCTCCCCACCTGACAAACCGTTGGCTTATGTGTCCATCCCTCCCACTGGAATGCAGGCTCCTTGACAGAGGGTACATTCTACTACGTCATTTGGGTAATTAGCATAGTGCCTAACTTAAAGCAGACACTCTTTACAAGAAGAAGTGCTCTTAGCAAATGCAAGTTAGACTAAGAATTTGTCAGTTGAAAGAGGCAGTGGCAGTGGGGATTCATTAAAAACTGCTATCTACCCAATTAGGTGTACAATGATGTAAGACAGCTGGAGGTGCACTCACTCACCAGCCATCAGGACAGGGCCTTTTGTCTGAGTTTAGGTCTGCAGATTAATGATAGGGATCGTCTTTCTTGTACTGGCTACGCCTGCCAGTGTGGCCTTCTTAAAATGGAGCAAAAACTTCAAGACACTTGCAAAATAATCTTGTTAGATACTTGATCAAACAGTTTTATTCATCCACATCCCCTCGCTTAATTCAACAGCAAGGTTTTCAAGTGACCTCTTTATCAGATCTTTACAAAAATTCAATTTACATATTTCTAGGAAAAAAATCTTTCTTCTCATAATCATATTTTACCAATTTATATAATATTCAATAAATACACACTTAAGAAGGTTAAGTAGCGTGAGTAAAAATGGGTTTAAAGCAGTACATAACCAACCCACAGTTAGCCTACAACTCAGCTTGGCAGGATGAGTAGTGTGGCCGTAAGAACGGTCTACAAGCCTGAATCATCCAGATGGGCATCAGTCAATACACTTTATCCCACAAAAGGAAAGCATCAGTTAATCCAGCAAGTTGGTTAAACAGAAGTTGGTTGAAAGTTTCTAAGATAAATGTTTATTAAAAGAACAGAGAAAATGAAGGAGAACCAACGGATTTCCTCCAGGCTTCCATAACCACCAACATATGGGAGGGAGGCACTACAGCAAGATGATGAGGCCATCTAACCCTTAAAGTCCGTCAATGACGCCCCAGAATTTGCATTGAATTTCCAACCCCTTAGTATACAGGTCCCTCCCTGAAATACTACCTTCCTACCCTCTCACACTGCACCACACTACACACACACACACACACACACACACACACACCCTGTTCCTCCAACTGTTCTGATTTATTTGTAGTTACCTCGAACATGCCTTTCCCTCAACTCAGCATGTCCCACATCTCTGCCTAATTAATTCTTATTCATCTTTAATGACTCAAGTATCACTTCCTCCGAGAAAGCCCTCCCTGATGATTCCCCTCCTCCCACTGAAGGCAGACACCCTGCTGGGCAGCACCCCTGTACCCTTCTATGCAGGTGGCCACGTGCACTGGCTGCCTCGGGTCAGTCTTGGTTAGGCCTATTGTCCCAACACAAGTATCAACAGCACTTCGCTCTCCATCAAAAAGTGTCCCAGTTTGACAGTAAAGTATACAGTCACCCTTGACGCTCTGTGCTACAAAGACAGCTAAGCAATAGTCTATGCTCTTAATAAAAAAATAAGTAAACAAAAAATTATATACACACTCAGACTGTCTAACTTCTCAAATATGTATACTTATTATTTACCCCTTTTGCTGAAAAGAGTCACAGTTTGGACAATAAATTATAAATGGTCATCTTCTGTATACACCTGTATCACAGCACTTATCACACTATCCTACAATGGCTTTCTCTACCCATCTCCTTCACAAGACTAAAAATTTCTTGAGGAGCAATGGCATTGTCTTATTTATATTAATATACACACAGAAGAGCCCAGAGCTCAACACATATTAAATATATTCAATAATGTTTGTTGATTGTTATCAATTCAGAAGTCAATGCCTAAGTAGCTGCAGAAAACCAGTTATTTATAAACATCCAAATAAAGTGATTTATCAGCCTTGACTACTGACCACACAGTAATTAAAAATGTAATCATTTTAATCTCAACACAAAATATAGCATCAGCAGTAATAATATATTTGACTTACTGACCCAATTTATTCAAATAACATGATGAATTTTCATACTGTCTTATGTTCTTACAACATAACTAGCACTAAAAGGTGATTTTTTAATTAATTTATTTATTTATCTTAGAGAGGGAGAAAAGAGGGAGAGAAACATTGATGTAAGAGAGAAACATCAATCGGTTGCCTCTTACACACGCCCCATCCTGGGACCAAACCTGCAACCTAGGTATGTGCCCTGACCAGGATTTGAAACAGCGACCTTTTTGCTTTGCGGGCCAGCGCCCAACAGACTAAGTCACACTGTTTGTGGCTGATTTCTTTCTTTTTTTTTTTTTTTTATGGAATACTGTTTTTATGTCTCCAGAAATGTATATAAACTCAAGAAAAGTTATTGTGTTTTTATTTAAAAAGAAAAATGCAGGAAACAGCTTAGCAATTCTCTTCCTTAAGGTGCCATTAAAAGCTATTTCTGCCAGGGGAAAATGATACACATTATGTACATAAACAAATTTACATGAACAAGCAAAGCTGTTTCATATTTCAGCCTAATAACAACTGTCAGACATCTTCCAGATAAGGTAATTCATGGAGGAAACATACAGACAAAAAAATATGATTTCAAGACCATGCATTATTTGTTCCCATGAAGTTTATTACTAATGTTCAAGTCACTGAAGAAAAATGAAAAACAGTTTTCTGGATAAACCAAATCATATTCAGCAAGAGAATGATTAGAGAATGAGCTGACTACCAAGATAATTACAAAATTATAACTTAGCTCTGAAATTAAAACCAAGGACATATCTAAAATCACTATTGAGGATAGAGGGAGGCAGAAATGATCCAAAGGGTAGGTAATTCCTCTCTAATGACTGAAAAGAACAAACAAAAAAATAAAACACACCACATTTTAATAAATGGATCAGGAAATAGAAGGTGGGCAAAGACCACCTAAATGGTGGGAAATAATTCCATCGACTTCTTTAAATTTTCAGGTAAAAAGACAGATAAGACATGTACTCAAGTTATCCAAGTTATAGCAAATTATTGCAATTTCTAAATAAGGAGCTTTACATCTTTCATATGGAGCTTCAATTTTTACATTCTCTTGCAAGTAATTACAAGCTTGGGCAATCACTCAAAGCAGAAATAAAGTTAAGGCAAAAGGAATGCTCTCCCCCTTCTATACTCACAGCCACATCTCATGCGAGCATACTTTCATGACTGCTCCTGGTTACTTATAAACTGTCATTACAGGGCAACAGATTGGGATTTCCCAAATGGAAGAGAGCACAACAGCTTCCGCAAGCCAGAGGAGGGGCCGGAAAAGATTACTATCTGTAATGCAATCACTCAGTTTTCACTTATAACTGCTTACTGGAGGGGTTTACCTACAAATAAATTATACAATCATTATACATGTACAACTATTATCACCATCATCCCACTCTGAACTTTCCTATGGGGGGAGGGAATAGCAAAGGTGAAGGAGCCTGGGGGATGGACTTCAAAGTTTAAGTATACCACCCTGGCTGGTGTGGCTCAGTGGACTGAGCCAAGGTGGTCAGTTCGATCCCCAGTCAGGGCACATGCCTGGGTTGTGGGCCAGGTCCCCAGTAGGAGGCATGCAAGAGAAAAGCACACATTGAAGTTTGTCTCCCTCTTTCTCCCTCCTGTCCCCTTTGTCTAAAAAATAAAATAAATAAAATCTTTAAAATTAAGCATGCCTACTATGTGCCAGATAATGTGACAGGCCTAAAGACCCACCATAAAACAGACAAAGTCCCTGCCTTTAAAGTGTAAACATTCTTTCTATGGAAGCTCATGTGTTATTAGGACCTGAACCTAGGTCTGATCCACACCTGCTCCTCCTACATACTGCCCTGAGAGGGAGAGACCCTTCAGCAGGTTTTCTAACAACTCCTCCTGTGAGATAAGTGGGGCAAAGTGTAGGTTTTTATTCCCTGTAACAGCTTCAGAGGGTACAACCAAGTAAGAACCCCAGACTGTGATGGTTAATTTTGTGTCTATTTGGCCGGGCCATGGGGTCCAGACACTTGGCCAGACATTATTCTGGATGCTTCTATGAGATCATTTTTGAGTAAGATTAACATTTAAATTGGTTAACTCTGAGTAGAGTGGATTGCCCTTCACAATGGGAGTGGGCCTCATCCAATCAGCTGAAAGCCTAAAAAGCACAAAAGATTAACTTCCCTGAGCAAGAAGGAAGTTTCCAGTAGACAGCCTTTGAACTTGAACCCTGAGTCTCTAGCCTAGGTCCTTCCCTGGATCTCCAGCTTGACACTTTTTGGACTTGAACTGCAACCTCAGGCCTTCGCTGGGTCTCCAGCCTGACAGCACACCCTACAGATCTTGGATTTGCCAGCCTCCATAGTCATATGAGCCAATTCCTTAAATCCCTCTCTCTCCATGTACATATACACATACGAGGTCTGTCCAGAAAAAGTCCAGCCACTGTTAATATAATGAGAACAGATTGTGCAACATCAGTGTAACCTAGCAGCCAAGGAGAGTGGACTGGAATGTGCATGTGTGAACAATGATGACTTCACTGTACTAGTCAGTGGGGGCGGTAGAAGCTGTTGAGTGAGCATGTGTACTGTGTGGCCATCACATTCAAAATGACTGAGCAAGCAGAGCAATGAATCTGCATCAAATTTGGATTAAGCTTGAAAGTTCCTCTACAGAATCTATTGAGATTTCAGAAGGCCACTCTGAGCAACTCGTGATTGGCAGCTTCATCACAACAATGCACCCACTTCTGCATCACATCTCACGCAATTTTTTTTTTTGTGAAATATCAAATCACCCAGGTGACTCAGCCCCTCTACAGCCCAGATTTGGTGTCCTGTGATTTCTGGCTTTTCCCAAAACTCAAATCACCTTTGAAAGGGGAGTGACTTCAGAAAATACAATGGGACAGCTGACAGCCACTGGGAGAGAACTGTGTGAGGTCCCAAAGTGCCTACTATGAAGGGGAATGAGACATCATAGTCCTATGTACAATGTTTCTTGTATCTTCTTCAATAAACGTCTCTATTTGTCATATCACATGGCTGGATACCTTCTGGGCAGACCTCATGTGTACACACACACACACACACACACACCTCCTATTGGTTCTGTTTCTTTGGAGAACTCTAATATATATACCTAAAAATTAAATATAAGACATGGAAAAAAGGCACCTTCAAAATTATTTCATATCAATATTTACAGCTTATTTCCACCATCCTCCAGTGAGACAGATCAACTCTACTTAGTCAATGGTTCCTTTCTAAACCAAGGGTAAGAATTTCATTAAGAGCCAAAACCAAGTAACTTTAAAACTTCAACTTCTACATCTGCAAAGAGGGCAATCTCCTGATCTGTAGTTCCTTAAACATACAAGGCATAGAACTCATTATTCAGAAAAGAAACCAGCAACATAATTCCACAAGCATCATGGTCTCCAGTGGAAAAACAAGTCTCATCTCAAACTTGGTCGGATGCATAATATTGCCTTTTTTCTTTAAATTGTCCTTACAACTATATACTGTCATCTAAGTATTATTACTGTAAACTCAGTATTCAATAAGATACAAATAATGTATTAGCCATATTATAGTAAGTCCTTAAGTATACCTAATAAAAAATGATAATGAACACTGGATTACACAGTAATGCAATTTAATTAGGACTTCACCAGAGCTTATAAAATGCCAAACTGTTTAAAACTGTTAAGATTTGAGTTATGACAGATTCATAAATAGAGAGCGGGCTGACAGCTCTGAGGGAGGGAGTTGAGGGTGTGGGGGGATTGAGCCAAGAAGAAAAAGAACTCATGGACACAGACAACAGTGTTTTGATTGAGGGGGGTGGGGAAAGGGTAGTAGGTGGAGGTGGAAGAGGATATAAGCGGGATAGATTATAATGGAAAAAATACAATAAAAAATAAACTATTTTAAAAAAAGATTTATCAGTTGATCTAGTTAAGCCAGAAGCAATACTTTAAATTTCTAATTTCGGAAAACTCTGCCACCCAACAAAAATATTTTTCTCCTTTATAAATTCCAGCATGATCTATAAAAGCTTTTCAAAGGTAGAACACTACCCAGTGTATGAGAGGAACTGACCCTTTGACTCTAACTAAAAATATTATATACTACCATATAATCTAATCATACATCAAATGCTTCTCTTTTCAGCTAAAAGTTTTGTTAAGAAGAACAACAGGAAACTACATACCGGCTGGTGCTTTGGAACAGGAAACACATTCAAAAGGACGCTCTGGAGGTCCAGAACTCAGAATCCTGTTTTTAACTGGGTGCATGCAAGTGCTTTCCCGGGACCACAGATCAGCGAGATGCTCGACTCGGTTTCTCTACTGTCTCAGTCTCTGAGAGGGAGCCTGCTGGGGCTCGATAACTTCACAGATCAAAAAGGAAGGCACAGTCTCACCTGGGATCACTGTTAGGCTTTCTTTAAACAAATATGTATTATTTTTAGTAAGACTGCTCATTAAAATATTTTTCACTTCAAATCCAGAATCCATGTCCAGTTTTTTTAAAGCATATTTTAAGTAACACAACAGCAACTCAGTGGAAACATCTAAAAGATGCAAATGTTATCATCATAATTTAAAAGGTCTTCCCCGCCATAATACTTATGAACTTAGCCACAAATGCGGGATGGATTTTACCAAGGACAAAAAGTATGCACTTAATGAATTCAACTGTGAAAAGTTCACCCAACCCTTCTTCAGTATTCCATAAATTTATACTCCTCAACCAAAACACTTTTCCTGTGGCATATTGACTTCCAAAGAAAACTGCATTAAAAATTATTAGAATCTTGGGAAGTATTAAAAATTTGTTTTTGTCAACTTCCTAAGTTGTTATTGCTGATTATCCCTATTTTGACAAACAGCATCACCTTTTTCATACTTATATAATTAAAGTAGTAATATGCTCACTGTAGAAAATTTAGTAAATCTAGAAATATAAAATAACTTTTTAAACATCACCTTTATTTGCTCCATCTAGAAATAACCAGAGTTAACATTTTGATATATGTGCTTTCAATCTTTATCTTAGATGCAAATACATATACTTTAAAATAAAATCGAGATAAAAATGCAATTGTTAACCAGTCTTTTTACCTTATACTACATTGTCAAGTATTTCTCATTTTTTTAAATTCTAGAAAGCATGATTTAAAACAAGATTTAAAAGCTTTATCCTATTAACTATGTATATTTCACAATGAATTTAATCACTTTCCTATTACTGGAGTCATGAGTTCTTTTAATTTTCTACCAAAACAACACTTTGATAAACTCTTTACTATCATTGACCAAAGAATATAAAGGATAATCATATCCAAAAAAGGCCTATAAACACATGAAAACATTCAAACTCACTAATAAATCAACATAATACACAAATTATGAAAGACATTTTCCACTTACCAAACTGAACACTACAAAGCATATAAACAATACCAAGGGCTGGTTCAGGGACTGTGAGAACACCATTCCAATGGAGTGCTAGTTGTAAAGCAAAACCCCCTTTCTGAGTAATAATTCAGGTAGTACATATCAAGGGCTTTAAAATATTTTAGCCAATAATTTTACTATTAGAAATATATCTAAATAGGCTAAATAACTGTAGATGCTGACCAAAAAAATTGTACATATGATTAACTTCCTGTTAATTTAGCATTATGCACAGACACCAAAAGTCAACGAAGAACTGATCTTACATTATTATCATTCTTGTGTTCTACTTTTCCTGTTTTATCATGGATTTTCACTTCTGGATCAGCTTTAATTTTTCATAAGGCTTGTTTGTGCATTTGTTTTAATATTCACTGCTCAACCTGAAAACTTCGAAGAGGAAATGACTGCCCTTTATTATTCTACCTACAGAATAAACTTCTAAAAGCAAGTGTATTTTACGTATTGGTGCACAAGATGATATTCAAACACTCTATGATAAAGTGTTGCCTTTCCCCCTGAGGAATGGTTTCTTAGAAGAAAATACTTCTATCAGCTGGTTCATAATCAAAAACGTGAGTTTGCCTTTTTCTTCCTTTATGGAACAACTCTGCACATCTATTTTGCCTGAAACAAGTGCTGAGCAAAAGGCTCCATCGATACAGCTCTGATGCACAAGTGGATCCTAAACACCCGTAAAGCTGTTGAGCTCTCTCGTCTACCGAGGCCCCTTACAGTGGAAGAAACACCTGTCAAATGCCTGAACAGACACCTCTGACTTCAGGACTATTTAAAAGTCCTGTGTTCAAGATTAGCCAGATTTTCCGATATACACGTGCCCTCCATGAAGCTGTCCTGACAAATTTCTGGAAGAAGATTAGAAGTAATCTCTGAAGGAGAGATCTGAAGTGGATGACAGAGAAAGGTCCACCTCACTACAAGGTGACAGACCCAAGGCACAGAGACACTCAGGTTCTCGAGGCCGTGCCAGTCCAAAGGCATCAAGGGAAAAACACCGAATTCCTACTCATCTGGTCACTCCTGGAAAGAAGCCTCCATGGTCCTGACTATCTCTTTGACCCTTGCCCACCACTGTGTCCCCCAATCTAGCCCACAGTGCAGAGCAAATAATTCAGAAGATGAGCGCTCCCCACAATAAAACTCATTACCTGTTTTTTAACATGTCTGAGCTGTTTCAATGAAAACCATTTTTCCTTTATACATCAATACATAAGGAATGGCTTTAACTCTACAAATGCTTTTTTAAATCCTTCTGAAATAGATTAAATAAGCAAAGAACAATACTTTCCTCCGAAAATATTACATTTCCAGATATTTTTATACTCTGCCTATTTCATTGTCCTTTTTGTAAGGATAGGTGCTAGAGAAAGAGAAAGCAAGTTAGGCTGAAAACTTAGGAATTGTGCAAAGAAATTATCAATATCTCAATTATGTCGAACTATGCTGCTGTGAAGCTATTTCCAGAACAAAAGTGAGTGAAGCAATTAATATGTCAGCAATTGTATTACAAAACATTTTTCTTTATTCTTAGGTTCCTCAGCAGGGTGTTTTAAATATATAGTTCAACTGCTAATTTCAATAATCAAGCTGCTCTGAAGAACCACTCCATAAAAATGTACTCCCTTGGGTTGAATATTTTAATCACCATCATTTTAAAATTCTTACTATAATGCGTAGTGTAAATAACATTCTCAAGAGCAATTTGATATAAATTCTTCAAAAGATGTCCCAAATTTTTCCTTTGAAATGATAGCACATTATAATAGTGATATTATACAAATATGTTTAAAAGATAATCAGAGAATCTCAAGATTTTAAAACTGATAATGGAGTCATAGTGATAAATTACAAGGATAGTCTCAATTACAAATAAGAACATGAAAGCCTTAAGAGGCAAACTTTCCCAAGTTTACAGAATATCAAGTAACTTTTGATTACTTTCATTACATTAATAATACTTAACACTGTATATATGTATGCCTTTGTGTGTATATGTATATGTATGTATATATATTTCAGTAGACAACGTGCAATAAACTAAACACCCAACCAAAATTACTCACCTCACAGATGGTTATATTACAGAAAATAGCAAGTATGGCATATGAAATCTGTACTGAAATAATAAAGGATGAGGAGAATTTTAAAAATAAAGAGTTGACATTTGCCCATGAGCAACCCCAATCTACATAAAAGAATCATGAAAGCAACAACATAAAGAGCAGTAGGATGGAAATAAGCATCAGAGAGAAAAGGACAAGGGTCCCTTCATGCTAGAAAAGACCAATGCAAAGATGCAAGTCAGCATTAGCACTATTTGTGCCTTTAAAGACAGGCTCTGCTAAAGCAAAGGCTTAGGCTTCAACAACAGCAATTTCAGATCACATGGATAGAAGCGCAGTGTCCCAAACGAGGGCGTTACTCCAGCCATCCTCTTTGCTACACACACTATCCATCCTCAGTTGGCAAATACGTACGCTCACCCCTTCCTGGATCCTGCTGTCTCCTCAGTTTCTTGTCTTCTTTCTCTCCATGACACTGCATGAAAGGGCAGGCAGAATTTGTTGCTTGCACATCTTCCCACTTAATCTTTAGACCACATCACCATCCAGAGAATTCTTCTGCCTCTGCTCTCTAGATTTTCCTATAGTCTGCTGTCCTCACGGTATGTCAAATTTTTACCTATCCCAAGTCATACTCATTGTGTCTCCTACATTCCTTTCAAAAAGCCTGCCCCGGTTCCATTTATATGAAATGTCCAGAAAAGGCTAATCCACAGAGACAGAAAGTAGATTACTGGTTGCCAGAGGATGCAGGAAGAAGAAAAATTGGAAGTGACTGCTAACAGACACAGGGCTTCTTTCTAGGGTGATGGAAATTTTCTAGAATGAGAAAATAGGGACGGTTGCCCAATACTGTAAATATACGGAGAACCACTAAATTCTACACTTTAACATAGTGACTTTGATGTCACTTGAATGTTATCTCAATAAAAGAATTGCAAATTAAAAGTAAATGAAAATACGCACATGCGTGTTTATGCACGTGTGCACTCACACACACAGCATGTCCCTTCTTCCAACTCTCCCTTTGACCCGGCAAAATCACAAACTCCCCACAGTGGAATTACTCAAGCAGAAGCCAATGATCACCTGTCAGCAATATGCTACTGAAGGGCTAACTGAAGGGAGTGGGAAATTACACTAGATTGCGTTTAAGTACTTTTCATCTTTAAGCTGCTATGTCAGAAACCAAAATAAAGAGATCAGAACCAGAGGAAAATTTTTAAAGTGACCAGGAATAAGAAGTATAAAGCATTACTTGAAAAGTTTTCTTCCTATTCAAAATGAGAAACTGTGGACTATAAGGAAGGAAAAGAACAAAAATGAAATAGATTCCAGAAAAGCACAAAAAATTATGAAAAAAATATTCTAAATCTAAATAAGTTAGATAACAGCACAAAAACCAAGAAATAATATTCAGTATATGTCCTGTCAAAGCGAACAGTCAAGAAGTAATATTTAGAGTTTAATAGTGCAAAATTTGTTTTGCTTATAGAGAATTTATCCTATATCTAATTGTATATTTCTACAGAAATTCTGAAACCTTTTTCTTTTTGAGTAGTGAAGAGGATATAAGAGACAAGTTACTGCAAATGAGGTTTAAATCAAATTACTGAGGAGGGGCATAAACTGGGTTAATAAGGTAAACAATATATGAATAACATAATAATGTTGCTTTCCCAAACTTCATCCTCTTACCTTTTAACCCAACAACTAATGTCCTTTGTGAGGACGTTTAGAGGGGAAGATAAAATATTCTGGAGGATACAAAAAGCAAGAAACTTCAAATCTTTCTACTACAAATAAACACCAGCAAACACCTGTAGTGTCTTGTACAGAAAAACTGTTTTTTACATGCCAAATGACCAGCATCCAGTGACAAAAAGAGGGACTAGAAAAGAGGTTCATTCAATAAACATTCATTATTTAACATTCCAGAGTGCATTAAAATATTTGACATGTTTACCTGGTTATAAACTATAGGTTACAAATCATCGAAACTTAAAAGGAAGTTTAATTTGAATATTATGACTTCAAAGGTATCCAAATACATGCAAGCTAGGTAAGATGACGATTCTTACACTCTCTAGAAATATATTTAGACTTCCAAAAGAATGAAAGAAATGGAATTCCTGAGTCCATCAAAAACTTCCTCCTCTTGCCTTTTTATACCTGAAAACTTAGGCCACACAGAGTCTAGAATTTTTGATGACCCAAACTCCTTATGAATTTAGGGATCACTACCTACTTTGGCATCCAGAAACAGAGTGCTCCGTGCACTTCACAAGTTTACACCTGTTTCATCTTAAAGAATATTACTTGGCACAACCAGCTACATACAGCAGACCCTTGTGGAAAGCACATTTGTTAAATGAGCTTCCCCAACACTTTAGGACAAGCCCCTTTCAGAAGCCAGGAGACTACAATTCAAAATCATGTTCCAAAGAGTAGTGTGTTGACCAGAACCATCATCACCAACTTGAGAGCTTGTTAGAAATGCAAAATCTCATCCCAGACTTACTGTTTTGTGAGCGTGCTGAATTGTTTGAGAATTACTGGGAATATTAAATTCTGTTATAAAGATTGAGAGACTCATAAGAAGTGATAATATTTGATGATCTCATAAGCTAGTAGCTTATAAAAGAGACAACACTCTGAGGCTCAATTAAGTTTAGATAATGAAAGCTTGTAAGAGAAAGGCAAAATTCATGTGTTAAAAAATAAGTGAGTAACCTGTAAGACATGCCAAAATAGAAGAGATGATGGAGCAAGCAAAAGGTGTACCTGCGAGTAGGAAGGGGTAGAAAGATCAGGTTAGAATCATGTCATCTGACAGCTGTGTCTTCTCCATGTCAGCCAGCAACCAAAGATACTCAGTATGGTCCTATCCGGGACTCCAAGGTGCTCTACCCAAGAAATGCAAATAAAACCCCTGGCTCGTCAGCAGGCAAACTGGTAAAGCTACAGCTGTATCTAAGTGCACCTGTCCCCACTCTCTTGAATACAGCAAGCCTGTATCATTAGCCCAGGGTATCACTGGTCAGGGAATCCTTGCTCCAGTATCCACTTTAGTCCTCATAACCATACCACAGATGGGGAAGACTGATGTGAAAGAGGATCAGGACATATGAGTGTGTACCAGGACTCAGGCAGCGAGCGTGGTCCTTCTGAACCTGTTAGCCCTGTAAGTACGTGAACTTACTCCGTGGCTTTCCTCTGGCTTCCAGCTATGGGTTTTAAACTGAGTTTATAAATCGTGTGATTCAACCACTTTAGTTTAGTTGCTGAGCCTATCTATGCCATAACCTCTGAAATAGCTGGTAGTATGTACTTGGAGGCTAACCACTGCATCAAGGCAATTGCCCACAAAACACCTACTGAATCACAGATTCGCGCTTTGAAAGATCCTCAGGTGATTCATATGCATATTAAGTTTAAGAAGCACTGAGCAAGACTGTTAGAAAAAGCTCCTCAAAGACAGAAATTGGGATCTCAGAACCATGCTCTGAACACCATCCTGAATAAAAGTCCTTGTGTACCCCCTGACAACTCAGAGCCCCAAATGAGGGCGAAAACACTAAGAGAATGATTTTCAACTTCTCATGTAGGGTTCAGGGCAACACTGCTGCCTGTGGCGAGTCTCCTTTGAACACAGCTCTGAAAAGCTCTAGAGTTTAAGGAAACACTCAGAAAAGTACAGCACAATGCACCTCGACATTAACCCTGCGATCTCCTTCTTGCTGGGAATTAGGAAAATGCCCTTTTCCAGATATATATTTCAAGAACACCAATTCAAAGGCCATAAGGCTACCAGAAACAGAGAAAGGGGTATGACTTCCTTTATAAAGTTTCAGTGGCCTTAGAAAGATCATCCAAAAACAGAATTGAGCAGAATAGCCTTAGAAGCATCTCTGAAGGGCTGTATGGTTCCTACCAACCAGCCGCCTCTGATTTGCCTGGCTCCAATCATTTTATGTATTTATTACATTTGCATTGTTCTTGACATATAGTAAGGGCTCTGTAAATGTTCTGAATTGACAGAAAAAAGAATGAAAAGTGTCAGCTTTTCTATTCTTGATTTATCTAAGGCAAATTTAATTAATTCAATCCCTTGGTTTTGAGAAATTCCTAAGAATAAAGGCATAAATCCACATCTCACATCAGCACAGTTCACAATACTCCTTCACCCTGTATCTCAAAGCTAGATTTTGTGTTTTCCATTATTAATCCCATTATAGTTTTCCAGGACACTAGGAAACACATTAACCTATCCATTAAGAAATAATCTGACCATTTCTAAAAGTCACCAACAATTATGTATAAGGAATATGCTGCACAGGAAAGATCAGCTACAATCTGTATGATTTTCTAAGTCTAGATTGAAGTTCAGATTTAAGATCAAGGGAAATGTCTATTTAAAACATCTATAGAAGAAGTGAAATAGAAACTGAGGACATGAACGGAGATCATAAACAAGACCTAAAACAGCAGGCTAGCATTGCTGAGAATTTTTACCCTAGTGAAGAACAAGATGAGAGTATCAGGAAAAGTATGTAAAAGTCCTAAAGATCACTTCTGTAAAGAATATACTTCCTATTGCTTCTGAAAGAGTGTGTTGAAATTTCAAAGGAAAAGATTTCAATTTGAAATTGTTAACTTCCCATTCTATAAATAATGCTTTATAAAAAGAATTTAAAAACACACATATGGCAAATCTGAGTGTATCCCCTTCCAAATGATCGACTGGATTCTGCTCACTCCGTGTACCTAGCACAGCTGGACAGCCCAGGTATTCATTAGACACTTTGGCACAAGTTTTTACTGTGTTGCAGGGGTTTTAAATACGTGTTTAAGGATTGACTCTACAAGCTCACAGAGTAAAAGGTAACCTTATAAGTTTTTGTTCTCCCGTAGCTAACAGCATGAGAATAGACACAGGATAAGCCTTCAATAAATACTTACTGAATTTAATTAAGTACTACCACTCTCTGAGGCAAAAATCCTCACTGGAGATTAATCTAAACACTGCCATCACTACCACCACCCAGTAGAAAAGTAGCTCTCAAAATTTCCAAGTGAATTCACTTACATGCTAAACAATGGGAACAACAAGAAAGAGTCTTATTCATTATGAAGGGCAAAGAATGAATCTTCTGTTTGCCAAATTAATCCACTCCAGCTAGTACTGTTAACTGCCCACTAAAACGCAGGGCGCTATCTCTGTTTCACAGATCTTTTGCTTGATCTATGTTCTGATGAAATGTGTTAAACTTAAATATATGTATTTATTTCACTCTTTATTATATGAAATACACAGCATCTTTATTGTATGAAAACTAAAAGGCAAAATGCTTACCGGTATAAGCAATAGTAAAAAAAAAATCACTTTTATTTCAAAATATCATACCCAAAACCTGGTTTCATCATGTATGAACAGCTGTATTTCAATGATAAATCCTTGAAAATTCATTAAACCTATTACTATGCAGTTATATTTTGGGTAGCACAAGACCCAGATGCAAAGCCGATGTCCAAATGGCCTGACTGGGTAGCATTCTACTTGACAAATTTTCATACGCTGCTAATTCCCATTAGGGAGTCAGTGACTGTTTTTAACAAACTCCTTGAAGAGTTCATTTCGGTTACTTGTGCCTTGCTTGATGTGAAACAATTTAATCTTACTGCTTTCTCCTAAGGGGCAGAAAGATGACGTCCAAAGGGGAGTACTTGCCAAGGGGTCCTAACTGTGAAACTCAGGAGCTCACAGAACAGGCCTGAAACAGGCTCCCTAAAGAGAGTGCCTGGAACTGGGGGGAAGAAGACAGAACAGCAAAGGGAAGGGGCAAAGCAGTGCAAAGAAACTTGGTTTACTCAGAAACTAGACTCACATCTCTAGGCATTTTAAACACAGTGGAACTTCGCCTGGCCCCTTCTGATCCAGAACTTCTGCTTTATGCTAATGAAAGGAGTTTCCCAGCTACCACCTGTAGACAATTTCATAGATTATTACTTTATTGCAAAACAGCATTGTGTGATTAAAGCAAGGCCGGATTTCTCTTTGCTGTGTAAACTACACTACAGCCTTATATAGGAGTTTCATCAGATGGAAATGGCAATAGACAGTGATTAGAGAGTTTCCGGAGAAAATTTTAAAAGATACCATACCAAATTCCAAGTCTATCATAGATACACTGTGTAAGCTGGAAGCCCCTTACAAAGTGGTTTCAAACCACACATTCTGCCACTGCAACCCTCCAGCTCCCCTTAGGAGGCACGCCAGAATCTTAGGAAGGGGCTGGTGGGCAAGTGCACTTTGAAAGAGCTCTCCAGGAGAGTCTTTCAACCTCCTGCCCTGTTGCCATTACCGGCTAATAACGTTTCACCGCCCGCTGCTGAGGCACCCTGTGCCATTCCTCTGTATCAAATGTGAACTAAGTGAAGTCGTTAGAACAGAGCATCTGAATTCAGCTGGCATTTATCCAGTTTTTAAGAGGTAAAAATAAATCCAGGAATGGCAAATCAATTTAACTTTCTTCCACAAAATTTCATCTTAAATCTCCCTATCAAATTCTGAATGCAAAGCTATTTACAGTCATGGCTTTCCAATTAAAGCCCGCTAATACATTTCCATGGGTCAAACTTTCACTACCAAGTAGCAGTACAAAAAAAAAAAGCTCCAACATTCCTCACAATCCACTTACACTTAAGTGATAATTCAGATTTTTTTAAGCAAGGAAATAAAGAGTATATCAAGATTACCATAACTCTCCCATTGTGTACTCTACTTGATATCCTAGTGTTTAGATTCAGAAAATATTACTTATGGGTAATCTTAGGTAAAACTTGTTACAGAAGTAATTCTATTTCAAACTAATACTCCTGATTTTCAGTGTTCACATTATTCATACTCCGGTCCACTGGAAAGTATCTCACAATCCCGAAACTTCTTCAACTTTAATGTTACTCAGTACTGGCTTATGCAATTATAAAACACATTAGGAAATAGGCTGGATATCTCTCAAACTCCAAATTTTTAAAATCACCTGACAACATTCTGTGTATCAACAACCTTGAGCTCCTTACACTTGTCAAAATCTGTTCTGCATACAGTTAGGCCCAAATACTAAGGAAACTTGGAAAAAACTTGGAGAACAAACTAAGAAAACATACTTACCTTAATTGGAGCACTACTAAACTTAATTCTCCTTTTTGCTGGGATGTCATCTTCTTCTGGCAATCCAACGATTTCTGAGTATTCCATGTCAGGTTGATAGTAATTGTTCTCATCACTATCGTCCTGCTCATCCTGTTCGGTGCCTGTCTCTCCCCAGTCCGAATTACACCTGGACCTTACCCTATATACATTATAGTCACTGTGCATGTAAACATGGGAACTCTCAACATTACTTATATCTTCGGATACTTCCTGCCCATACCTGGATCCAGAAGCATCAGCAGAGATAAAATCACCACCTGCAAGTTCTTTCTTCTGTGGCATTGCTGCCTCATTCCCAACCAAATTAGCTTTGGCATCTTCATTTTGTGGTGAAAGGATGTCAGACTTTGGCATTGCCTTATCCTCAGCACAAGGTTCTTCACGAACGTCTTCGTCAACTCTGTCAGGAGTCTCTTGGTTAGATGTGGAGTCCTCAGCTTCCCTGCTTGGCTGTGTCTCTTCACTAGGCATCAAAGCTAGAGAGGTACTTTTCAAAGCCACTTCTGTTACTAAGGATGTGTTACTCTTCCGGGCATCCTCTGAGTCATCACCGTGTTTGCTTGGAGGAGACCAAGAATTAGAATCCTTCAGGTGACCAAAGGTGTCAAGATTCGTAACAGTCACAGCTGGTAAATTTAGGGGATAATGTCCAGTCACTGAGTATTCACTGTTTTCAGCCTTCTCGGAAATGGTGGAAGTGGGGGAATCGGTGTTCTCAAATACTGCACTCAGTTGACTCACGGTGGGGGAGACAGCCTCTGTCCGGGAGCTAAGGCTGTCCAAGGAATCAGTACTGCCTCTGTTGGACTTCGAACCACCCCATTCGTCCTGAGGTTCACCGCCTCCGGCTTTCTCTTTCTTTGGGGAATAACGGTGGTTCTGTCCGGATTCATGCACACTTCTCTCAAACAACTTCCGAGTTTCTGTGAACTTAGAATATGAAGGGCCATCGTGCATTGTGTCAAATCTACTAATTCGTTCTGAAACAGAGGACTCCAATTTAACAACTGAGCCATCCGTTTTCTCCAGAAACTCTTTGGGCTTCATTCTTCTCTGAGGAGATGAAGGTCCACCTTTGCCCCTTGTTTTGGCAATGACTGCGGCATTCTCACTGGGCTCCATACCCATCTGCATAAATAGATTTTTAATTCTGTTGACATTGGAGCCATATTTCCTCCCCCTGCTCTGCTGGGAGCCCTCACCTTCTTTTGTTTTTTGTTCCCCATCTGACTTGGGTTTGTCAAAGGTGCTTTTCAGTGCCTGGAACTCAGTTCTATAGGCATTCCTGTGAGGAGAGGCACTTCTGAGAGTGCTTCGTTCGCCTGAAGACTCGGTTTTCAACATTTTTACTTCAGGGTGAAAAGCCAATGTTCATAATGATCGGGGGGAAAAACAAGAGACAAAAACACCTCTCTTCTCTAATCACCAGTATTTGATCAAGAAAAAGTACCTCTCAAATGGCATACTGTGTCAGGGATCCTCGCAACAGGTGTGTTAGGAAATTATTCAGTCAAGAGTTACACAAAATGGCTTTTTTTCAAAGCAAGACTAGAGGTTCATCTGTAATAGAAAAGAATGAATTTCTGAATTCATTTACTCATTTGAATTTATTTTTACTCAACTAACATACACTTTTCCCTTTGAAGTAGCTTCAAACAGTGGACATTACTAATTGAAACTGGAATTTAAAAGCCAAGACTTTAAAAGTTATAACTCTGATTGGTCTCTGGTAGCAAAATGTTTCAAACACACTTGGGAGAGCTCTACCAAAATCACACACATACACACATACAAGTTACACACAAGTACACTTAAAGCAATACTTTAGCCCAAGTTTTGGTTGTTTTTGTGAATCACCTTAAAAGAAATTAGCAGTTCATGCATCTTTAAGAAATCATCAGACTGCCCAGAAAAATTAACTTCATTCAAACTCTCCACATCAGATGGAACTTACTCCTTCTGTATATAAGTACAATTAAAAGTTTGGAATCTATGTTTACAAACTTGAAAACATGCCTATAGAGGCTTATTTCCCTCTTTGTGGTCCAGTGTTCTCATTTACAGCATCCCCAAAGCAACACTAGTGCAATTTCAAACCAAAACAAGCAGAATAAAGTTCTTAAATGGCAGTAAGTTTCACTCTAAGTCCACTTATAGCAAATATTTGGAAGTTTTCTAAGAGTGGAAATTATTAATTACAGAGAGGGATGTAGAATGTCATGGGAATAAAAGCAT
The DNA here is from genome assembly GCA_028533065.1 of Trachops cirrhosus. Taxonomy (NCBI): domain Eukaryota; kingdom Metazoa; phylum Chordata; class Mammalia; order Chiroptera; family Phyllostomidae; genus Trachops; species Trachops cirrhosus. Next base: position 26,562,442 of record CM052549.1, read on the forward strand.
GAGAATGTGATGATCAGAAAGCAAATGTACCATGAAACCTCTTTTTCATAGCCCTGATTTGTTTATTCCTACTTGCCTCCAACTTAACTAAAAGCTCAAAATGCAACCCAATGCAGGCTTGCTGGTCTCCTGGAGCCCACAGCTGGATTTTATATCAATAGGCCAGCGATAAATATTTCAAGATCTTCTGAGATGCAGACAATGTAGTTCTAAAGATTTTTCATTTTGTTTTGGTTTTGGTTTTTAATATTAGGCCGAGCCACATCAGCCCCATGCACCATCAGCAGAGGAAGCACACACTTTCACTTAAATCGTCTCCGAACTCGGGCTCCTGGCCCAGCACGCATGCATGGCCCATGCAGACAAACAAGAAAGGCTTTAGAGTGTGGTGCCTGGTTTTTGGTAAGGCATCGACGATCTCCTTCTACCTGCCCTGACATTTGCATCAGCCTAACACATGCTCCCCTTCCCCTCCCCCTCCCTACTCCCTCCCCCGCCTTTTCGAGCCCAAGGGGGCGGGAGCGGGGGAGACGGGGCCGCCGGGGGATTCAAAACCTGCCCTCACAAAAGACAAACATAAATAACACCAACTTGAGAGGCGGCCGATTCCCAAGCCAGATCCTCGGCCCCGGGGCAGGGCCGGGAGAGCAGGTGACGCCAAGCGCTATGGTAGGAGGTCGCAGTCTAGCTTTGTGCCAAGAAGCACCTGAAGTCCCCTAACACATTGGCTGCGGCTCCAGGCGGCTGCCAGGCGGATCCCAGTGTGGCAAGGGGAGAGCCGAGCTCCCTAGCCACATTTGAAAAAAAGGAAAAATAAAAAAATTACAGGGTAATAATCATAAATCCCTTTGTTTTTCCTCCCAATGTGCCAGGAAACAATAGATCCTACTGATATGCCTCCGATCTTCAACCTATCGCTCCCAACCACAGCCCACCCCCACCCCCAGCCTGCAACTCAGCCTTTGTACCAGCCGAGGTTTTCCCTCTACGTCTCCACCCTCCCCAACTCGCCCCGCGAGCAGCCTCCCCCTTACCCGAGCGGGAGCCGCCGCCTGCGGGAGGGTCGGGCGGCCGCGCTCCCACCCCTCCTCCGAGGCGCCCCCGCCCCCCGGTGGCCGCCGCTCGGCTCCGCGCCGCCCGCTCGGTGCCCCTCCACCCACTCCTCACGGCGCAGCGCCGAGGGCGGCTGCGGCGGCCGCTTCCACTCGTGCCGGGGCCCCCACGCGCGCCCTGCCCACGGCGGGCGACCCCAGGAGGCGCGCGGCGCTCCCCAACGCCATGGCGGGCGGCGGCCGGCCCGGCGCGCTCGCACACTCGGGCCGGCCTGGGGCCGGGACGTCCCGGCCCGAGAAGGGGCTTCGCCCACGTGCGGTCACCCACGCTGGCCGTTTGGCCTGCCAGGGAGTCGGGGTGTAATGCGGGGAGAGGCCGCGGGGGTGAGGAAGGCCTGGGGTAACAGGTGCCTCACCTCGGCTGATGGGATTAACTCTAGGGCCGCAGAGAGAGAGAGAGCCCGGCAGCAAAATCCCAGGAGAGGGAGAAAGAGAGAGAGAGAGAGAGAGAGAGGGAGCCTCTGGCGGCCAACGGAGGGCGAAAAGCACCGGCCCGGGGCGAGGCCGCCCCACCCCCTCGGCGGTGGGCGAGGGGCCTCGCGGGCCTGGGGCACGGCCTGCGCTGGCCGGGCCTGCCCGCCTTTCTGCTGGGGTATTGGTTCCGCGGGAACTGGGGTCTTGCGCTGCCCGCTGCTGGAGCCCTACAAAGTCTGCAGTTAACTCTGTGACCCCAGGGCATCTAAACCCCCAGGCCTTTCTGCTGGCCCGAAAGGCCCACACCTGGCTAGGCCGAGGCCCAGATCCCCGGTGGCCTCAACCTTGGCCACTGCACTCCACCCACCTTGACCTTCAGCCTCAGCTGCTAAAAGGAAAGGGATAACGAGTTCTTCTGATATTCTTGGCAGGACATTGTTTTTCAGACCCTCACCCTTTTATCAATAAAGGCTCAGTATCCCCTCCTTCCTACCCCCCCCAAAAAAATACTGGAGGTGTCACAGCCTCACTGCAAACCATGAAACTGAGCGTGACAGTCATTGTAGGCCTTTGAACCAACCTTTTCAAACTCTATGGAGTAGAAATTCTTAACGGACAGTTTTTCAAGAAAGTAAAACATGACTCATAGAAACATAAAATGAAGATGTGTCCAAAAATATTATTTGATTCATTAATTAAGGAGAGAACCAGCAAGATACTGCAATACAGTCATATGAGACTGTGAGAAATAGACCTTTATGGACAATCAGAAAAGAAGCAAAACTGGTTAATATTGTACAACGTACTAAAATACAATCTTTTGAATTATCTGTTCCACAGGCAGTATTCAATTGTGTCTCTTAGAAACAAAATCATTCCCTTTATCTCTATATAAGAACCATTAACATTACCATGAATTTCTAAAGCTTATAGATTAGTAAAATAAAGGCAGTCAAAGGTTCAGGACACTGTAAAACCAGAAAACTCCACATTCCTGTAGATAACATCCAACATTCCATTGAAAGGACACCCAGGAATCTTTTGTCCATTTCAAAGTCTTAAGCAAGTTTTTCCAACAGCACTGTTATTATGTGTATTTTACAGATAGGAAAACTGAGGTTTAGGTTTTGTAACTTACCCATGGCTTTATCAGCAGCAAATGATTATGGCTGGTTAGGAATTCGGGCAAGTATGTATGCAGAATCCACACTCTGGGAGCAAAATCTTTTCTCCCTTGATTTTGAAAGGGCTTTGTAGCTAATCTATGTGTCCTTTATTTTGAACAGTGAATTTTTTTCTTCAAGTCTCACCAAATTCTGGGTGCTTTCCCAAGAAATTGGCATTCCCTGCCTATGAAGTAGATGTCACTTCTGTAAGCATAAACAGATGTAACAGGCAACGTGAGGAGCCTGTAGTTCCAGTCTCCGATTTTGGAAAAGAACATTTGTGCTGTCTGGGTTAATTTAATGGAAAAGTTCCTGTCACTTATTTGTAGTATGGAAACCATGTTTTCCAGGAGAATAACCTAAATGCAGGAACCTAATCACTGAACTTGATCTGTAGAAGAGGGGGCAGAGTTGACAATAAAATCACTCTTACACCTCTTAAAAAAAAGAATGAATCAGACAGAAAAACAGGCTGAAGAATTTGATTGGCTTGTATTTCATTTTTTTCTTGAAATTCGAACCTTCTAGAAAAAGTCATACTGAGGGAATCGGTAACAGAGTTTAAAAATAGAATGCTGACAATTTAAGATTCCTGATTGCCCATACTCTACTTCTACACTTATCTGAATGTTTGAAGGCTCTACTAGGCCAGTAGTAATCCAATGTGTGGGGGTATTTAACTTTAAATTAATTAAAATTAAATGCAATTAAAAATTCAGCTCCTTCTTAGCCACATTTGAAGAACTCATTAGCTTCACGTGGCTAGTGGCTACCTGTTGGGTACTGTGGATACAGAACATTTCCAACCCAGAAATTTCTATTGGACAGTGCTGTCCTAGACAACATTTACACTTTTATAAATTAGGTAAAGCATGCTGACTTCCTAAGTGTTAAAAATTAGTTCCGTAACAGATCACTAATGTATTGGGGATTCAAGGCCTTAAACTTTGCATGTTCCCATGGAAACAAGTGGGGCCAGTGTTACTGCATGAAAAGTGAAGTTTAGCACTGACATGCAAGGCATCTACATGCAATGTGCTTGAGGAAGGGGGTAGATGTTCGTGTGTAATTTCTTTCATATATTACATAGAATATTGTGGGCTGTCATTCTGACTTCCTTCATAGCCAATAATATCACCATTAGCAAGAGTAGACCATAAGGTTAGTTGACAAACAAAAAGTACAATATGAAATGCATCCCACACTGTTTTAAGTAGTTTCTAAATAGTTGTTTTACATTTTCATAATGGTACACTGAGTAACTATTCAAAGAATTAAATTTTTCATGTGTATAAGTGAAATGTTGGCTACAGTTGTGAAATTAAGCTTAAACTAAGCGTGAATCAAATTTGAAGAATAAGGAAAATTGATTAAGCTGACTGCAGACTGCCTATTACTCCTAAATTTATAGCAGGAAGCACCCAGATGATTTTGTGTAAGAGAAGTACATAAAGGGAGAGAAAAGAATAAACAAACTTAAACATCTCCAGAATAATTTCTCTATGGAATAGGCAAAGTAATGAAAGAGCAATTCCTATAGGTAATTTTACACATAACTTTAGCATAAAAGAATATTTTACTCATACTCTTGTTTTTTTTAAACCAATATTAATAAGAAAAACTGGCCCTGACTGGTGTAGCTTAGTGGATTGAGCACAGGCCTGTGAATCAAAGGGTGGCCGGTTCAATTTCCAATCAGGACACATGCCTGGGTTGCAGGTCAGGTCCCCAGTAGGGGATGCACAAGAGGCAACCACACACTGATGTTTCTCTTCCTCTCTTTCTCCTTCCCTTCCTCTCTCTAAAAATAAATAAATAAAATCTTTTTTTAAAAAAAGAAAAACTGGTTGATAATAATAAGGCATTTTATCAAAAGTTTAGTTGTAATTGCTTATTTTACATTTGTAAATATCAGAGAGCTTTGTTGCCCTCAGATAAGCCTGATTCTGTGATGCTGGCTATAAAATTAAGCTTACCTCAGTAAATGGATTTTGTAATCCAGAAGGTGTCATTTCTGCCCAAACGAATTGAGTCAGCATGACTTTCTACCTACATTCATGGTGTGGCCGTGCCATTGAAAATTGACAGTCATCTTAGTCTATTTCTCGTTCTGCGACACAGCCAGTGTCTTGGCTTTACAGGCTGAAAGGAGGCTCGTGGTAAGTTTGAGTATTTATCTTTATTTGCTACAAGTTAATAAACTACAAAATTTCTTGGGGTTTCTTAAAATCATTTTCAGTTTTTAGTAATACCTTAGTTTTACAAGTGAACTACAGTAGACACACACAGTGTGTTTAGGCCGAAGTTATTCATCTTCTCTTTGTACCCTATTTTTGGTTTATTTGGTTGCCCACACAAAACATAGAAAACCGAGAGTTTCATTGGACTAGACATTGGTATGACGTTTTCACTACTGTTAACTGCTGCCAAGGTTGAAACAATAACTGCTATCCCCATTCTTTCAGTTTTTTGTTTAACAGTGGTGCAAATTGCATGTTTAAAAAGCAAGTGTGGGTATTTATCTGCTTCTACAGATGCCTATCTTATTACTTCCAGCAGATTAGTCCTCTGGCTGAAGGATTCTATTCTCCGGACTCTTATCTGCCTGTCCTCCACCCACTGGGCGTACCTGAACTTGGGCACGCTTGGTTTTGGCGTGTTGTCTACTCTGCTTCAGAATAATTTATTATTTCAAAACTGGAATAAACAGGAGAGACACGGTGATCCTTCGCACAGAGAGCAGTTAGGGAAGTGTCAAACTGAGATTCAAAGTGAAAGCGTTGTACTGGAATTCACAGTCAGTGCTCTTACTCTAGAGGTGCTAAGCCTAGGGCTTGAGCTATGCGATAATTGTCCAAAACACTCTTAATGGTGCAAATGTGGAGGACAGACTCAAAGAATAACAAAGGTTTCTCAATAGCTTCTCTATTCATCATTAGCCTTAGTGAGCCGATTATTAAAGTAAATAAACTCCCCATTTACCTACTGTTAAAACAGGAGATAGCTGTGATTTTATTTCCATTTCCAGTCTAGAAACAAAACCTCCTTGAAGAAATCCACTATAGTCCCATTTTTTACAAAATTTAAATTATAACATATTGCATTTTAAGAAAACTCTGGTATTTAATTTGTAGATGTGATCATCTGCTTTTAAAAATAGTAAAAAATTTGCTCTGAAGTGGTTAGTAACTTTTCCATAGGTTCCTAGCCATAACCCTGATGTCCAGCCTAGACTCAGTAAATACTGCTATTTTAACACATAGCTTCAAATAAAGTGGTAAAATATATCATAATCCCTTACATGTTTTTACACCATTAAATTTTTTAATTGGATGAATAATGAACAAGTCCTAGTCAGTGGGCAGATCTTAAGTAATTGAACCTCTCATTTTGGTCCTAGTTTGTCACTCAGCACTGTGACAGTATTTGGGAATGTTGCTAGACCTAGTCACGGTTCCTTAGGATCTTCTTGGTTAAGCCACTATACAAAGTTCTTCACTCAATTAGCATCTCATATCAGAGTCCAAATGTACTGATGAATCACATACCTTCTTGACTTTTTGTACTGTTGTTAGAAGAAAAAACTTTCCAACTAAAGTTGTAAAATTTTAGTTTTCTAAAAATATATTTGCATAAGTTAAAATGAAAAGACCAGTTAGTCTACAAATCTTGCATCTTCATCTGCCTTGTGATTTTTGTTTAGCTGAACAAAATACTATTTAATTCTACATTAGTACTTTTTTGACCTATAAACCAAGTGTTTGTTTCCTTTGGCCAAGTTACTTTGAAAAGAAAACCATGAACACCATGGTGCCAGATGTCTATGCAAGCAGAAAATACGCTATTTAGTTTCCATATTGAATTGGGACAAAAATATAAGCAATAATCTAAACATCCTATTTATGTTAGAAAGACAGAAACAGTGCAGTTAATAGTTAAAAACAGCTTGATGCCTATCTGGATCCTCAAGATTCATCTTTTATGATACTGAGAAGAGAAATAAATATATCAATGTGAAATGAAATTGTGCTGATATTAATTAAAATTTTAGAAGGTGGTTAAATAGTATAGTCTCAAACACAAAAACAAGAGATCATCTTTGCTGGGAATATAAATTTGACCTATTGTAGCTTTAAAGGGAAGAAAAACTGAATTTTTAAAAAATGTTGCTTTGTTCAAGAATCTAACAACCTAGTCTGACATTTTGTGAAGCCTGAATAACTTTCTTACAATAAATTACATGCATTTGAATGCAGTGAACTATAATATAATGTACGCAAAGTATACATATTTTGCAAATTCGTAAGTTGAAATCATCGTAAGAGTCTCAGAAATTAAGCAAGGTCAGCAACATACAATCAAATGATTGACTACCACATGCTCATCCACAGACAGGAAAGTTGAGCCAAGGCCAAATAAGGCATTTAGATGCACAAATAAGTAGTTATTTATTATGTGATGTCGTTTTATTTTCTGAAAAACAAATGCATCTTCAAAAATCTAACACTAAGCTTCAAACTCACACTAAGATACTCTCTCAGAAGAGGCTGACCCAGAAACCTACATGTTTACATAGAGGAACAGCTTCCAAAATGTTTGTAGTCATGCTCACCTCATTAACACCAGTCAGATAGTTTCTGTAGGATTTCCTAATTACAAGGTCATTGCACACTATGATGATTTTTATTTTGCTTTAAATGAAATTGTCTCCAACTTCCAGAGAAGGTATGATTTCTCTGCAAGATTCTAACCATATGTTTAGATATGTAAAACTTAAGAAATATAAAGAACACAAAACTTAGAACTAGCCCTGGCTAGTGTGGCTCAGTGGGTTGAGCACCAGCCTGCAAACCAAACTTGCAGGTTGATTCCTAGTCAGGGCACATGCCTGGGTTGCAGGCCAGGTCCCAAGTAGGGGCACATGAGAGGCAACCACACATTGGTGCCTCTCTCCCTCTCTTTCTCCTTCCCTTCCCCTCTCTTTAAAAATAAATAAATAAAATCTTTAAAAATAAAAACTTAGAACTGACAATCAATAAAATTGACACAAAATGTTTCTAATAAATTGCTATCTTGTAGCCTCACCAGGTAGAAATCAAATATGCAATTGATTTTGTGTAATTCTTGGTAAGATTGCTTTAAATTACTTTTTGAGATAAATGAGCTTTTTAAAAAAAATCCTCACCAGAGGACATTTTTTTCATTGATTTTTTAGATAGAGAGAAGGGAGAGAGGAAGGGAAAGGGAGAAACATCAATGTGAAAGAGAAGCATCAATTGGTTGCCTCCTGTATGTATGTACTCGGACCTGGGGTTGTGCGCACCCAGACCAGGGATCAAACCCAGACCAGGGATCAAACCCAAACCAGAGGTCAAACCTGCACCCCTTCAATTATGATCTGATGCTCCAACCAACTGAGCCGCACCGGCCAGGGCAAGATTTATATATGTATTTTTAAGTATTATAGAATTGTATACCTAAAACCTATATAATTTTATCTACCAATGCCACCTCAATAATTCAATTAAAAATTTAAACTAGTAAACTGCCTTGTGTATTAGGTTCATAAGAAACCCAATATGTGGCCTGTGAAGTTTTTATTAAATAAGTTAATAAACTCTGTGATGTTCTTTGCTCACAGAAACTTTGATTATCTGGATTTAAATCCCTGGCATAGTGCTAGCCATGAAAAGTGAATGGTAGCTATCCTTGTCTTTTTAAGGCATGCTTGGAAATAAATATGAGAAAACACAAATTACATTGTACAATTTAGAAAATATTTCTCTTTGTTAGTAGTTTCATATCTACTGGCTCCAAACCTCGTGTGAAAATCAGAATTACTGGAGAGCTTGATCATATGTAAATTCCCGGGTCCCATCCAACCCCCCAGAACAAGAATCTTTGGGTGGAATCTAAAAAACTCTACAAGGTTTCTAAGGTGATTCTGTTGTGCAGCTGGACAGAGGATGGACATTTGGGAAACACTAACAAGAGGATGTAACTGATGTTAGAACCTAATAAACTGGTAATGTCTGGTTTATACCGTAGAGCTTACTCCTAGCTCACTCTTCGTGAACCCTGTGTAGCAGGGTTTTCATACGTGTGGGGAAGCTTCTGGGGCTGTGAATAGAAGGTATCAGAAACCATGCTGGCCGCATCTTCCCTGCTGTGTTTTTTGTCATGCAGGTCTAATTCTGGCTTTTTGGTTAAGATGATAGTGACACCCAGTGCTTTAGAGTTACAGCCTTATTGGCTCTCTACATTAATCCAAGTAACCTAGAAAAACTTATAAGCATGGTACTCACATTTCCAAGAGTTGAGAAGTCTTTTTGAGTCTCTGCTCAAAACTTTCCTCTAAGGAAAGTTTTTTCCTTAGAACGACCCAGAAACATTTTAGTTTCTTAGACAGAATGTATGTAAATTTGAGAGTAGAATGATATATTAAATGCCTTTATTGAGGTTTCAGAAATTTTTCAACCAACTGAAGGATACTTCTCAGAGCCACTGAAATTCTAATTCCACCAGAAAATGGAGATATTTGGGAGGCAGCCAAATGCTGAGCATGTTAAAAGATTGTTTTTTAAAAGGTAAAATCATAACTCCCATACAGATTTAAAAATGAAAACATGTTATGATTTTATTTAATTCATTAATGAGGAAACTGGCAAGATATTACAACCAGTTGAAAGATCACTTTCTAAAAACATACATTTATAGATCAGCAATATTGAAGTTAATGTGTCAATGAAAGCAAAATAACCTCTTCCCCAGCAGGAGAAAAAAGGCAAGTGAACCAACAAATGTGGCAGAATTTGTAGGACTATAGACAAGAATTATCCTGCGTTGCCATCAGCTGTCTACACTTCATAGAGTTGTTGAGTAACTCAAAGACAAAGAAAGTCTGAAATCAGATGCCTGGAAGAATGTGATCTAAACATTGCATAGTTTTCTATTGAACGAAAATGTTTTCCTGACAATTGCAGATATCAGGGCCTCTCTAAGGTTCCCTTTCTTTATTTCCAAACACTTAGATTAACAATTTTGGGTTTACACATAGGAATGTTCATAGCAGCATTATTAACAATAGCCAAAAAAATGAAAAGCAACACAAAAGTTCATCGAATGATGAGGGAATAAATAAAGTGCAATGTAGCAATACAATGGAATATAGTTGGCAATAAAAATAAATGAGGACCTGCCACATGCTACCACATGGATGGGACCTGAAAATATCATGCTAAATGAGAAAAGTCAATCACAGAAGGCCTAGGTCTAGTATGATTTTCATATTTTAAATCAAGTTAACTTTATTGACTAACACTGTTGCCTGTCACTCAATGGTTCTCTAAAAGTACTAGATATTTTGGTCACAAATAATTCACATTACAGCTTAAGAATTGCTGAACAGAATTAAGAGGAATAACTCAGATCTATAACAGTTATATGAGAGTCTGAACATGGCAAGGAAACAAAGCTGAAAATGAAATGTACTCTAACTATCAAAATATTAGATCAGTGATTTTCAACCTTTTCCATCTCTGGGCACAACTAATTACTAAAATTCTGGAACACACACAATATATAAAAAATATATTTTTTACAGATCTGAGCAGAAAATAAGTATAATTTTGATTGATTGACACCAGATGTCTATTGTTGTGTTGGCTGTTTTCATTTTTTATTTGACAGTCTAAGGGAAAGGAAGTCAGTGACCCGGACTAAGTAGTCAGGTATTGCATGTTTTAAAAATTCTTGCAGCACACCTGTGTGCCTGCCATGGCCCACCATTGGAAGTCCTTCTATTTGATCAATAATTTCACTCTGTATTAGGGTTTACAGAATCTCTGAGACTTGGATTAAAGTTATCTGTACCTTGCTTAAAGTCCTTTTTGGAATTCAGTGAAGATAAACAAATATACATAAAAATAACTCTTTACCTAATTCGACATATCTAAAAAATTAGAAGGGAATATGTGAGGTACTCATGGGCAGATAACTTGTCTAAACACCTGGTTTTATTTGTTTGCTGTTGCTTTATTTTCTAAGATGTCTCACAATAAGTCAAAACTTTTTCTACACGTAAATAAGTATATATCAGGCAATGTAAGTGATTTTTAAACAGTATATCCAAAATTTGCATCCAAACCAGTCTTACCTCAAAGCAGTCTTCTATGTCTACTTTCAGTAATTAACATCTCCCTTCTTTGAAATAGAACTAGACATTTATAAACAATCTAAAGTCATTTGTAGTCAAATATGATATGAGAAATGAAAGCAGTAAATCCAATTTTATTAAGTAGGTCACTGATGGGATCAGAGGCCAGTTCATAACAAAAAAAAGGAGTTTCAAAGGATAGTTTTTAGCATTATTTGAAAAAGCATATTCTTGGGAGGGGATAAGACTCATTTTGATGCATAATTTGTATGTTTGTTTTATTGTGTTTTAATTACATTTCATTATTGTCACAGCTACAGGTTAACCATGTTCGAATATTTGTTATGTAACTAATATTATACCAACAAATAACAGCAATCGCTATTTACATTATAGTAGGCAACACTATACAGCTACATTATATAATGGAAAGTTGTTCCTAGCATACTAAATAAAAGTGTAAGAAGTTGGCACATAGTATTTTCTCAAAGCCAGTTTTCATTGTTAAAACTGTGATTATCTCATAGTGATTTGCACTGTTTCATTTTCATTGTTAAAAGTGTAACTTCATCTTGAGAAAGAAAAACAAAGCTGGAAGGTTCACATTTTCTGATTTCAGAATATGTTACAAAGCTACAGCATTCAAAATAGCATGGTACTGGCAAAAGGACAGAGATACAGACCAATGGAACAGAAAAGAGAACCCAGAAATAAACTCTTATATATACCCATATAACCAAATGATCTCAACAAAGGTGCCAATGCTACACAATGGAGAAAGGATAGTTTCTTCAACAAATATAATCCAAAACAAAACACAATATAAAGCTGCAAAAGAATGAAGTCAGACTCTTATGTTATACCATATACAAAAATTAACTCACAGTGGATTAAAGACCTAAATGTAACACTTGAATCTGTAAACACTCTAGAAGAAAACATGTGGGAAAATCTTCATGATATTGTATTTTTGATAGGACACTAAAAGTACAGGCAACATAAGCAAAAACAGAAAATGGAACTACATTAAACTTAAAAGTTTCTGTGAAACAAAGGAAACAAAAGAAATCCATAGAATAGGAGAAAATACTTGCAACCCTTATATCTGATGAAAGGGTAATATCCAGAATATATAAAGAACTCTTACAACTCAACAACAACAAAAACAATCCTACCTAAAAATGAGCTTCGGCCTTGAATAGACATTTCTCTAAAGAAGTTATACAAATATCCAATAAGCATATGAAAGGACACTCGACATCGTTAATCATCAGGGAAATGCAAATCAAAACCACAATAAGATGTCACCTCACACCCATAAATAGCTGTAATTAAAAAAAAACTTAAGAAAATAACAAGTGTTAGTGTGGATGTGGAAAAATTGAAACCTTCATGCCTGGTTGGTAAAGATATGAAATGGTGCAGCCGTTATGAAAAACAGTATGGAGGTTCCTCAAATTTTTAAAAATAAAATTACTATATATTCTAGTAATCCCACTTCTGGGAATTTACCAAAAAAATTGAAGATAGAATCTTGAAGAATTATTGGCACACCCGTGTTCCTCACAACATTGTTCAGTGGCCAAGACGTGGAGGCAACCTGAATGTCCATCAGCAGAAGAATGGATGGAGAAAACGTAGTATACGCATACAACGGAACATCACCCAGCCTTTTCAAAGAAAGAAATTCTGTTATATGCTGCAACCTAGATGAACCTTGGCATTATCCTAAGCAAAATAAGCCAGCCCCAAAAAGACAAATATATATGATTCCACCAACACGAGACATCTAGAATAGGCAGACTCTTGAACAGTAGGATGGGGATTGCCAGGATGAGGGAAAAGGGGACTGTTCAAAGGATGTAAACTTTCGGTTTGGGAAGATGATAAAGTTCTAGATATCAGTTGCACAATGAAGAACAATGTGTTTGTAATATATGTACTGTGCACTTTAAAAAAAATGGATAGTAAATGTTATGTGTTTTTACCACAATAGAGAAGAAAATGTACTTTCATTGCTACAAGGTGAATCTACAACAATGAGAAACAACTCTCCATGTATGAGAGTCCCTGGAGAATGATCAAAATCAAGGTTAATTGCAGGAGAAAATAATTCATACACAAGTGTACTTTGCCAAGTTTCACATTTCTAGCTTTATAAATGCCTCAGAAAGAATGAAAATTGCTTCCTTAATTTTCAGGCATTTTATTACTTAGCTGTGTTATAAAAATCTAAGTGCTATACACTTTGAAAGTATATAAATGTTTAAGTTCTTTCAACCTTGACTTTTGTATTCATAATTGCAGGTCTGCCTTTTTAGTTTACTAAGGCAGAACAAACAGTCAAACAACTATTTCATCACGAATCCAGTTGTCAATTTGATTCTGACTCCACTTCAGGATTAGGCAGAGACGTGTTCTAGTCTGACACGGAATGACTGCAGCTAGTCCAGCCTAACTCAGATTTATCTTTGCTCTGATGCATTAGATGCCGTCAGTTTTCTGGTACTTCGGCCATGAAGTTAATCCCTTGAACTTGAGCCAGAAAAGACTGCAATTCCTGTTTGAACTGTGGAATGTCCAGGTCATTAGGCCGTACCCTTGTTCTCTACCTTGAAATTCAGATTCTCTCTCCCTCTCTCTCTCTCTCTCATTCTCTCCATTCTCACCAGCCAAGTAGGAGCTATATTTCTAGTTAGCCTTGAACATCTGTAAATGACAAATACATGTTCATTTCACTTGTTTCACTTTAACCTAAGGAATCAAGTTGAATTTCTTTATTCATTTAAAAAGGAAATTATCAATACATTTAATTTGCCTAATAAAAAATCAAGCAGCTTTGTTATTCATCTAAAACTTTATATTTGTTTCATTAAATGGCAAATTTAAAAATATTTCATGTAAACAGGGCTGAAATTTCAAAAGTGTTGAAAACTTTTCTATATATTTACATATATACTAGTTTATAAAACTAATGTAAGAAAACCAGTGGTTTGCTGGTAAATGTTTAACAACTTGTTCTCCACAGAGATGAGGGAAGCCGTGGTTTGCAACATCTGCCAATTTCCATGGTGTAATTATTCCAGCCATGGCTAATTACAAACCACCAACATACAGTTCCTGAAAATTTCACAGTCAGCTCTCACGGGCCAGTAGGAACAGCTCCAACTCACTGATGAAGAAAAACATGTATCATTAACGAGAACACACTGATGGGTGATTAGTTACAATAAAATAATCATGGGTTTTCTTTAAAAAAAGTTCTACAGAAAACTTTTGAACAAAAAAATATGTTAAAATTGGAGCATTGTGTCGCTCAAAGTAAAACATGAGATTTAAAGTATGTTTGAGACTATATTCCTTTGTATAAATCCATAAGGGCACATTTTATGATAATAGTGGATTATGGCATTAACAACACTTTCATCTAATAACGTGATTTGTATTTTTATTTCTTGTAAAATCCTGAAACATAGGTGGACAGCATAAGTGAAAAGAGATTATTCAATAATCGCAAGTCACTAAGAGATCCAAAGAGTTAAATTTGATACTTCGCTACATTTTGAATGTCTGGTCTGTTCCAATGGTGTTTAATTTTTATTTATTTATTTTTCCAAAGGTGTTTTAAAATGTAGGTTTTGCTGTTATTCAGACTTGCTGAAACCAACAGTTCAGGAGATCACTGACATTGTAAAGACGGACTGTTACAGTTCCCGAGAAGGTGCACACCATGCCAGGCAGGGCAGCAAAGGGCAGGTCAGGAGGCAGAAGGACTGGGAGAGAAACACGACAGGAACACGTGGTACAGGGAGGCGGGCAGAGGGTAGGTGTACATTTCCGAGTACGCAAAACAGAGTTTATTCTTGTATTCTTTGTTCTTTATTGTATGATTTATTTGTATGAGAACTGTAAACATACTTTTGCCCACCCCTGTGTTTTCTGTGGGGAGACACAGGGGAAGCAGGGGAAGCCTGTTAAAACTGTCTAGTTTGAATAACTTCAGCAGGTCCTGGGGGGAATGCTGTGTCTAGTTATGAGATACCTGGACCCTTGGGTGATTAGGGCAGGGGAACAGTGACCCTGAGTTTAAAAACTAGGTTAAGTGCCCAAAAAGGGATGTTTGCAAGTGTGAGCTCTGGATTGGTGGGTTTGCATTTGAAAGGCACTCTCTCCAAGGTCATCATTTACCATCTCTAGGGTCTCTAGGAATTAGCTAGTCGTGGGAAGAGCAGTCCCCTCAGAGTCCACAAGGTCCCAGATGTCAAAGCATCAAAAGTTCAGGAAATGAAAAGACTTGATTAACACAAATGGAGAAATGTACTTGAAATAATTCTATCAATCTTCTCATAACTTTTCACTTACTGGGATTGTAAGAACTGGCAATAAGCAATCTAGGACATACTCTTAGGCAGGAATTTGGAATGAACATAATAATTTTGCCAAATCAAGACATTGATATGGTCTGACAATCAACTAACTGTCAAATCAAGAAGGTTCATTCTTATAAAAATTAAGGCCGCTGAGCAGGCGCATGTCTGTAGGGAAAGCCAGACAGCTTCCAACAGAGATGAGCCCATGGTCTGTTTTCAGACAAAACCAAGATTTTCTCCCAAAAATAATTCTGAGTCTTTTTAGTATGTACTTAGATAATTGGATGAGGGAGACCTCAATGTCCTACTTCAGAGAGAACAGCACATTGCCATAATTGTTTTTGCCAGGGAAATATTTACAGCAGGTTATGCATAAAATAACTCAATAAAGCACCCCTAAAATATCTGTTTTTAAAAAAATATATATTATTCTAGTGAACTTTCCAAGATGAACTAGTTGCAAAATATATCCCTAGGTGTATTGACCTGATCTCCTATGTAGGGTCATCAAATATAAGTTTATAAAATATTGGCAATATTGCCCCAAATGGCAACTTATATGTAATGCTGATTGCTCTTTAGCCATTTTTTCTGGGAACAATTTAATAATAAGATGAGTTATTTGTTGAGTAATAATTATTTATTGACATTAAAAATATTTTTTCAGGACATAAAATACTTACACTTATGTTCCTTCAGTCAATAATTACTTACTGAACATTATATATTTATGTGTGTGTGTGTGTGTATACCCCCAGTGATATTCATCTTATCAAAATACAAATTTTAATTTAACCCTGTCTCCTTGGGATTCATGTCCATTGCATAAAGCACAATATAGTATGAAAAATATACTCAACTTAAGTAAACAATTAAATACATAAATATAAATACATATACTGTATGTGTGTGTTTAATTTTAGGTTTGGTTTTCTTGGCCTGTAAGTGCAGTGGGTTCTCGGTTTCAGGTTGCTAAGTAGAAGGAGTAAGGAGCAGCAAAGACCAAGCCAGATGGCAAACCGTGCCTTGTGCCCCTCCGTGTAGACTTCTCACTGGTTCTGTTAGGGCTCTTCCGCTCCCCAGCCGCTAGTCACCTTGTTTTCTCCTGGCCATGAACATTTCCTTTCCCAGCAGAATCTCTCGATGCAGTGTTCTGTGTTCTTGACTTCCTCTTCCCCATTGTCAAAACTTTCTGGTCTAGTGTTTCCATCACAGAGACTTGTGGCTGATGTTGCTAACTAAGTGAGTCTGGCCATTCAACAGTTGTTGAATTCTTTAAAAAAAAAAAAGTATTGGTGGTCTTCATCAATTAAAGGCAAATGGTTGGACCTTGGAACAAGGTCATATGTTACAATGAAAGACAGTCTTAAACTTCTCGATCCATTATTTTACTGAGGCTCATGCATTTTCCTTGTTGAGTTCCCTATTTATTATCATCCCTTTTTGATTCCAGACATTACAAATTCCACATGCCCTAATCTGTCATGTCTCAGACTTTGCCTGTGTTCAGCCTTGATTTTGGTGCATTCATATTTATCTTTTTTTTTGCCTTGCAATTTGTGCCTTTTGGGTGTTCTTTAAGAAATTCTTCCTCACCCCTCTACCACAAAGATATTTTCTTACAGTATCTTTTTTTAACATGATACGCTTGCTTTTCACATTTAGATCTTTCATCCATCTGGCGTTTGCCTTTTTATAGTGTTAGGTAGTGATCATGGTTTATTATTCTCAATTATTTTTAAGGGAACTTGATACATGGACATTGTAATAGCTATGGGAAAAGAAGAATTAATGAGTTATTTAATCAGTTATTAATAAATATTTTGTACTTTGCCCTGACCGGTGTGACTCAGTTGGTTGGATGTTGTCCTGCAAAGCAAAGGGTCTCTGGTTCAATTCCCGGTCAGGGCACATGCCTGGGTTGTGGATTCAGTCCCCGGTTGGGGAACGTATGAGAGGCAACCAATTGATATTTCTCTCTCACATCAATGTTTCTCTCCCTTTCTCCTTCTTTTCTCCTCTCCCTAAAAATAAATAAAGTCTTTAATAAATTTTTTAAAAATATTTTCTACTTCAGTGGAAAAACTAGGCATTGTCTGTAATACACCTGTCCAAGTCATGTGGTAATAGCTCTGTTAAAATTGTTTTTAAACTTCGGACTTTTTTTAAAATTGCATATGACTGATGGGTATGGAAACTCTGTCATCCAGTAGAGTTTTGTTTGACTTCTCTAACTCTGTGGAAAAAATTTGCCTCTCTTTGTAATCGATATCCTTTATTCCATATACATTTGTGCTTTTTGAGTTTTCCTTTGAAGAAGTGTTAACATCTATCTGGCTCTCTCATTTCAAGCACTGTATAATCCTGAAAGCACCATCCAAGGATAGAAGACCAAGCAACACTATATTCTAGGCTTTAGTGAGGCAGCTATTTCTAACTATTGTCAACACCAGGCATATTTTGAACAAGCATACAAAGTGTTAAGAGATTTTTTTTTAATTTATTTATTTTTAACCATTGTTCAAGAACAGTTTCTATCCTTTACTCCCATTCCAGCCAACCCACCCATGCCTCCCCTCCTCCCTCCTATTTCCAACCCCCCTATTTTTTGTCCATATGTCCTTTAAGTGTTAAGAGATTTTTCACTGGTGTTCAACTTATGTTGTTGGCTAGGAAGACTACATATATATGTAGTCTGCCCCTTCACAAACAGGGTATTAGAATTTACCAAGATCAATGGTTAACCAATTAATCCCTCATGATTAATCAGTAAAATAAAATTTTCAACACTATATGAGTCATTTTTAAATATTTACATTAAAGTCATGATTTAGCCCTGGCTGGTGTGGCTCAGTGGATTGAACACCAGTCTGTGAACCCAAGGGTATCCAGTTTAATTCCCAGTCAGGGCACATGCCTGGATTGCAGGACAGATCCCCAGTAGGGGGCACTCAAGAGGAAACTACACATTAATATTTCTCTCCCTCCCTTTCCCTCTCTAAAAATAAATAAATAAAATCTTTTAAAAAATACCTCAAATTAAAAAAATAATAAAGTCATCATTTTACTTTCTCCTGAGAATTATCTTTTGACCCAGTTAAAATAGTTATTCACGATATGTTAGCTAACAAATTTTTGCCCAGAATTCTAGAAGTGCCATACATAAATTGAAATGATTCTTCAGTTGTGATATTAATAAAACTATGCTTTAGGGAAGAAGCCTTTCATTGCCCTTAAAGCATATCTTACAAGTGGCCTCTGCTGTCCCTGAGCAGAAAGACTGGCCCAGAAGAAATGCCTGAGGAAGCAATACTGAAGTTTCTTTTTTTAAGCTTGGTGAGCTTGAAGTTCATTACTCCACCTTTATTTTCATTCTTTACTTCTAGGCAAATAAAAAAGGATCTAGTGCAAGGGTCCCCAACCCCTGGGTCACAGAATTCTGCCTCCTGCCTCTTCCCCCTAGCACCCCGCCTTCTGTGGAAAAATTGTTTTCCACAAAACACAAAATCAGTCCCTGGTGCCAAAAAAGTTGGGGACTGCTGATCTAGTGGTTTCTAAAGAAACAGGGTGGTATAAACCTAAAGACTGAACTTGAGAGACAGAAGTTTGAGGTCTAGTCCTAGTTTTCATGAATCAGTGAGACCTGTGTAAGTCTCTAGTTTCTCTGGATCCCAGTGTTTTAGTTTGTCTAGTGTAGAGGTTGGACTAACCTGGTGACTGACTGAAATTGATTTTTAAATTTATAATTAATTAGGCTTTTTTTGATAGTTATAGGTAGCCACCAATGTTTAGAGGTAAAGGCTAGCACAACATTGCTACTAGTTGAGATGTATTGCAATAAAGGAAATTTCAGACCAAATTCAGCACACACGCACACACTTATTAGCAGACACAAGCTGTTCTGTGAGTTCAAAGAAGTCCCAATAGTCTGTTCTATTCTTGCAAGCCCTCCAACAAGCTTCCTGTATGAAAGTTCCATTTGGAGACACTTATAATATTATAGCAGCAGAATTTAGCTAACCTCCGTTTAGGAACCAGAGGACAAAATTTTAAGTTATATAGTTGAATACAGGACTGGTTCGAAATATTAAGTCTAGGGTGCTATTCAGTGTATTCCCAGCTTTAAAGTTCATTCAAATCTTGTTCAAATGCAGACCTGATTAAAACACAAATCTGACTCAGATGTCTGGAGCATGGCCTGAGCATGTCCGACAAAACCCCTCCTGTCACTGGTGCTGCTGGTCTAGACCATATTTTGAGTATCAACATTATGGTCCATCGATCTTGATAAATTCTAATACTCTGTTCATGCAGGGACAGGATGACCTAGACAGTCCTCCTGGTCAACCACAGATCTTGACACCAGCGAAAAATCTCTAACATTTTTTTGTGTGCTAGTTCAAAACACACCTGGTGTTGATAATAGAATAGTTCCCTCCCTAAAGGCTATAACATTATTTAGTCTTTCACAGTGGTGTTTAAAGACTTCTTTTCTCACACAGTAAGCAATCAAAGTGACTGTGTTCTTTAGAAACAGTTAGAAAACAGACTGTGCTTTCAGGATTAGGGTGCTTGAAATGTTAGCTCATTTTTATATTACAGTGCCTATGCTGGATCATTTGATGTAAACTAGCTGCTTTTCTGCTCTGAAACTCTAAACTTGAGCTTTGACTTTCCACTTTCCTCTTCTCTGTTTCAAATCAAAAAGTGAGTTTTCCTTCTCACCACCCTCCCTTTGTCTTACTTTGAATTGTGGCTCTAGTCCTGCGCTCGCAGCCCTGGCTGTCCATTGTACAATTTGGGCAACTCCAGAACAAATATATGAGAGTCTCTGGGAGTTGATCTCCAAGTAACTGTCTTCTGGACACCTTCTCTAGGTAATTCTAACATGCAGTTGTGGATGACAACCATGACTCTAGGGACAGTGATTCTTAAAGGTGGCTGCGTGTTGTGATGCCTTGAGGAACTCTTAAGAAATGCTTGGGCCCCACCGCAAAGGTCCTGACTTCGTTGTTGTGGGGTGTGACCTGAGCATCAAGATTTTTATCAAAATATTTTATTTATTTTCTTTTAGAGAAAGGGGAAGGAATGGAGAAATAGAGAGAGAGAAACAGATGTGAGAGAGAAACATCAGTTGCCTCTCATACATGCCCTGACTAGGGACTGAACCTGCAACCCAGGCATATGCCCTGACAGGGGATAGAACTGGTAACCTTTCACTTTGCAGGATGACACCCAACCAAATGAGGCCAGTCAGGGCCTGAGCATCAGGAGTTTTCAGAGCTCAGCGTGATTCTGTTTATAATAACCCCAACTTCCAGGACTGGTCAAAGTAAAACAGCAGGATATCAAGCAATCTCTTTTACTTTAGGGGAAAGGATTCCATTTACTTGCAAGACATAACTTGCAAGTTATTATCAGGCCTTCCTGAAAATCTGGAAAATGTTATTTGTAAGATTATTATTGCTGTTTTATTATATGTAGGTACCTAAGGACGCACTAGTGGAGTTTTCAAATTTTAAATTGCATGACAATCACCTGGGCTGGTTGCCGACAATGCAGATCGGAATTTCTGGAGATAGATTGGAAGAGGGCTAATTAGTCCACATTTTTAAGGAGACACATGGTTGTTACTGACAGTATTTGGAAAATTATGGTAAGTCTATCATGAAAGTAGAGCTGTTGGAATAAGTGCTGGGTAGTCATCTAATTGTTTGTATGGTGTTGTGTGAAGTTGAAGAACATTAGACTATGCCACTCCCAAATATGCCACTTGGACATAAGGATTATTTTGAGCTGAGGGCAGTTGACAACCAACAAATGCTTTCCCTATGATGTGCCTAAAAGCAGGCATAAATTTCCATTTGGGAAGGCATTTCTTCCTCTTCCCTACCCCCTACCAAGAAAAGAGCAACTTTTATCACCAGATATGGAGGGTCTACAGCCACCTAGATGGGTTTACATAAACAAACCTTACTAAAATAACCCTCACCTTACATTTGTTACGTAACGTATTACCTAGTCATTTCCCTATGGTTTATCATCTCTCAAATTCCCTTTCCTTTGTTGAAACGGTATATAAGCCCTCAAATCTAACCAGTTCTTTGAGCTCCAGATCTTTTCTGTGAACTTCCATGGATGTAAATGTTAAAAAAAATTGTGTGTCTTTTCTCCTATTACCCTGTCCTCCATTTGTTTCATTCACAGGTCCCCAGTACTGAACCTAAGAGAGTAGAGAAAAAGGTTTTCCTCCTTGACCATGTTCATATGTAAGGCTCCCCTGTCCACCAATACCTCATCCGCTGGATTGGCTATGGTGATTATAACGTCCACTCTGGAATCACTCCTAAGAGAAGGGATCTTTTTTCCCAAATACAGGTAAATATGCCAGTATGTTACCTTGAAGTAAATCATTGTCACTATTCTCCACCACTGTTGGTTGGTGCATTCCTCATAAAATATATGGAATATGAAAATAAAGAAATGAAAACCATGTGAAAAGGGAGTTATATTTTGATTACAATAGTGTCAGGTCCTTAAAATAGCACAGCAACAGAAACAGCGAGGCCAGGGTGAGAAACCCTGGGCTCCATCAGACACCTGGGGGAAGGGATAGGCATGAAAGTCGTGGGGGCAAGAATGAGCAGGTAGGCAAGCACCAGCTGTAGTTCGGAGAAAGACAATAAAAAGGATTAGGAGGGAACGAGGAATGGAGGGATGCACGTTCATCTACATCAGTATTTGTGCTCTTGCTAAAAGTAACTACCATCTATTAAGGAAGATGTGTATGGTAGGCACTGTACTAAGCATGTTACTTTGACTCTTGTATCAAGTCCTTCAATACCTCTCTGAGGTAGGCTGTGTTTTTCTACTTTGCTGGGAGGTTACGTAACCTCTCTAAATGTTAGAGGGCTTACATAATCTCCCTAAAACTATTAATAAGGAGTAGGTCTAGAATATGAAGCAACCTAGCACAATTCCTAAGCCTTCTTTCCTCCTTAATATCCTTCATTACAAAGAAAAAGTCAAATTGAAGTTTTGTGAATGAAGAAGAAAAACCAAGAGAATCTAAGCTCCATTTAACCATGGTGATTAAATTAACTCACCAACAGTTGCTGTGGATTCATGATTTGTTAATGGAATTGTGGAAGTACTATTACCTTTGCTAATGTCTACTTGAATAGAGCTCCTTAATTTAACTCCCAGGTATTTAAATTATTTGGCTTCTCATAAGCTTCATTGACCTGGAAATTGGCCAAGAGCCCTTGACAATAGAGGTGGCCACTACACCAAGAAACCTTATTTCTTGCACTATGAAGAGGCAGAGCAAAAGGAAGAGTATCACTGGGTATGTATTGCTCTTCTGGTCCAGCTTACGTGTATCGTACATTGTTAATGGTGAGCACATATTATCGTGAGAATAGGAAACAACACAGAGAAAATGTGAGAAGTGAAGTAGCTTTACAGGCTGTGTGAAGCAAAGTAGCTTTATAGGCTGTGCAAAGGGAAGCAGCTTTACAGATGCTCTGACTTCTTCCTCTATATCACTCCCTACTCCTTTTTAACACTAATGCAAATGAGCAGCTCAAGGGCATTATAAAGAAGCAACTGAGGCTGATGCTCTAATTAGAAACAATTTGAACTACACAAAGTGCCCCGTGGCCTAGACCGCTTCATAAAATTGAATAAAAAATGAAAGGGAAAATAATGACTAGTACGTATAGGGACACATGAATACTTACTAACGGAGTCGGTTATGTTAGAATTATGCATAGCTGCATTTTTAGTGTCCCGGAGAAAATATGTATAAATATAAAAAGGAGAAATGGAAAACAAGAAAGTATGAAAAGGAAGACCAATTAACAATAAATATCTAATCCTCCCAGGGCAAAATAAATTTATTTTGTCAAGCCAAGGACAAAAAGAACTCAATTATTTCTTTTAGTTAAGCTTTAAAAGTTATCTCAAAGATGATGCATTAACCTTCCTTAGGTAATTATCGTGATAACTCACAGGTAGCATTTTTTTTTCTTTGACAATCTGTACAAGCACACAGAAAAGTCAAACGGAATTTTAATAAATTCCTAGGCTTTTCTAACCAGTTTTTTAGATACTTAAATGACTTCTCAGATCATCTAATCCAGTGTTTAGTCATAGTATACAGCCCAGAGGCGACTTGAGTCAAAATCAATTAGAATGATTAATAAAAATGCATATTCCCAGAAATTGCACCAAATATACTAAATCAAAAGCCCTCATAGAGATGAGTCACAGCAGCATGCTGTGTATACAATGTTTTGTTTTTTATTCACAGGGACTAAGGGGGACTCACGGAAGAGTACCCACGCCTTGACTTCGCCCATCCTTTCCCAAGTTCAGAGGATTTGGTTTAGATACCCACTGTTCTGGCCTCCATGTTTGTGCTCCCCTAGCCCCAAGTTTATATGTTAAAGCCCTAACCTTCAGTGTGATGGTGTTAGTAACTGAGACCTTTGGGAAGGAATTAGGTTTAGAAGAGTTTTACAGCCTTATAAGAAGAAAAAAAGACCAGAGCTTCCTCTCTCTGCCGTGTGAGGACACGGCAAGAAGGCAGCTGTCTGCAAGCCAGGGAGAGAGCCCTTACCAAGAATCGAATCTGCGGGCAGACTGATCTCAGACCTCCCGGCTTCCAGAACTATGAGAAATCAATGTCTGTTGTTTAAGCCACTCAGTCTATGGTATGTTGTTATAACATTCCAGGCTAAGACACTCTCCCTGAGCTTGCTTCTGTGAGATTTTCTGAAACTAGGACATGTTTTTGTATTTCTCCTTATATCTGGTGCCCATGAAATGATTATCATAAAATGAACTTTTGTTGTACCTATTCTTATTTCCTATCACTGAGCTACTGTAAATATTTTGTAGGAATAAGACAT
Source organism: Trachops cirrhosus (assembly GCA_028533065.1). Lineage (NCBI taxonomy): Eukaryota > Metazoa > Chordata > Mammalia > Chiroptera > Phyllostomidae > Trachops > Trachops cirrhosus. Next base: position 26,586,574 of record CM052549.1, read on the forward strand.
ATTGGCATTTGGGATTTGTAAGGCCAGTGCCAGTCTGACTTTGTTTTATGAGGTACATACCTACCCCTGAGAGTTAATCTCCTGTGATCTTTCAAACCTGGCAAGGGGGACAGCCAGAATTTATACATAGTCCTAGCTCAATATTTTTCCCTTTTCACTATATGATGCTATGTCTAACAATAGTGAAGATATTACACAATTTACTACAAATAGAAACAGTGCTCTGGTATTTGAATTAAGAACAATTGCAACTATGAAGGTCCACTAAACTGTTGTTTTTAATTCAACTGAATAAACTATAAAAAGATTTGTTTCAATGAAGAATTTCAGAGGAAAAAATATTAATAATCTGATGCTTAGTCATGAAAAATGTTGACATGTTAGTTCCTATAAAAGGCTAATAAGTGGGTGGATTATTGTTAATTTTTGGCTAATAAAATATATCAAAAGGTTACTAATAAAAAGAATAATATCCCCACTCCACATGTTAAAGATAAGTGTGACATCAAAATTGAAAATACTTCTCAAGGCTAATTTAATGTTTTTACAAAGAAGACCTAGGTCTGTTGGAATAAAGAACATGGCACTTACTTAAGGAAAAAAACCATTAACAACCATAATAAAAAAAATCATTAGTAGGTATATTTGAATACTATGTGCCCCTTATTAACAAAGAGGGAATTCCATAAATACTAGCCAGGTATTGATTCTGCAAACATTTGTTGGGTGTCTACCATGAGTCAGAATGCACACTATCACCTGAAATTTATGTAGGAAAAAGACAGGTTCCTAACCAATGAAAACATGACAGAAAAAAATATAAAAATAGAATTTTGTGTAAATACTTCTTGATGAATATTGAGTTGGGCATATACTAATAATTAGTAACTATAAAGTATGTTACTTTTTCAAGACTTCTGCACAGTAGCTTATTAACCCCACTGTGAGGAAAACAAATCTGAATTTCTTTTAACAGTCAGGATAAAAAGAGAGAGAGACCAAGAAATTCTGATTTACTTACCACAATCAAGTGGGTAAAATAGTGTTAAAAACAAATTTGTCTAAAACTTGGAAAGGGGATGCGAAGCAATATGATCTTTCAATGTAATATAGGCCATTATATAAAAGGCCCACCCAAGGACTATTTAGTTCTTTAAGAGAATGTACCCATGCTCGTCTTTGCTATTTTTTTATTTGATTCCAGAACAGATAGTACTGTGAGTGACACGTTAACTTATGACTTAATTGTCCTATAAGACATTAACTAGTTTGTATTTAACATTGTCCCCTCATCACTCCCAAAATATCTACATGTAACCAGTTTCTCGAAATGGTCTTTGAACAAGATTTACCCTCTTACTGACTCCTCCGCTAACTTAATACATCTATGACAAGTGTACATTCTGTATTTGTACGAGAGTCACCTTTAAGTTTTTAGAAAATTATACTTAGATAATATGTTAATGACTCATAAATTTGTTGAATTCTATAAATATGACCATCAAAATTGGCATTATTACTCTGAATTTCAAAAATAAAATGTTCTCTGACCAATCTGGCAACCAGTGATTAAATATCCTTTTTATCCATGACCTTCACTATATATTTAATATGGATTAATGGCTTTTTCTGTGTGTAATCTCTCACCCTAACCAAATTTCAGAATATCACTTTCATTTGCATACTTCAGGATGCAAGATGAGTATGCATGATAGATTTCTCAATATTTATTTTATAAATGAACTGAGTGAAATATGTAATACATTAATGGGAATAAAGCCAGTATGTCCAAATTGGTGTTTACCCTAAGTTTTCGACAATTCTAAATCACATAAAATTAGAATTGGCTGCTAGGGAACTAGAAGAGAGAAATGGTAAGATTTACATGTTTCATGTACCTGCAAGTCTATATGTCCAGATTGGTTTGAACAATAAGATTTCAATGACAACGACAACAACAAAACTTATAAGCAGCTATAACAATGTCAGACATATTAATTAAAAGCTGAGTGGAAGAACAAAGAAAATAAAGTTGGAGCTTAAATTAAGATGGGAAAAATTGGCTCAGAATGACAGATGCTGACAGACGGGTCCATGGTTCCAAATTAAGAACTGATCGCGGTGAGGTGAAAGCCTTCCTCAGCTGGTTGTGGTTATGCACAGTAATAATGATAAGGAAAAAAAAGGAGGCAGCAGAACTAATTATTTCTTGATTTTCAATATCCTAATTTTGCTATTAGAACATATATATTCTAATTAACCTTCCCTGCTTGTTCTTCTAAGCCCTATACCAGTATAAGCAGTGTTATACATTCAAGATACATTATTAAATCAACATGTTTTTGCAATCCTCAGTTGAAAACGTTCATGGAGGTCCGATTTCTTCCTGTAAAATGGGTTAGAAGGATAGAGGTGACTGGACAGAAGAATATTTGGTAAACGGTAGAAGAGCACTGGCAATGAAATTAATCGTTCATAAACAGTCAAAATGATCTTCCAAGCTTTATTTTCAGAATATGTAGTACATAGCTCTCAATTGTGAAACATTCATGGCACTAAAAAATAGAAAATGATATGCAACCCAAGATATCAAGCATATTTAATTAAACAGCCTTCATAAAAAATTCAAGTAAACAATTGTTGTAGAGCTAGCAAACAACCTTGTATAGTTTCACTCATTTCACCTTTACTATTGCACAAAGGGTGGGTTTTTCTTGTGATCTGTCGTAATGCCAAATTGCATGCTGAAAATACTCATCATAGTTTTGCAATTTAACTAAATATTAGTACAGTTTTATTACAATGTTGATTTTTGTGAATTTATTGATTAAATATCTCCCCTGCAGCATTTGCTTAGTTTCTCCTTTAATTTCACAAATATAGTCAATTCACATGATCTATACCAGCGATTTTCATCTCAACCTTTTTCATCTCATGACACACATAAACTAATATACTTAAATTCTGTGGCACACCAAAAAACATATTTTTTGCCAATCTCACAAAAAATAGGTATAATTTTAATTCATTCACACTGAACAGCTATTGTTGTGTTGGCTGTTGTCATTTTTTTATTTGACAATCTAAGGGAAAAAAGGTCAGTGTCTCTTCCTAAGTAGGTATTGCCACGATACATAGCTTGAAAATCACTGAGCTACATTAATGCTAAAGAAAAATAGCAGTTAACTTGGCAGAGGATCCAGGAATATAAGAGTATCCCTTATTTTTGTACTGTGACATTTCAGCTGGGAACATACACATAACCACCATCTTTACCCAGCCTTAGTGCTCTTCTGATTTTGTTCTATAGGACAACATGGGGGAAATGCTCTAGAAAATGGTAAAATAAAATAATTTATGAACTTGGTTGAAAGGTGAGAGGAGAGTGGGGTAGGTGTGTATTGGTATATATTAATATTACACTTGCCCAGAATGTGATGAACCAGAGTTACATCACAGGAAATACAGATGATTATACTATTCTGGATTCTGTTTAGGGATATAAGATAGAAACAGGAAAAAGTTGTCATCACTTGATTTGAATTCCACCAAGAATCTAGAAAAATCTCTCTGATGATGTAAGCATCTGTGTCGATACCAATGTTCCGTTACCAGTGACTTCCGTTGCGAGCACATGGCCCACAGTCTGAGTAAAGTTCTATTAAAAGTTAGATTCAGTTGATAACAATAACAAGTTCACTGTTCCAATGTTTCAGTCACAGTAAAAGGAAACTTCAGCATCTTCTAGAGCATGTCTCACTAAACCAACTGCAAAGACCTCTGCTTCCTGAGTCCCTTTAATCAGATGGCAACATCCCATCTCCACCATCCCACCCTGGTGACAGTCATTGTAGGGTCTGTATTGGTGATATTGTCTTCTTCTGGAGCAGCCCACCATTTCCTGGTTGTGCTGCTCCTAAGCATCCAGGTCATTCACGGTCCTTGGGGATAATAAACACTAGTGTTTGCTAGGCACTGGTGCTAATCACTAGCCACCTTAGAGATCTGCAAGAGAAACTTCAGGAGTTCTTTTAATCTGGCTGATGTTCTCAGCAATTCCGGCTTACCCTGCATTTCTTGCGTTTGGCTGTCAGATCTATCAGGAGCTGCTGCTTGGACTCACTCCTAGTTTTTTAACCCAACCCCACCCGCAAACACTGGACTCAGAGCTGGGCGCGGCAGTGGGGGTAGTAGGGGGTTGGTGCTCACTGTAACTCCAAACTCCACCTACCTCTCACTCATTAGTAACAATAATAAAATCAAAAGCTCTTTTTGCAATAAAATATATAAAATTTCATTCATAGTAATCTCAAAAACCAAGAAGATAAAAATGACCAATATCAGGAATGAAAGAGGATATGTCGCCTATACACCTTGCAGATTACAGGTTACAAGAGAATATTAGGAATAACTTTATGCCAATAAATTCAACCACTCATATTAAATGGACAATTTCCTCAAAAGATATAACATGTCAAATCTGACTTGAGAAACATTAGAAAAATTTGATTGTTCTTATGATTTTTAAGTATAAAGAAAATTCTAGGCTCAGATTATCTTCAATGGTAAATTTAATGAATGTTTAGGAGTGAGTGAGATAATTCCAATTTTAGAACATCTCTTCCAGAAAATAGAGAAGGAGGAAATGCTTACCAATTCATTTTATGAGGCTAGCAGTACTTTCAACCAAAACCAGATGAAAATGTTATAAGGAAAAAAAACTACAGATCAACCTTCTTCATAAGCACATAAATATGCTTAACAAAATATTAAGCCTCCTTTTAGTTGGATGGGGATATTTAGGTTTGGCCAACGATTATGAGTACAGTCTATGCATGTCACTTCTCTTAGAAGCATTCATTGTGGATACAAAACACTCCAGAACGATGCCCTTCCCTCTGCTACACTCCAGAGACAACTTCTGATATGGTAGCTGCTCCCTGAAGGGGGGCTGTGGCTGAAGCAGAACCTCCAGACGACCAGGACGTGTTGTGTGAGGAAAACAACCAAACAAACAAAAACACCTTTCTTGAGAGAGTCCACTGAGATTTTGGGGGTTGTTTGTTAATGCACCATAATCTATACTATCCTGACTGATAAGCTATGAAATGTACATGCATGTCCATTTTAAATGCCAATTTTGCATTTTGCATAGTCTGTTCTCTATTAGTCTGTTTCTACTTTTTGTTACTTTATTACTATTAAAACCTAGCACTGTATGCCGTACATCTCTTCTCTTTTTCAAAATTGTCTTGAGTATTATAGATCTTTGTGGTTTCCTATTAAGATATTTTAAAAAATCATTTGGGTCATACTGATGGAGCTGTAGAGAATTTTTTTCTAATGTTTTTGCATGGTTAGGGCTTTCGGAAGCAAAGAAAGCTGAAACCTGGGCTAAAACACAAATGTTGGCAATTAAATGTTGGCAATTAAATGTTAACCAAATTGGTCATGAGAACTTATTCAAAGAGTAATGGGTTTTCACTCCAAAGGGATAAGTTCTAAAGCTAAGGAGATAAAAACCTTGGCTATAAAGCTCTAAGATGCTAGTCTTATCTTCCCTAACGATGTATTTACATTCTCAAAGGTAGGAGAACTGGATCATTCCCCTTATCTTCTCAAAGAATGTTCACATTAGGGAACAAAGTCTCTCCTCATCCCTGAGGTAAAGTCACACAACTATCCCTCCTCTATTTAAATGCACAGATTTATATTTTTCCTGTTCCTAGCCCAAAGTACAGACCCCAATACCAGTAGGGTGATATCTAATCTGACTCTTTTTCATATAGACCCAGAAGAAACAGAATTGGGGCAAATGGGAATTGATATGGTTATTGATACAAGTACATACTCTGTACCTGCTCTAGAAGGCTTATGCCTACTTTCGACACCAAGTGTCCTCTAACTTTGATTAAATTCAGCTTTAAGTCCTTGATCTAGAAATCATCTCTCTCTCTCTCTGTCTCTGAGACCTAGCCTTTAATCAGCAGCCCCCTTCCCCCACCAGGCAGCAGAAGACAGTAGCCTGGACCTGACTAGTGATCACAAGGTCCCAACCTATGGTGGGTTAAAGATAACATCTTGACCTAAGTTATGTTTCAGTTTCTGAGTCCTAAGGTGGAAGGACACCCTGGCTACTTCTTCCTGACACCAGGCAGGGGGACACCTGAACTGATCTCAGAACTATCCTCAAGACCTGAAGAAATGATTCATTAACTTTATCTCGAGTCTGACCAACCAGCTCTCAGCACAACCCCAAACCCTCTAACCCAAAGTGTCTTGGGATTTTGCCCTATACAACCTGTAACACAGGTACCACCCAAGAGTTTGGGCTTTTCACCATTAGCTTCCTGTTCTCCTGGGTGATGCCATTCATAACGAAATAGCCACTGTTTCTCCACTGCAACTCTGCTTGTCTCTGCTAAGGCTGAGTAGCCAAACTCCTCCGGTTCGGTGACCCTTTCAGGCAATACAAATAAGTATAGGTACTAAAACCTTATCACTGTTTTATACTTTTAAGTGAAGAAGCTTTTCACATTTTCAACAGATTATATATGAGTATTTAATATTTTTAACATTCTAATATGAATGGTATCTGTAAACTTCTTCTAATAATTTGTTTCCAGTAAATAAAACTAAAAAAATTTGTTGCTAGTATATAGAAATCCAACTGGTTTTGATATGCTTAACCTGAATCCATCAATCCTTTATTTATTAATTTATTGAATTCATTGACTAATTGAATGATTTCTTTGGAGATTATTTGGGGGCTTTGTAAATATGAAATTATATAGTTAAGTCCCTTTTTTATTTTCTCTCCCATCCTATTTATTTATTTATTTAATATTGTTGAATTGATTAAGGCCTCAAGCACAATAGTGGATAGAACTGTGCTTCTATTCGGTTTGTCTCGTTCTGGATTTTAAGGAGAAATTGTTCAATATAATGATAGAAATGAGTTTTTCTGGGCATATTTTTTTGGATTAAAGCAGTTCTATTCCATTCCTAGCTCCCTGAAAAAAAATTTTTTTATAACATAAATAGAACTTTAGTTTTTGTAAATTTTGTTTTTTCATCTACTGAAATGATCATGTGGTTATTTCAATTTGTTTTGTTAATATGGCAAATTACATTTGCTTTTCAAATAGTAAACTAATCTTGCATTCCTGAAATAAAAATCAATTGTTTCTAATGTAAAATGACAACATTTATACATAATATATAAAATGGTTATATATAATTTACATATATTCATGTACAGTATATTTATTGCTACATTTATTTGGTAATGTTTTTTCTAGGATTTTAAAATACATAGTCATGAGAGATATTGCTTATATTACTTTCTTGTAATGTTCTTACAAGAATTTGGTAATTTGGTATCAGCATTATGTTAGAGTCATAACACAGATTGGGAAATCTTTCTTTTTTGTCTACCATGGCAGAGAGTTTGCATAAAATTTCTACTGTTTCTTCCTTAAATGTTTGAAATAATTTGCCATTGAGGTCTTCCTGGCCTGAAATCTTCATTGTGGGAAGTTGTCAATTATAGTAGAAGAAAAAATGGTTTTCAGATTTTCTTCTAGTTTTTTGTATTAGTTTTGTTTTTAAGGAGTTTTTTTTTTCATTTTATCCAATCTGTTAAATTTGCAATATCCTCTGATTTTTAAAAATGCAGTAGAATATCTCCCTCCCTTTTAGTGGTGACATGACTCTTTCCAGTCTTGATAGTGTAATTTGAGTTTTCTCATTTTTTTTTAAATAATTTCTGGATCAGCCTTCCCAGGGGTTATAAATTTGGAAAATATTTTCAAGGAACTAAATTTATGTTCTGTTGATTATTTCTATAGTATGTCTGCTTTTTATTTAATTGCATTTTAACTTTTATTATTTCCTTATTTTTTATTTGTCTAATTTATTTTTTCCAGATTTTTGAGATGGAACCTTTGTTTTTCCATTTTTTCTAATATATGAATTTAAAGCAGGCAATTAACTATATTTTTCAAATTTTGTCATGTTTTTTCACATTATGTTCAGTACAAAATATTTTCTAATTTTTATTGTGATTTTTTTTATTACCTAGTGAAGTGTTTAGAAAGGTATTAATACTTTTATTTGGGGCATTTTGTGCTTTTATTTCTGCTGGAGATATTCAATTTATCACTCCACTATTTCAACCTTTTATAATTTTTTGAAACATGTTTTGGGGTGCAGTGTGTGGTCTATTTTGGGGTAAAGTTTTCTATGCACTTAAAAAGAATGTATTCTGTAATTATAGTAAGTAGTTAGCCAAATAAATCATTTAGGTCACATTGGTTAATAGTATTATTCAATTTTTTTATGTCCTTACTGATGTTTTGTCAGCTTTTTCCAATATTTGCTGGGAGAGTTATATTAATATCTCCTGTGATCATTGATTTGTCTGTTTCTACCTTTTGGTTTTATCCAATTGTATATCTCTTGTAACTGTAATTAGATGGAAAGAATTAGTATTTTTATGTTTCCAGGTGAATTGAATCTTTTATCATCAGATGTCCACCTTTAACTCAGGTAATACTACTTGCATCAAAGTTTACTTTGTCTTATAATAGCATAGCCACATCAGCTTTCTCTAGGTTAATATTTGCATGGTTTAGTTTTTTCATTCTTTTTTGTTCAGTCTATCAATTTTCATATTTTAAGCCTGTCTATTGTGAATAGACTATATTAAACAATTTTTAAAAGTCTGTCCCTCTATCTTCCCTTAATCTTAGTATTTTCTCACTATTACACTCTGTGAAATTACTGCTGCAGTTGGATTTAGGTCTACCATCTTGTCGTTTGGTTTCTTTTTTGCTCCAGTTTCTTCACTGCCTTTTGGTTGTATTAAACAGGGTTTTCACAATTATTTCATTGGTGATGTGTCTATTCAGATCCTTTGCCCAGTTTTTAATTAGGTTGTTTGGTTGGTTGGTTGGTATTGAGTTTTGTAAGCTCTTTTTAAATTTTGGGTATTAACCCCTTATCAGATGTATTGATGAATATGTTCTCCCATCCTGTGGGTTGTCTTTTTATTTTGTTGATGTTTTCCTTTGCTGTGCAAAACCTTTTTAGTTTGATGTAGTCTCATTTGTTTATTTTTTCTTTTGTTTCCCTTGCCTGGGGAGCTATATCTGATAAATTATTGTTATGAGCTATGTCCAAGATTTTGCTGCCTATGTTTTCTTCTATGATTTTTGTGGTTTTGGGTCTAACATTTAAGTCTTTAATCCATTTTGAATTTATTCTTGTGTGCGATGTGAAAAGGTAGTTTCATTGTTCTGCATATGTTTGTCCAGTTTTCACAACACAATTTATTGAATAAACTATCTTTAGCCCATTGTATATACTTGCTTCTTGTCAAATATTAATTGACTATAAAGTGTGGGTTTATTTCTGGGCTCTCTGATCTGCTCCATTGATGTATGTGTCTCTTTTTATGCCAGTACCATGCTGCTGTGATTACTATGGCATTAGAGAATAATCTGATTTAGGTAGCGATATGAAAAGATGCTCAACACCATTAATCATCAGAGAAATGTAAATTAAAACCACAAGGAGATACCATCTCACACCCATCAGAATGGCTGTCATCAATAAATCAACAAACAGTAAGTACAGGCGAGGATGTGGAGAAAGGGGATCCCTTCTGCACCTTTGAGGGGAATGCAAACTGGTGCAGACACTGTGGAAAGCAGTATAGGGATACCTCAAAAAATTAAAAATGGATCTGCCTTTTGACCCAGTGATCCCACTTCTGGGAATACATCTGAAGGAGCCCAAAACACTAAATTGAAAAACCAGAAGCGCCCCTATGTTCATCACAGCATTATTTACAATCACCAAGATATGGAAGCAGCCCAAGTGTCCATCAATAGATGAGTGGATAAAACAACTATGGGACATTTATACAATGGAATATTACTTGGAATACTAAAAGAAGAAAGTTTTACCCTTTGTGACAGTATGGATGGACCTGGAGAACATTATAAAAAATGCACTTATTCTTGTATGCAGAGAAAGACAAATACCATATGGTTTCACTCATATGTGGAATCTAATGGACAAACTAAACTATCAAGCAAAACAGAGACAGACTCATAGATGGAAAGCAGATGATAGCCAAGGCCGGGGGAGGGTAAAGAAGGAGGAATTGAGTCAAAAGGAAAAAGGACTCATGGATGAGGACAACAGTGTGGTGATTGCAGCGGGGAGGGGGTATAAGGGGACTAAATGGTAATAAAAAATACAATAAAAACATTTTTAGTAAAATAATTTCATTTTATCTCTTCTAAATTCTTAGATGTAGCCTTTGTATTAATTTTAAGTGGTTATTTCAGACTATATCATATTGGTAATTTTACCATTTTATGAAAACTTTAGAAAGCTTTTGACGGTTTTACATTTTCCAATCTCTTGCCTTCATAGTATTACCAACATATATGTAACTTCTACACTTGTTATAAATTCAAAGATATTTATGTAATTCCTGACTAAACAGGTGATTTTTTTTTATTTACCCACATTTACCTTTTCAGATACCCTTCTTTCCTTTCTGTAGCTCCACGCTTCCATCTGGAATCAGTTTGTTTCAGCTTAAATGATTTACGTTAGTGTTTCTTGCTTGTACTGTGGCTGTGCTGACAACTACTGCAGCTTTTGTTTGTCTCTGAGCAGCTTTATTCCATTTCCCTTTTGAATGATATTTTTCCTGAGTATAAAGTTACAAGTTAGTTTTTTTCTTTTAGCGCTTTCAAGATGTCACTCACTTGTCTTCTGCTTCCACTGTTTCTTTTGAAAAGTTCCGGGAAAGCTTTATTTCTATTACAACCAGTCCTCACCTAGTATCCGCCATAGGTTCTTGGAAACTGTGACTTTAGGAGAAAGGACTTACAACAAAATCAATTTTGCTGATATAACTGATATAAACAAGCCTTAAGTTTTTAGGGCATATTTCTGGTCACAAACATATCACTAAACTTCTAAATAAAGACCTGAACACTTCCAATATTAAACATTGAAATAAATGTGACCTACACATACATTTAGGAAAGATGAATTAGAACAAATCAGATCATGCTTTTCCAAAGCACTTATTCCAGTTCAGAGTCTCGGGCGACGGGAGCCTGTCCCAGCAGCTCAGGGCACCAGGCAGGATGCATCCCCAGCAGGAAGTCTTTCCATCACAGAGCCACTTACACACGCTCACAGCTCCACAAACAGATACACTCCCTCACTCACACTGGGACAATTCAGACATGCCAATTCTCATTATCTGCACACGTTTGGGAAGCGGGAGGAAACCACAGTGTGAAGAGAAAACCAGGCAGACAGAGAACAGCAAACTCCACATGCACAGTGGCCCAGGCAAGGAATAATTTTTTTTTTTTCTAATCAACGTTACAACTAATGACATTGAATGAAACGATGTTATTTCAGGACTTGGTGTACTGTAAATAGTGGAATGTTTTTCTGTGGCTGCTTTTATGTGATTCTCTTCTTTATTTTTTTTCTTTCAGTAGTTTTACTACAATGGGCCTAATGTGTGGCTTATCCTGCTTGGAATTTCCTGAGGTTCTTGAATCTATTTAAATATTTCATTAGTTAGGAAAATTCCTGGATATCATTTCCAATCTTGTTTCTGCTTCGTTTTCCTTCTTTTGTTCCTGATGTTAGAGGAAAAGCTTTTAATCTTTCACCGTTGAGTGTGGTGCTAGCTGTGGCTTGTTATATCTGGTTTTCCTTATGTTACATACCTTATGTTAAGGTATATTCTTTCTAAACCTAATTTGTTGAGGGTGTTATGATAAAAGAATGTTGTATCTTGTCAAATAATTTTTCTGCATCTATTGAGATGGCTCTATTGAGGCAGGATAGTAAGAACTAGGAAAATTCCTTTTGAAGTGAAATAGGGAAATTGCAACAGATAGTTAAATGGTTAAGCAGTTTACAGCCATCTAGTAAATCCTATCTTTCCCAAACCAAGGTCGCTTAAAAATAAATGGTTTACAGTTTCCTCCCTACCCAGAGGGTAAATAGCTTAAATCACCCCACTCAGGAAGAGAGATAGCAGAAATCCAATTAGTGCCATTTGTGTCAACCACACCCAAGGACAGATGAAATTAAGGAAATAAATTTCATTTTGGCAAATCAGCATAAAGCTGATGGATACTCTGTTTAGATCTTCCCCTAAGACCTCCCTGAAACTCCCAGCCCTCAAAACGAAGGACCCAGAGCATGCTGGGAGCATGCCAGCACCTTTCCCTCCCCGGACTTCTTCCCCCACTGGCACTCATCTCCTAAACTCTACGGGACCCCAGGAGAGGTGCAACCAGAGAAGAAGTGGGCGGCAACAGCTCATCCTGGGACAACCCCCTGAATCTGTCTCCAGGCCCCCTCTTCTCTGACTTCTCAGTGAGCCAAACCAGCCTTGTCTAGGCTCATTTTTTTCCTTTAACATTTTTAGAGAGCCAAAGCCACAATGCAAAGGCTCCCTCCTGTTGCTTCTTCTCTCCTAAGCCTTTTCTTGTTTCACTGTTCCCAGGTTTAATAAGTGTCCTCTGGACTCATCAAATTTAAAAAATCATCTGGACTCCTCTGCAAAGCCTTTCCTGCACCAAGTCAAGAACCCACTCCAGGCTGGTCCCCTTTTCAGCACATATGAATTTCTTCTTTCACTCTGTTAATGTAATGTCATATTTATTGCTTTGTGTATGTTGAACCATCCTTTCACCCCAAGGATAAATCCTACTTGCTTTTGCAATATGATCCTTTTAATGTGCTGTTGACTTCGATTTGCTAATTTTTTCCCAAGAAAGTATACATATGGTCAACAGGTATATGAGAAGATGTTCAACATCACTAATCATCAGGCAAATGCAAATCAAAACTACAGTGAGATATCATCTCACACTTGTTAGAATGGCTATCATCAAGAAGACAAAAGAGACAAAGATCGACGAGGATGTGAAGAAAAGAACACGTGTGCATTGTTGGTGGGAATATAAATTGGCACAGCCATGACGGAAAACAGAATGGAGGTTAAAAAATTAGAAGTAGAATTACCATATGATCCACCAATCCTCCTTTTGGGAATATATCCAAAGGAAATGAAAACAGAGTATAGAAATGATATCTGTACTCTGATCTCTGTTGCAGCATTATTCACAACAGCCAAGGGACAGAAATAACCTAAGTGTCCATCAGTGAATAAATGGCTGAAGAAGATATGGCATATATATACAATGAAATATTATTCAGCCATGAGAAAGAAGGAAATCCTGCCATTTGTGGCAACATGGATGAAACTTGAGGGCGTGATGCTAAGTTAAATAAGTCTGATACAGAAAGAAAAATACTATGATCACACTTATAGGTACAGTCTAAAAAATTCAAACTCATAGAAACAGAGTAGAGAAGTGGTTGCCAGAGGCTGAGGGTTGGAGGAATCAGGGAGATGTTGCTCAAAAAGTACACACTTCCAGTTAGAAGATGAATAAGTTCTGGGGAATCGAATACATAGCATTGTGATTAGAGTTGATAGTGCCATATTATATGAGTGTATACTTAAAAATTTCTAAAGGAGTAGATCTGAACTATTTTCACCACTAAAAAGAAGTAGTAAGTATATGATGTGATAGTGTTAGCTAATGCAACAGTAGTAATTATATTGCAATAAATGTGTATCAAATCAACACATGTACACCTTAAACTTACACAATGTTATGTCAATTACATCTCAATAAAGCTGAAAACAAATTTGGACAGTCATCCCTAGGAGTTCACAGTTTAGTCAAAATGACAGAACCTACTTAATAACACTCAGGCACACTTACAAAGCAACATTAAATTGGTGAAAAATGTAAAAGCATAAGAAAGATTTATAGTATTGAGCAGAGCTCCATCAAGGAGACTTGGAATTGATACTAAAGGAGAGAAAGTCTTTGAGATGGTAGCAAGAGGAAAGAAACCATTTCAAATTGGAAGAAGAACTTGAACAGAGAGAGTTGGAGATAGATACATTTTCACGTTTTGTTTTAGAGGAACAAGCAGATGTAGAAAGTTCATGCTGTTCTCCTGGGAAGCTATAGTCTCTGCACTCAACACTTGTGCATTAATGATCTCCATTTCACGAACAGCATGTCTTAGTCCTGCTGGAAACAAAACCAATACATTTACTCTGATTCCTGCAAATTTAATTGCTGTTCTCAACTTCTACCCACCCACGTTCTGTTGCTAAGCAGTTTTATTGCAAGCTTTGTTTGTATGTTCTATGTATTTGGGTTCAGATGCTCTACTTGCAGCTGCCCTAGTTCTGTGCAACATATAAACACCATTTAGCAACATTCTCCTCATTTATTCTCGCACAGGCCCCGGCCAGCCGACTCATGGTGCCATGAATTCAGCTTTTCAGTGGGTGCGGATCCGCTGTGTTTCAGGATCTCTATGCAGTTCTTTCTTAAGGCAGTGAAGATCAAGGACTTTGGTCTAGGACAGGACGGCTTGAATTCTGTGCTACCACACAGACTTCACCTTCAGCGTTCTCATTTAGTGAACTCATCTTCGTGTACCCTGTTGACCTGGACTTGGCCTTAGTCACTTCCTCTGCCCCTAGCTTTGCCTTCTACCAACCTTGTAGCCACTTGCCAGCCCTTCACAACTTTATAGAATAATCAGGGAAAATTAGCCTTTTACAATTGTTTCATTTTTACTCTTAATGATTATGATTCATGTGGTTTGCAAGATGAGTGCTGTAAGCAAAGCTACGAGTCTATTTGTCTATTTTTGAATTTGTTTATGGAATTTTTTAAAATGTAAAGGTAAGCACAATTGTTAAGTGTTAATTATTGAATACATTTTAGTCACTCTAACCAAAACATGTGTACTAACACATTATGCAAATTAACAAATTTATTTAGCACAATAGTAATTATTCTGAAGTATCGAGGCTTTTTTTTTTAAAACACATATTTTGCTAACAAAGCTTTGAAAGTCGTGTAGCATCTTTTCTCAATACATTCTATTTATTGACCAAGGCTCCCCAGGTTCAGGTGAAGGAATCACAGACTCCTCTTCAAATGCATTCCTGTGTTTTTGTTTATTGTTCTGACTAAGCCTTCTGGCACTATATTGAATAGAAGTTGCAAGAACGAGTATTCTTGCCTCATTCCTAATCTTGGAAAGAAAGCTTTACATTTTTCACCATTGATTATGATGTCAGCCGTGGGTTTTCATATATGCCTTTGTTATGTGGATCTACTTTCCTAGTTTGAAAAGTTTTTATCATGAAAGGGTTTAAAATGATTTCAAATGCTTTTTCAGCATTTATTGAGATGATGATGTGATTTTAGACTTTATTTTGTCAGTTTAGGGTATAACGTTAACTGATTTTCACATATGTTGAGACATCTTTGCATCCCAAGAATAAATCCAAATTGATAATGGTGTATGATCCTTTTCAATGTGTTGCTGGGTTGGGTTTGTTAGTATTTTGTAGAGAATTGTGGTATCTATATTCATAAGGGACATTTGCCTGCTGTTTTCTTTTCTTGTGGTGCCTTTGTCTGTCTGGCTTTGGTGACCAGATAATGCTGGCCTCATCAAATGAGTTTGGAAGAGCTCCTTACCAAAATTTTTAGGAGAACTTGATAAGGATTGGCATTAATTCTCCTTTACATGTTTGGTAGAATTCACCAGTACAGTCATTTAGTTCTGGACTTTTCTTTGTTAGGAAATTTTTGATTATTGATTCCATCTCTATATTAGTTACAGGTCTGTTCAGACTTTCTATTTTTTTTATTATTCAGTATTGATGGGTTGTATTTTTCTAGGAGTTCATCCATCTCTCCTAGGTCCCCGTTTGTTGGTGTATCATTGTTGACAATAGTCTCTTATACTCATTTTTATTTTTGTGGCATCAATTATAGTGTCTCTTATTTCTGACAAAATTTACATAAACTGCCTTTTAGTTCATTATTTAGACTTTTTACCTAAATGATACCTCATTTATTTGTTAATTTAATGAATTTTTTTGAGACTCTTATATCTTCCACATTGATGATGCAAATATGCAAAAAAAAATAAATAAATAAAAGTCTGAAAAGATCTTTCCCCGTATGGATCTTGGAACTCATTGGTATGGTTATTACCATTGTTTTGCCTTCTGGAGTAATATGAACCTATGTCAATGCTAAATTAAATTCTCCATTTCCCGTGTTCAAATGCAAACTCTTAAAGCCCAAAGGTCTACTCCTTCCGTATTGCCTTCCTCTTCTGCTCAATGATGTGTCTCTTCTTCTCAGATGTTATTACATCAGGATCTGTACCAATGTGCAGGCCTTAAGTACATACCCTCAATGTAATTAATCAAATGTACTATCATAGTGTTTTCCTTCTGTATTTTATGGTCATTTTTGAACAGAGTTGGTTTTCACACTAGAATATTTTCTTTAGATCTGTCAAAGGTACACAAAGCCACACTTAAAGTGGTGAAAGATTTTACTCAGTCACTGCTGACAGTAGGGAAAAGAACAGACCTCCATTCCAACTTGTGCAGGGGTGACTGAGTGTTTCATAGGGAGAGGGAGAGAGGAAGGAAGGAGTGCTCAGCAGGGTCAGGCATGTAAAAAACTGCAAAAAAGTGGGTAAAAGGATCAGACGGTGTAAATGCAATTAGGCCAGCTGTGTCTGCTTGTCTGCAACTATTGAAGTTAGGATTATATCCTCCCACAGAGACTGAGAGACAGAGGTTCTATCCTTGAAGTTTACATTTCGAAGGAATGGGCTTTTACGTCCTTGAGAAAGTCATTCTTTGGTCTTAGAAGATATATTACATATATATCTTAAAGGGATAGGGACAGATTTATATTGCAAGCTTTTTTTTTTTTTTTTTGGTAAGTATCCTAAGAAAGGGGCAGGCAAGGGCCTGTTGTTAGAAGTCCTTATGTGCTAAGCAGTATTTTGTAGTTATTGAAGTTAGGATTACATACCACCATAGAGGCTGGGAAAAATGATCCTAGCTTAGGACTTCTTAGATCCATCTCTGCATTCCTCACACAGTATTCCTGACACGTAGTAGGTTCTCAATGAATATTGATCAAAATTGTTTAAATAATGATTGTCCTTTCATAAGCAGATCTGAATCAGTGTTCTATTGGTATTTCCTGGCCTGTTCTATTTACCACTGCATGCTCAAGACCCAATAATAGGTCTAGCAGTTTATATCATCTCTTCCCTTTCAAAGGTGATTTCAGTTTGGGGAAAACCCAGAAGTCTCAGGGCACCAAATCTGGGCTGTAGGGGAGCAGAGTCACCT
This sequence comes from Trachops cirrhosus, assembly GCA_028533065.1. Taxonomy (NCBI): domain Eukaryota; kingdom Metazoa; phylum Chordata; class Mammalia; order Chiroptera; family Phyllostomidae; genus Trachops; species Trachops cirrhosus. The sequence goes on from CM052549.1 coordinate 26,603,906, forward strand.
GGGTGATTTGACGATTCACCTAAAAACTCTGCACCAGATGTGATGCCTGAGCAGGCACATTGTTGTGATGAAGCTGTCAATCACCAGTTGCCCATAGCTGTGACCTTCTGAATCATCCCAATAGTGTCCATGGAGGAATGTTCAAGCTTCATGCAAAATTTGATGCAGACTAGTTGTTCTACTCACTCAGTCATTTTGAATGTGAGACCACACAGTGCACATGCTCACTCAACAGCATCTATCACCCGCCGCCCTGCTATCTAGTATAGTGAAGTCCTCATTGTTCACGCCTGCACATTCCAGTCCACTTTCCTTGGCTGCCAGGTTACAGCGATGTCATGCAAATCATTCTCATTATGTTAACAATGGCTGGACTTTTTCTGGACAGACCTCATGTCTTGATGAAGGTGTGAGGGGGAGCTTAAATCCAGCTTGTGCTTCACTTGCTCTGAACCCCAAGACCAGCATTTATAACCTCTCGGTCACACAAATACTCATGTGGGCTGGCAGCTGCCCTGCCAGTCACAAAGCCTGGGTGGGTCACAGGGTTCTAAATTCTGCCAGGTGTCCTAACTTGCTGTCCCAGAAAATTCAGGTAAAAGCAGTTTTAAACCAAACTTTTCAATAATTGCCTTGATTTTTTTGCCTTTGCTATGCAACAAGAGAAGTTTCATTTGCTACACTTCGGGTGGTGAGCACTAAGAAGCACAAATTAATGCATTAGAAAGGTCTGTTTGATTTAGATTCCCCTGAGGCCTTCAAGGGAATGGATTTATGAGCCAGGGGCCTCTCAATTACAGTCACTTCCTTGGTAACAGTGCCACAACCAAGGGAAACACAGATTCCTCTCTAGGCAGTTGACTGTCATTTTGTTGATTTTTGTCTTTGGGTTAAGGTAGATTTATCTTTTTTATTATCTTTGCTATACAAGTTTATGCAGAGGGACTTTCAAGTAGGGTCCTGACTTACTCTTGAGTAATTCCAATTTTCTTTTTTTAAGTTCATGAGTTTTGTTCTTTTCTGTTCTTTTTTTCTTTTTTACTTTGAAGGGCTGTACTTGCTTTCCAATTAAATAGTTTGCAAGGGTCTCATTCCTTCATGCACTGATTTCTACATTCCCATTGATACATACTAACTTTTTCTGTACTTCAAAAAGGAACCATTAAAAATTAAACACCATTTTGATTTTTTGCAGTGTTATAATTTTGCATTATATATATATGTATTCCATGGGAATTCATAAAAACTGACAACGACAATGGAAAATGATATATGGGATTGAATTAAGAAAATTAGTTTCTAAAGTTCTTCATGTTATTATACAATATTTAATATCAGAAAATAATATGTTCCTCCTTTAGGAAAATATATCATAGAAGAGCTAAAACAACTGGGATGTATACTAATATTCTATACTAACCCCAACTTTACTAATATCTACCCTTCAGATTTGTATAATTGACAGAACTGGCCTTTTTCCAACTTTTGTCTGAAACCAAAATAGATTCAAATGTCTTCCATTAAGCATTAAGGAGGTAAATTGCTGCCCACTTGTAAGAAGCAAAGATTCTTATTTGTCTGTTTCAGAACTCATAACAGCACGTTCTTCAGTTACCATGGAAACTATCTCTAGCTAAATTTGAGAGGGTCTCTGAAAAGAACTAAAATGCCGCCAGCACTAATAGAAAGAGCTATGTTTTAATTTTTATTTTTTGGGCTTAGTTAAGATGCCAAATTATTGTGAGACTATATTGACTTGGCTATTAATGATTCTAAAGATAATATTTAAGTGAGAAAATAATATTTTGATAGGGAAAGATGAATTCTAGTATTGGAAAACAAAAGCTGATAGGACTCACATGCACAGATTTTTTCATCTTTGAAAGTTGGGCATTTCATCTATGTAGATTTTACCATTGATTTCATCAGTCCTACTGAAAAGTGAATGTTATAATTATTCATGAGTTTGTAAATGAGTGATAGATAAGTACATAATCTGTAAAATGACCTAATCTGGAAAATGCTTATTTTAAAACTTATTTTATAATCCTTAGCATTTAATATAGTCACATTTTAAACCAATATATCAAATATACTGTAGAATGTCTTAGTTTAAGAAATATTTACAATTTTTTACTGCTTGGTACAGTTATAGAATTTGTTACAATAAATATTCAGTAATAAAAATTCATAGTTGCAGTATAAACATTATTTTAACTTTTTTGAGTAAGTGTAAAAACTAGATGCAATTATGACAACTATTTTATTCTTTTCCCCTAGTAGAAATATCTGTTTAAATTTTAGATGCTTATTTATGTTTTAAAAAAAATAAGAATTTTATTTGGAATTTATTTTTTATAATGGAAAAAGTTGAGAAGTCAATGAATTATGATATGAACAAGAAAGAACTTAGACATTTTCGAGAAGTCAGCCCAGCCCTCTGGTTTTCCATTTGAGGAGAACAGTCCCTGGTGATTGTCTAGTTTATCCCGTCACACTGTAGGGATAGGACCTGAGGTTCTTAGTCCCTGATTCAGTGTGGCTGGCCTTTCCAGTTGACTTATTTATCAGCCACCTGTCTGAAGACTGTACAAATAGTAGTGACATGTATGTCTATTACAGCAGTTGAAAAACTCCAAAAACTTACTAGATTTGGTGGCTTATTGGTCAAAAGTGAAATTTGCTTCAATAATATAGTACTTCAGTAAAAAAATGATAAATCCCCAAGTTTTCTGAATATATGTGTTTCAGGAACCCCAATGTGGGTGGCACCAAATACTTTGGGCAGAAAATATGTGGGAATGAATTAAGAGTTGACTATTTGGTCTTTGTCATGAAACATATCAATCTGAATGGAGCACACATTCACCGCTCTGCAATTGTGACCTTTCTCTATTTCAAGTGGTGCACTACTTACAATTTTTTATGCTAATGTTCTTTATTGACATGGGTAATTCAGAATTTACTACATATGTATCCATCCTACTCCTATGGGGTAAAACCTTGAAAATATTGTTTCCCTTGCTGAAACATGAAACAAGGTTTAAATAAACCTGTATCTGAAATGATGCCAAATCAAGATGTGTGGAATATGACTTCCTGTCAAGATGGAGGCATAGGTAAATGTGGCTTGCTTCCTCACACAACCAGAGCAAAATTACAACTAAAATATAGAACCACCATCACTCAGAACCATCAGAATATTGAGCTGTATGGAAGTCTGATAACTAAGGAATTAAAGAAGCCACATTTATCCAGACCGGTAGGAGGGACAGAGGGATGGAGGCACGGAGACAGAGAAGTGGCTGTTCCGAAACCCAGGTGCGGCCGGTATAAATCTGGGGGATATCCGGGGAGTGAGGGATCCCACCTCCCACACCAGACCAAACAACCCAGGGTTCCAGTGCCAGGGAAATAAGTTCCTATAATTGCTGGCTGTAAAAACCAGTGGGGTTGGGTTGGCAGAAGAAACTGCGGGATTCTCAAGCCTCTCCTCTTAAAGGGCCTCATTGGCACCCAGACTTACTCAGACTTAGGCCCTTAGCACTCCAGCACTGGGGCAACAGCTTGAAGGGCACCAGTGGCATACAGGGAGGAACTGAATTGTCCGGCATCAGGGCGAGATCTTGGAGAAAGCTTCCTCCTAGACAGAAATGCAGGCAGGTGCCATTGTATCTTTTCTAAGCTCTTGCCCAACAGAGCCACAGTGAGACAGCACCATATCTGAATCTCCTTCATCCTGGCTCACAAGGTAAGCCCCACCGTGACGATTACCTAAGGGTTCGCTCCATCCAACTTACTGGCCCACCCAAGCAACCCTTCCACCCTGGTAACAGTGGCTTTTCCATATGAAGGGCTGGGCGCAGGCTTCAGACCTTCATAAACCCATTTAAACAAGCAACAGCTGAGCCCAACCCCTGTACCTTTCTTTGAGTAGCCCCAGGCCTGGCATTAGCAAAAGGCATCTGCAGATCGCTTTATAGCTTACACCAAAGGGCCTCAGACAGAACAGGTGAAGGCTGACTTTGGCCTGCACCACCCAGGAAACCCCAGAAGCTGGGCACACGGCAGAGAGTTACAGACCCTGTCGGAGCACCACCCAACCACCTCCACAAGCCACAGAGGGAAGTAGTTGTTGGCCAGGGGTCAGCCAGTCCTACCAGCTACCTGGACTGGGTAAATTCCTCCCATTGACCTGCTGCTGACAACAGTCAAGACTCATCTACAAGAAGAGGGAATACACATCCCACACAGAGGAAGCACCTTGAGTACATGACTTGGGAGACAGGGGAGGCTGTGCCACTGGACCCTACAGGACACCTACTGCATTAGGCCATGCTACCAAAACACGGAGTCAAAACAGCACTATCTAAAATATGTACACAAAAACAGAGGAAAGCTGCAAAAATGAGGAGACAAAGAAATATGACTCAAATGAAAGAACAGAACAAAACTCCAGAAAAAGAACTAAAAATGGAGATAAGCAATCTATTAGATGCAGAGTTCAAAACACTCATTATAAGGATGCTTAAGAAACTCTGGGTACTTCAACAGCATAAAAAAGACCCAGACAAAAATGAAGGGTATACTGATGGAAATAAAGAACAATTTACAGGGAATCAACAGTGGAGTAGATGAAGCCAAGAATAAAATCAATATTTGGAACACAGGGAAGAAAAAGACATTCAATCAGTACAGCAAGAAGGAAAAAAAAATTGAAAAAATCAAGGCTAGTGTAAGGAGACTCTGTGACAACTTCAAGCATTCCAACATTCATATCATAGGGATGCCAGAAGGAGAAGAAAAAGGACAAAAATTTGGAAACCTATATGAAAAAATAATAAAAGAAAACTTCTCTAATTTGGTGAAGGGAATAGACATACAAGTCCAGGAAGCACAGAGAGTCCCAAACAAGATGGATGTAAAGAGGGCCACACCAAGACACAATGAAATCAAAGTGCCAAAGGTTAAAGGTAAAGAAAGAATGTTAAAAGCAGCAAGAGAAAAGCAGACAGTTACCTACAAAGTAGTTCCCATAAGACTGTCAAATGATTTCTCAAAATAAACTTTGCAGGCTAGAAGGGACTGGGCAAGAAGTATTCAAAGTGATGAAGCAAGGACCTACAATCTAGATTACTCTATCCAGCAAAGCTGTCATTTAAAATCAAAGGGCAGATAAAGAGCTTCCCAGACAAGGTAAAGCTAAAGGAGTTCATCATCACCAAACCATTATTATATGAAATGTTAAAGGGACTTATTTAAGAAGATGAAGAAGATCAAAACTATAAACATTAAAATATCAATAAATATGTAACTATTAACAACTGAATCTAAAAAACAAACTAAGCAAACAAGTAGAACAGAAACAGAACCATAGATATGGAGACCATTGGGATGGTGGTAAGTGGGGAGTTGTCCTGGGGGAATGGGGGAAAAGGTGAGGGAATTAAGAAATACAAATTTGTTGGTACAGAATAGGCTAGGGGATATTAAGAGCAAGTATTGGAAATGGAGTTGCCAAAGAGCTTACATACAAGACCCAGGGACATGAACAAAGGAGGGGTATTGTCAGGGAGTGGGGGGTGCTTGGTGGAGGGAGGCAAAGGGGAAAAGTTGGGACAAGTGTAATAGCATAATCAATAAAAAATAACAAAAAATAAAAAAACTAAAAAATAAAACACCCAGGCTAAGAAAAGAAAAAAAAAAAAGATGTGCAGAATACATAGATACTATCGTCTTTTGCAGAAAACACAAGAAAAACAGTTAAAAGTCTTGCATTCAAATCCCAGCCATGTCACTTACTGGTTCTTGAAGGTGACTTGTAAATTATAGACTCAGTAAGAACGCCGACAAGTGAACGTAAGCAGGAGGAGCACAGGTTTTCCTGGGGGACAGGATTTGTACTTCCAGGACCATTTATTTGTAAAACGCTGACTGTGCTATGTAAGAGTCTACAATTGATCCCCTCTCGTCTTCCATACTGGTTGCACCACACAGATACTTTTGCTAACATTTTTTTATTGTTATTTTGTTCCATAAGCTACATACAGGAAGTTCTCACAGATGACTGTCATTTTGTAGAACTTCATTCCTAGGCTGACAGAGATGCCAGATGATTTGTTGTCCATTAATTTGCCTATATGATCATTTCATCAGGCTTAACATAATAGTTATTTTACCCTTGTTCTATGTATTTCAATTATTTATGTAGTTGACTTTGATCCACGGTGATTATATCACAGAAAAGAATTGATAAGGTATGTAAATTGATTATATAACACCCCCCATATAACTCACAGATTGAAATCTATTTCATTTCATTCCTCTGAGGATAATAGTTGAGGAAAGATGAGTAAATATTGATTTTCATTAATGAAGTGGTTTTCTTTTAAAGTGTAAATGTTAAAAGCATTTTCTCCAATTGATATCTGCTTAAAAGCTCTGAAAGCTTATGGTACATTCAAGTTGTTCACCCATCACAAGGTCAAAGTGTTCAGCTTTGCCTAACACCATTAATAATAGTTCGTGAAGACTGTGTTGAGCCACTTCATAATCGTAAACAGATGAGGGCATATTAGCAGCAAGGAAGAGATGAATTCTGGTGGTGGTAATGTAGCTCTAAACCAACACATTTATGGATAAATCTTTTTTCAGTGGCCTGTTTTACAGGGTTAAAGAGCATATGTAGAAGGTCTCGCCTGGGGAAATAAAAGTAGTAACTTTGAATCATTTTATTAGGACATGACTCCCATACAAATATAAAATTAACATATGTCAAAGATGTGTTTGATTTATTAACAAAGGTGTCAGTAGAATGGTTAAGCTGGCTCAAAGCACATTTGAGATGTATATACACACATTATATATATTATACATGCATATTACTTATATGTGTGTGTATTATGTGTGTAGGTACACATAATATGCACAGAGATTGATTTTAATTGTCACTCAGAAAAAAGAAGACTTGCCGAAATAAGTTTTTTCAGTGATAGACAAAACTGATTAATAACCTACAGGGCAATAAAACTATAATCCTTCTGGTTTTCTTTTCTACCAGACAGAAATCATTTGCACCTCTACTAGGAAAAAAGTCCGTATCATTGTCATGTAATTCACAGGATGTTGGCCTTAATCAAAGGTAACTAGGATGTCAATCAAAGGTACATCCCTTAGAGAATTAGATCATCCTTGGGTGGTCTGGTTAGACACTGTTTCATTGTGATATTAAAGAGTCATAAAGTCATGCTTTTGTTCTATTTCAAATTGGTATAATTTTCTTTAGTGGTAGCAATTTCTTTCCCCAATACCCAAAGGGCCTGCCTTCTGTAGTTCTAACATTATCATGTTCTAGGGAAAGCCACCTATTTTGAACTAAATTCTCCCCCTGAGCATCACAGAATATACATTCTTGTACAAAGGAAAAAAATAAGTTTCTTTATGCAATTTTTCCAGGGCTGTACAGAATTTTTATACCAGGGAAGAGCCTTTCATCTTAATATGACAAAAACAGGGGCACAGGAATTGACTGTATATTAATATAAATATGGCAAACAGGTCCCCAAGTATATTCCTATGCCATATTGAGAAATCCTGAAAAAAAGACCTTTGTTATATGAATGTTGTTTCTGACATTTATAAATATTTCAACTTATGATGTGCTTTGAGGTTTATATTTGGTTTTGTTCATTTATTTTACGTCCTTTTGGCCCTGGCTGCCATAACCTAGTCATTGTTGGAATAATTTGTACAATGCTGTACTTGGAGTTCCTTGTTTCAGGGTCACTTTCAGCCCTTGAGAGCCACAGTTGTCACAGACTGCACTGTATTAGATCTCACAGGGCACATTTTCCTTCTCAGAGTGAAAGTAATATATGTGAGATCAGAATTTTGAATGCAAGATTTATTTGAACTTATAACGGGAAGAGCTAATGTCCTTCACTCAATAAAGTTGAAAACCCCATAATGTATTGTTTCTGAAAAGAATTTTTATTAAAAAGTATTGCAATATGAGGTTACAGAATAGCATATTGAAGAGCATATGCGGAAGTTTTTGCCTGAGGGAGTGAAAGTAAATAACTTTGAATTCTTTTGTGAAAAGAATGCAGTTAACATTGCAAACCAAGGAAAGAATGATAAATAATAACTCAATACAATTGACCTTTAGACTGCTAAGATTTTATACATACAATCCCAAAGTATGTGAGCTTTTTATACTTCAATATATACTTTTAAAAATATGGATTTTGTTTTTGAAAATAGTTTTAGAGTTACAGAAAATTGAGATGATAATATAGAGTTTCTTTATACCACATACCTAGTTTCCCTAACTGACATCTTATAACTGTATGATACATTTATCACAATTAATAAAATAACATCGATACATTATTATTATTCAAAAACTATATATAATTCATATTTCCTTGGTGTTAACCTAATGTCTTTTTTCCATTGCAGGATTTTCTCCAGGGTGACATATAACATTTAGTTATCATGTCTCCTCTTGGCTGTGATAATTTCTCAGACTTTCCTTGTTTTTGATGACCTTGACAATCTTGAGGAGCACTTCCCAAATATTCTGTAGAACTTATTTCTACTGGAATTTGTCTGGTATTTTTCGCATCATTAGACAGGGGTTATGAATTTTTGAAGCAAGACTACAGAGGTAAAGTGCTCTTTCCATCACCTCCTATCAAGAGTACCTACTATTCGTATGACTTTCACCGTTGATGGTAACCTTGATCAGCTGGCTGAGGTAGTGTTTGCCAGGTCTCTCCACTGTAAAAGTACTTTTTCCCCTCCTTCCTCTACTCTATCCTTTGGAAGTCACGATGCACAGTCCACATTAAAAGCGGGGGGGCTCTTGTTACAAATAGAGTAGAGGTTTATGTCCCCATTTCATGACTGCAAATTATCTCCACAAATCATGTGGAACTCTCTGTATGGAAAATTTGTCTCTTCTGCTTTATTATTTATTTATTCAATTGTTTAATTATATCAGCATGGGCTCATGGATTTACTTTATATTTTGTGTTATAACCCAGTACTGTGTTTTTTTTCTAAAATTACTCACGTTGTTTCATCTTGGATCATTGGAAAACCTTTTAGTTTGCTCATGTATCCCTTTTTACATGCCCCCATCATGTGGGGTTTGTTTGTTTGTTTGTGTGTTCATTTTTCACTTTCATATTTCTCGCTCATCTTGTCTATTTCTTACCCCAGCCCTAGAATCAGCCAATTCTCCAAGGAGCCCTGGTTCCTTTTTCCCTTTTCCTTTTTTTGCAGGGGGAAAATATTTAGAAACCAAGGTCTAAGCATTAGGCACACTCACTTCTACTGGAATGTCATTGTTTCAAGCACTCTCAGCTGACAGAACAAGGAAATAAGGAAATATATGTGTTTACTAACCACTTGATAGGCATACGCTATATTTTTATATGTAACTATATTCATATTAAGCTAAACATGACTTTATACTAACTCTAATCCACTTTCATGGCATATACATTTTGTGAAGAATGTTCTTTTTCTAAAAAACAATTGTTCTGAGGATGTCCAGTGCTATGTTGAATAAAAGTGGCAAGAATGGACATTCTTGTTTTGTTCTGGATCTTAGAGGAAAAGCTTTCAGCTTTTCACCATTGATTAGGATGTCACCTGTGGGCTCATTAATTACGTTGAGATACATTCCCTCTATACTCACTTTGTTGAGAGTTGTTTTTTAATCATGACTGGGTGTTGAATTTCGTCAAATGCTTTTTCTGCCATCTATTGACATAAATATGATTTTTATTCTTCATTAGTTAATGTGGGTATCACATTGATTTGTGTATCAGTTAGTGTTGAAATATCATTGCATCCCTCAAACAAATCCCTTTGATCATGGTGAGTGATCTTTTTAATTTACTGTTGAATTTGGTTTGCTAATATTTTGTTGAGGATTTTTGCACCTATATTCATCAGGGATATTAGCCTGTAATTTTCTTTTCTTGTAGTGTTTTTGTCTGGTTTTGGTGTCAGGGTAATGGTGGCCTCATAAAATGAGTTTGGAAGTGTTCTATCCTTTTTGTAATTTTTGGAAGAGTTTGAAAAATACCAGTATTAATTTTTCTTTAAATTTTGGGTAGAATTTACCAGTGAAGCCCTCTGGTGCAGGACTTTTTTTTTTTTTTTTTTTTGCTGGGAGGTTTTCTTGTGGTTGTCATTTTGTATTGTTTTTTATAGATTTTATTTTATTTTTAGAGAGAGGAGAAGGGAGGGAGAGAAACATGGATTGGTTGCCTCTCGCATGCCCCTAACTGGGAACCCGGCCGCAGCCCAGGTGTATGCCCTGACTGGTAATCGAACTGACAACCTTTTAGTTCCCAGGCTGGCCTCAACCCACTGAGCTACACCAGCCAGGGTGCAGGGAGGTTTTTAATGACTTTTTCAATCTGCTTACTAATAATTGGTCTGTTCAGATATTCTATTTCTTCATGATTCTGTCTTGGTTGCATTATTCTAGAATGTATCCATTTCTTTTAGGTTGTCCTTTTTTGGGTGTATAATTGTTCATAGCAACCTCTTATCCTTTGTGTGGTATTTGTTATAATGTCTCTTCTTTAATTTATGCTGTTATTTATTTGCCTCTTATAACTTTTTTTCTTAGTGAGTCAATGAAAGATTTGCCTATTTTATCTTTAAAAAAGCCAGCCCATAGTCTCACTGATCATTTCTCTTGTCTTTGTGGTCTCTATCTCATTTATTTATTCCTGCTCTGATCTTTATTTCCTTCCCTCCACTAACATTGGGCCCAGTTGGTTCTTTTCTAGTTTCCTGAGATGTCAAAAGAGGTTAGTTATTTCTTAACATAGGGGTTTTTTTTTTCTTCATCTAAACATTTTAATGCTTAAAGTAGTCATGGGCTTGTAAAGCTTTTACCTATTGTTATAAATATCTCTGTCGGAATTGCTTTTGTCGCATCCCATAGGTTTGGTATGTTGTGTTTCCATTCTCACTTGTCTCAAGATATTTTTTGACTCTCTCTTGGTTTCTTCTTTGACACACTTGTTTTTCCATGGTATGTTATTTAATCTACATATACTTGTGAATTTTCTAGTTTTCTGTTTGTAATTGATTTCTAGTTTCATTTCATGGGGTAAGAAAAGATGCTTGATAAGATTCCAATTTTCTTGAAGTTTTAAAGATTGTTTTGTGGCCAAACATAGAAACTATTCTACAGAATGTTCCATGTGCACTAAAGAAGAATCTACATTCTGCTGCTGTTGGAGGAAACGTTCTGTAAATGTCTGTTAGTTTCATCTGATCTAACATGTACTTTAAGTTCAATGTTTCATTACTGATCTTCTCTCTGGGTCATCTATTCATTGTTGAAAGTGGGATATTAAAGTACCCTACCATTGCTGTATTGCTGTCAATTTCTTCCTTCAAATCTGTTAGTATTTGCTTTATATATTTAAGTACTCCTGTTTTGGATGCATAAATATTTACTAATGTTACCTTCTTGAGTAACTGACTTCTTTTTCATTGCATAATGACTTTCTTTGTCCTTTGTTACAGTGTTTGGCTTAAAATCTGTTGTATTTGATATACATATAGGCATCCCTACTTCCTCTTGGTTTCCATTTGCATGGAATATCTTTTATCATCCTTTTACTTTCAGTATTTGTGTGTCCTTAAAACTGAAGTTAGGTCCTGGCTGGAGTGGCTCAGTGGATTGAGCACCAGCCCACATGTGAACCAAAGGGTCACTGGTTCAATTCCCAGTGTAGGGCACATGCCTGAGTTGTGGGCCAGGTCCCCAGTAGGGGGCACATGAGATGCAACCACACACTGATGATGTTTCCCTCTCTTTCTCCCTCCCTTCTCCTCCCTAAAAATAAATAAATAAATACAATCTTTTTTAAAAATAAAATAAAAAACAAACAAACAAGGTGAAGTTAGTCTCCTACAGGCAACATAAAGATGGGTCTTGTTTTTTTTTATCCATTTAGCTATTCTATGTTTTTTTATTGGAAAATTAATTGCTTTTACACTTAAGAGGTATGGATTTACATATGCCATTTTGCTCATTTTTTTCTCGTTTTATAACTCCTCTATGCCTTTAATACACTTTGCCTTCTTATTTTGTGATTTGATGATTTTTTTTATAGAGGCATGCTTTGATTTATTTCTTTCTACCTTTTGTGTTTCTACTATAGGTTTTGCCTTATGGCTACCATGAGGCTTGCATAAAACATCTTATATTTCAAAAAAAATCTTATATTTAAAATGGTCTGCTTTAAGCTGATAACAACTTTAATTGAACATATATATACAAATGCTGTATATTTTTAGGTGGACCATTATTTTGATAGGATTATACGTGTGTAGGTACTTTTCAAAGTTCATCAATTACTCATTTAGGTTTTGTATGGCTCACTATATGTAAATTTTGCGTAAAATCAAATCTGTGAAGAAGGTTCTTGCTAGTAGGCTTACTTTCCTCGGTGGTATGAGTTGACAATTCTGCCACTAACTTCTGTGTGTGCTAGACTTGTGCAAATGTATAAAAAGTGTAGCGAATAATGGGATCCAGATTTTGGATCAGTAAAGAGTTCAGGAAGAGTAAAAGGAATAAAAATACAGAAAGGAGAGAAACAACATATGCCTTGTAGTGTTGAATTGGAAGTGAAACTCATAGTTTTTGTTTAGATATACAAATGGAAACATAATCATAGAAATAAGTACATGTAAACAAACAGTTAAAGATAATTCTTCTCCATTGAAAGAGACTAGAGACGATGGATGGCACATTAGTAGCAATGATCATACTTAGCACGTAGATCTTACTGTCGATGCCATTCTTGACTGAAAATAAGGATTCCTTAAAACATTAAAATAAGAATGTGTTCAAAGACTCATGGAGATAGGTCAAAAAATTAAAGAAGAGGCTCGGTGTGCATGGACTGCAACCTGGCCCCTACTGCTGAGAAGAGAGGAGGACCGGAAGGGGCATTGGTTAGGAACGACCCCAGAGGGAGCCAAGTCTCTAACAAATATCTGCTGGCGTTTTTGCATCTTCAACAGGCTCGTTCTGAATGACATTTAAGTAACAAATGAAAAAACCTCGCTAAGACAAGTCAAGACCAGAGACCAAGGAAGAAAGAATTCCAATATGCATGCAAAGAGGGTTAGAAAACTTTAAGACAGAGAGATTGATAAGTTACAAAGAATTTCTCTTCACGAATTTATAAAGCAGGTCTGTACTCGTCTCTCTTTTTTCATGTAACTAGGACAAAAATCTCAGAAGAAATTACATCATCTTTGTACATTTACAAACACATTGATGAATTCAAAGAGTAATCCTGTTAACATTTAAAAAATGAAAGCCTGCAGTGCATTGAGAGTGAAAATCTACAAACTCTTACAATGAGTGAGAATAAAATAGTTACTGAAAATCAAAGTTTGTCATGGATTATATAGATTCATGGCCCAAACACTAAAGAAGTGTTATTAGGACATGGACAAGTCTAATGAGGCCCTCTTGCTGTGTCCTGTAAAGAAGACAGTTACCCTAAACACACAAAAATAACAGATACTTTTCTACCCAGGCCAGTGTGGCTCAGTTGTTTTGATTCCTGGTCAGATCCATGTTTCTCTTCCTCTTTACTCCCTCCCTTCACCCCTCTAAAATAAAATAAAAAATAAAAATAGAAACACAAATGCTTTTCCACAGGTCATCATATTAAGACCTAAAATGGTGAAAAACAAAAGACAGCCCTGGCTGGTGTGGCTCAGTGGGTTGAGTGCCAGCCTGTGAACCAAAGGGTTACCAGTTCAATTCCCAATCAGGGCACATGCCTGGGTGTAGGCCAGGTCCCCAGTAGGGGGTGCTAGAGAGGCAACCACATACTGATGTCTCTCTTCCTCTCTTTCTCCCTCCCTTCCTATTTCTATAAATAAATAAATAAATAGTAAATAAAATCTTAAAAAAAAACAAAAGAGAGAAGGTTAGTGTGTTTGAGATTTGCTAGCATGTTTTGTTTTACCTATAAATTATTTTCTAATTCAGGAAATTTCTTACCAAACCAAGATTATCGAGATTGGAGACCTTTGAGTAAAGTTTAAAATTTCATAAGGCATCTCCTACACATCACAAGTCAAGGTATTAATTAATGCATACACATGGAAACACATTTAACAAAAGAAACAGTTGATAGAGCTAACAAAAAAACAATACAATTCCAAGGTTAAAAAATGGAATAAAGAAGACAATTTAAGGGACTCATACTGGGTAACCTCAGGATGAGTTGTCAATCAAAATAAACTTAGCAATAGATTATAACAAATTTAATAGTATAAGAATTCATAAACCCATACAGATATAAGTTAAAAGGAGAGAACAGTCTTTCTTACAGTAGAGTGCCAATGAATACAAAAGGAATGATTGAGTTAAAAATCATCAAGCTGTTAAAGTTGGTGAATGAAAGTATCAGGACGTTTTCATAACCTCAAATGTATCTCTCCACAGATTACTTTTAATGACAAACAATTACTCTAAAATGGAGAAATCTTCAGATACCACCTTAATCAAGTGATCAAAACTAACATCACTTTACTCCTTATATGGTGCCCTGAGAGTGACTCATCACTTCTGTGATACTTCTTAATGTACAGCCTAAATTTTATCATGACGAAATATCAAAGTCACATTGAGGGTCATTCTACAAATAACTGCTATGCCTGCTTCAAAATATCAAGGTCAGGAAGGATAAAGAAAGACAAGAATTCTTCCAGACTAAAGAAAACCTAAAGAGGCGATAAATAAAGCGATGCCATAAAAGACATTACTGAGGCACAGATAACTTTCAGTATGGACTATGGAAACACTATGATATACTAAGCAATAGTGTATCAATGCCTAATTTCCTAATTTTGACAACTATACTGTGTTTAAGTAAGACATATCCTTTTTCTTAGGAAATACACATGGAAGTATGCAGGAGAGAAAAGGAATATTTTCAACTTACTCCCAAAGGGTTAAAAAAAATAGTAAAATGGAGAATAGTAGTAGAAATACATATATGATATACATTTTATATATAACATACAGTAGGGTAAGGCAAAAGTAGATTTATAGTTGTTCATATGGAACATAATGCAATTAATACATAATAAAACAAAAATAAACTCTGTATTTCACATACTCACAACTGTAAACCTACTTTTGCCCCGCCCTGTGTATAAAATAATACAGCAAATGGAAATAATGGGCATATGGGAGTTTCCTATCCTATTCATTCAACTTTTGTACAAGTTTGAAATAATATTAAAATAAAATTTTACTGAAGATGTTTTTAAAGTGTTGACTTTAAAAAGAGAGAGATAAATATAATAACCTCTCCACAATCTTATAAAAGTAATAGCAGGTAAATACAAATAAACAAACTTAAGAATGAGAAAGTGGATATATGCAGAGTCTAGAGGATACCAAAAGATGAAAATACTAGACAGTTTTACTAATAAATTTGAAAATAATTCTCTGGAGATTATGGATGGAACACTAAGTAATGAAAACATGCTGTTGGCACTACATGTTCGGAGAAAATGTAGAATAGTTAGCAAATATATCTACTCTAACGTTAGAAAAATAGATACAAAATTGGGATTGGTATACCTAAAGCAGCCTGATAACATGTTACATCTATATGGATTATGGGTATTTTCTTTTGGGGGGCTTTTCTACATCTTCCAAATGTGAGGTAACATGGCGTGTTACTGTTGCAAGAGCTACAAAATATCCTCAAAAGTTTATGTCATACATATGAAAACCCGCACTAGAAAAACATGTGTGAAGGCTCTGGAAACTAATGATTAGAATCCATCATATATATCAGACTCTTGGAAGGATTCATATTAATTGCAAGCAGATGTTAAGGCTTAAATAAGTCTAAATCATAGCCAGGGAGCGTTTGACCTCTTGCCCTGGAACACTGCAGCAGGGAAGGGACGCGGCCCCCTGGCAGGAGGGGGTCAACGCCGCGGAAACTGGCGGGACACCACCTTCTCACTCCAGAAACTTCCTGAGGGAGGGGCTGCTTCTCCCGCTGTCCCCTCCTCATTAGCTCGCTCCTTCATATTCATTTGGAATGTGTGAGGGACCCTAAGAATTATCTGAGTGGATATTTTGCCTCCACAGCTTTCTTTGCCTTGCAGCTCAGAGACCAGCAACCCCCGCATGAGAAAAAAGCAGAGAATGACAGCAAACAGTTGGAACACAGCGATAAAATAATTATTATTTCACTTGGCATAAATAGAGAAACTTAGAGTGTTCAATATGATTGATTATAAAATGGAGCTGTATAGCGGAACAAATTACTAAGAGAAAAAGATAATTTTTTAAAACTATCAGTGCAAAAAACACATGGGAAGGGAAAACAAGAGTATAAGAAAATATTCTGAAGAACAAATATAAAAAATGTTGAATAAAACAAATTGCTACTTATTAGGACCAAGAAATCTTATTCCCTTTCTTTTCTAAGGTGCCTCTCAAATGAATACTTTTTGTTCAAGTAAAATGTTCCCCAGTGTGGCTTCGGAGGCCCACACCATCCTTGGTGAAGTCATGCCATTTGGAGAGATAAGTGCAAGGCTTAGAATTGTAACGAGTACACGAGTATATAGGAAGGAATGTTTCCTGGAGAGGACAGTATTTAGGCTTAGCTGACTCCATGAGAGCTGGCAATGGTCAGGAGAAATGTGACACTCGTGCACGTACTTCGGGCCTCGAACTAACAGTTGCCGTCCAAACACAGCCCCGGGAATCTGTATCCACCCCCACCCCCACCCGCTCCGCACGTCCCAGCTGCCCACCTGGCAGGCGGAAAACCAGGGCAAGCACGCTCTCTGCATCAAGGGCAAGCTCTCAAGACAAAACAGAGTCAAGACAGAAGGAGAAACTCACATGTTTTTTTTTTTTATGACTTCCAGCAGAGTTTGCCCAAATGGATGCCTTTCCGGTAAGAGCAACAAATTCGGGAGTCTGTGAGGTCGGCTGGAACGACAGGCATGCAGGGCCCCAGCCCGTGCTATCCCCCTATGACAAACAACACTTCCAGACAGCACAACCCAAAACAGAGGCACGAAACACAGCAAAAGAGGTGAAAAAGAATGAACCGATTCCACCAAGAATGCCAAACAAATAAGAATTGATAACAAAGTCTGCTTATCTAACTGGAGACACAGGACTGAGGAACTCAATGCAGAGGCAGCAGAGTGCGGACCCAGAACCGGGGCTCACTTGCACGTGTCGGAGAGCGCGCCACAGGCCACCAGCACCAGCCACCCCGGCCTCCGCCCCTACTGCGGCGGCTTGAAGCCTGGGGTCCGTGGCAACAGGCAGTGCGGACATATCTAGGTGGGGCCTCCAGGAAAACGGTGGAAATAAATGAATACCACCCAAATGAGAGTTTTAAAAGGTAGTCACTGTCAATCGCTTTTGGCAGAGACTCCAAGACTAGCATGGCAGCCTTATAGTGGAAAAACAAACAAAGAAAAAACAAAAACAGTAGTGTTCAGGCATGCTCTCATTAGAGGTTGTTGGCGTGGGGGAGGCTGGAGCATGGCTAGCTAGGAAATACTTGGTTTTCTCTGGTTGGTCCTGAGCTGGAAGCTAGTGTAAAAATTGGAAGCTGGCGTCCTTGATTAAGTCCTGATGGTTCCCAGCTGCAGAGGTTGTATATCATCATATATATTCTGGCATTGTCTGTTTGTATTTTCAATCTTTCTAGGAGATCAGTGAGGTTTTTTTTTTTTAATTTGAAAGTTTTCATTGGACCAACTTTTGTAGTTAGTAAGGAGTATAATTTCGGATGGGTTTCTCCAGTACCTGCCAGACATGCTCCATTGGACCACTAGTCTGAGGACATCTTTGGAGGCAATTTCATTTTGCAGCCTACTTCTAGTTTTCATTTCCTCACCTGGTCTCCTGCTGCGTGACCTCGCGCCCTGAAGCTGACATGCGTCTGCAGCAGCTTGCCCTCGCCTTGCCTGCACAGAAGTGTTCCATATTCCGAAAAGACTGCCAGAAACCCTTTGAAGTCCAAGGCTTTTCCTTTTGTTATTCTTTTAAATTGTCAATAATACTAACACAGTCATTTACACACAGAGGGTGATCGATAAGTGATTCTGACTCATTTAAAAATATACCTTAGATTCACCACAGCCTCGAGCCTTCTTAGAGAGAGACCGGCTCATTAAAATGGCATCACACGGGGCCATCCTTATTATCTTCCCCCAAAATTAGTCGATGTACATGTGACCAAGCAGGGTGCTTTGCCGATGCCTTAAAAAGAAAAGAAAATCTATTTTTGATTGTGAGAAAAATCTTTGAGAACTGGAGACATCTCAGTTTCAAACTGCTTTTGCACCTGAGCAGAATTACAAGTGACTCTGTCCTGGAGAGGAAGAGAGAATTCGGCTGCTCATTATCAAGGCTCCTGATAGCCTTGACCCCCCCAGATTCAGGCCTAGAACTCACGAATTGCCTGCTGGTGAGGCAGTTAATGCATAAAGAACTGAGTAAAGACTCTGTGGTTAAAAGTTACCAAAAAAGAGTTTGGGATAATTTGTTTTTAGATCACAATTAATATTCATTTTATTATGATTAATTTATTCAACAGATTTTAATTTATTAACAGATGTCCTAAAAGCTGGTCATGAAGCAGTTAACAAAATAGAGGCCCTCCCTCTCAGTTTTCACATTACATTAGGGGGACCAGAAAATAAACAGTCAATAAGTAAAACAGAAAAAGAAATAGGAAGGCAAATCTTCCAGATCTCCATTTTTAGCCGTGGCTCTCTACAGTCCTTGAGTTCGGTTCTGTCTCTGTCCTGTGAGATCCTCGACTTGCCCACAGCAGGCCAGTGGCCGCTCGCAGCTCCTTGTTAGCTGCTGGCCGCCCCACTCTAATTCTCTCCTTCACATTCTGCACTGTTCCCAGTGTGAAAGTGAGTTTCCCGATGCCCTCAAGGACAGCTTTTATGTGCAGGAAAACCATGTAGAGGTTCACTTAGGTTTCTTTTTAAATGAGAATTTCATTTGCTTGATACTTTCTTAAGCTTTTAATTTACCTGATAGTCTTTGGATTCTTTTTAAAAAGTCTAACAAATTTTTACAATTGCTCTTAAGAGGGATTTTTGAACCTTATTAAATTCCTTTAAAATCTCAGCCTATTAAATTTCCTTTTCCCCTTTTAACATTTTATATTAAAATATTGAATTTTCTTTTCAGTTGTACAGTTGTCCAATACAGTCTTCCTGACTACTCTTACTAACCTCATAAACCAAATAGAAATATCTCAAATTATATTAAATTTTTCAAGGTTGTACATAAACTTAGTAAGTAAGAATTAAATTTAATATCACAAACCTAAATCATTCACACAAGTATACTTCAGAAAACATTCTGTAGTATACTACAGAATTGCAAGAGTAATAAGACAAATAAGCATTATAAGAAATAGAGTAGCGAATATGCAAGATTCCTTAATGCAAAATATTAACATTCTGTATTTTCTTTACTTATATTCTTTTAAAAAAATTTTATTTATTTATTTTTAGAGAGAAGGGAAGGGAGGGAGAAAGAGAAGGAGATAAACATTGATGTGAGAGAGAAACATTTATCATTGATCAGTTGCCTCTTGCACACCCCTCCGCTCCGACCAGGGACCTGGCCCAGGCATGTGCCCTGACCAGGAATTGAACCATCAAACTTTCAGATTGAGGAATGACGCTCACACCATTGAGCCATACCAATCGGGGCATGTATTTTATTTTCTTAGAGTTTTATATATATTCCAAATTCTTCCTTGGAGAAAAAAATGCTTAATCACTAAAGAAATATTTATGTCATACCAAAAATTATTTTTGAAAACACCTTCTGAGTGAGGTAAGATTCTAGAATTACTTTTTCTTCTTTTTCCTTTTTAATTGTAGTAAAAAATGCATAACACACAATTTACCACTTACCATTTCTAAGTGAACATTTGAGTAGTGTTGAGTACATTCACATCACTGTGCAACCGGTCTCCAGAAGTTTTTCACCTTGGAAAGTTGAAACTCTAATGTCTGTTAAATAACAAGTCCCTGTTTCTCCCTCCCCACCAAACCCTGGCACCCACTTTCTCTTCTCTTTCTCTTCTGTGAATTTGACGGCTCTTGATACTTCACATAAGTAATATCATACAGCTTTTGTCTTTGTGCGATCACTTAGTTCACGGAGCATAATGTCCTAAAAGGTCATTCATGTCGTATGTGTTGCAATTTTGTTCGGTGTTAAGGCAGAACTCTAGAATGACTCTTAATGACAAGAACGAAGGGCTTAAACTAAGTCAGAGCTATAATCACTGTGCTTTTAAAGAGAGGATGGAGAAGCGTGTGACATAGTGCATGGCCATGAATTCAAGTCACAAAGAAGTGACAAATTTTCTCTATATAGGAATAAATTGCTGTTCCTCTCCTCAGTTAAGTTTTTCCCACTAGGATTCCTCTCAGATTTTAATATCCCTAACTTCATAAAACATACTTATTTCTCAAAACAATATTTTAGGCTGTTGTTTATATGGGGGAAATGTATATTTATGTCCCAAAAGCTCAATGCAATTTTTTTACCAAAATGATGAAAAGAAAATTCCTCGAGTTGTGATCCCAATGCAATTGACAGAATGACAGAATCAGTGTAGAAGACTTGACAAGCATACCATAACATCAATGAAAGAGATGTGATTCTTATGAAGCCCATAGCGTATGGGGAGGCATTGCAGCATTACTGCATATGATGTGCCATTTAGTTATAATAATATCACATCCCGATGTTAGAGTCTGTTACTTACATACAACTGTTTTCTGTATTTTAAGAAATTCGTTGGAGGCATTGGATTGATGGAGAAGGGAACCGAAGTTTTGCAACCCTAGAGCTGCCTTTTAGGATATTGATTTTAAGCTGGTTATTAAGAAACAAAAGTCTCAGCAAGCACCTTTGATCCTCCACCTTTCCTGCCTAAGAGATTCAGAGGATAGACATACTCTGGGAAGGAAATCTTAGCATGTTCGTCCTTGCAGCCTACTTTGAATTGAGTATGCTATGGATGGAAGGGAGTCAAGCAGAGGCCTGTTTACAGATCACCCTTGTGTCTCATGGGCTTCTGGGTTCCGTCGCCAAAATTCACCCGTGTATGTTCTGCTCTTCCTCAATTACTGGTAAACTGCCTATTTCCTTTGAAATCTCAGGGCCCCATCCCCCTTTTCTCCTTTGTCCAAAATAATACATACACCAGATTTTACCTCACTGTCTTGGGAATTGTCGTGCTTATGTAAATTCCCCATGGGCATGTATTAAAATGTGGTTTTCTCCTGTTAATCTTTCTCTATTGATTAGTCCAACCAGAAGAATTTAGAAGGTAGGAGTAAAAGTACTTTGGTAAAAACCGCCACAATCGTTAACTGTTAAAAGTTTTGTTACTTAAAACAATTGCAATTGGCTTCTGCTAACAATTGTTTGCATAAGCGCTGATTGTTAGGAATAGTTTACTGATATTAATCAGGAAACGCCTGCTTTGGTCTCCTCCTAAAAGAAATATGCAGCCCGCTCCCAGATTATTGCCACTTTCTTCATCATCTCTGTAATCAGGAAATGCCTGCCTTGGTCTCCTCCTAAAAGAAGTATGCAACCCACTCCCAGATTATTGCCACTTTCTCCGTCATCTCTGTTGGATTTTTACTTCTTTGTCTCCTAAAATATTAGAATATCTTCCTGTCTATCTTCAAAAACCTTTGGACTCGACCGTATCTTGCATTCTATTCATGTTCTTTCTTTCTATTTTCTAGGGCCATACTTTTTATGAATATTAGAAGATACCTAATTAAATTCCAGACATCCCCATGGCTTCGTCTGTCTTTTTCTCTCTTGACTTTTAAGATCTTTCTGTTGGCACTCCTCCATGCAGTAAGATATTGTTTTCATGGACCTGCATTGCCTGAATGTCTGCCTCATAATCTAGCTTGTCAAATTAAAAAGCTCTTTGGGGTGGGTTATAGAAATGTTTCTAAAATTTAGTGAGTCAAGTTTAGGTTTTAGTTGCTCTGTTCCAATAACTGCTTCACTGCATTACCATCAACAAAGACATTTTTGCTCTAGTCTGAAACAGCAAAATGGCTCATACTACCAAATGACCAAAGTGATTTTATCACCTGTAATCTTGTTTTTTATTTGACCAGTCATGTAAGAAGGAAAATGTCCACCTTATTTGCATTACAAATGGTCATAAAAGCGAGCTGTTAATTTTTCTCAACCTAGATTTTATGGAAATATCTGCAAATTATTAAAGTCAAAAGAAATTTTCACCAGCCTTAGAAGTTTGATGAAGTCTTACTAGATACGAGTGGGAACAAGCTAGGGAAGTGTACCCAAAAGGCCTGCAAGAACCTGAGAGTCAGACCCTGGGAAAACGTCTTATAACTCTAATCTGTTATATGCAAGAAAGTAAACACAGAAATATTACCAGATCCATGAAAGGATAATAACATTCTAAAGACAGTATTTCTAAGGAAATAGAAGGAAATTTTTACCCTAAGAACGTGAACTCATTTTTACCTGCGAAATCATCTTAAGGCAATCTTACCTTCCAGGAACAACACTGGCCCATGTCACAAAACAGAAAGTAGAGGTCACAAAACGGAAAGTGTTAGGTAGCTGAGGTGGCTCAGAAAGGACTGGTAGCCAAAGGGGCCCAAGTAAGGGCTTTTATTTGAGGCGAGGCACTGCAACCAGGTGGGCTGAGACCGAACCGAGCAGCTGCAGCAGCAAGCGAAACGGTAGCAGTGCTTTTAAAAGGGTGTGTAGCAGACCCCCCAGGGAGGGTGGGTGGCCCTGCTGATCTGTCCCAGGTGTCCTGAGTAAAGGTGTTTCTATGACAATGTCCTCTGGTCAGGGATAGCTGATTGGGCAACAGAAAGTCTCGGAGATTTATGGGCCTTGTTTCTGGGAAAAGCTTGAGGGAGAGGGGAGGGGCAGTGAGGATTCCACCAGTTTCCTGCAGGAAGCTGGTGGCTATGCCTCAGTTGCTTCTGATAATAAGGAACCTTGATAAGAGGGTACCTCAAGGTCAGCTATTCAGCGGATGACACATACTTTGTTGCAGCATAGGCGGTGGCTTAGGTCCTCCATGTCCCAGCACATTTTAACAGAAAGGTTTTGAGAACTCGGACCACCTGTGCCATCAGACACAACTGTTTATTCCGAAGAACTTTGGTCCAGGGAGATAAGACTAGAAATCAGAAAATGTTACTATTTGTTCAGGGAATTTATGCAAACCAATTTTCTCCAGGCAAATACTTTGCTCATTTGGATAAGCAATTCTCTTCCTGGAACAACACATCGATGGCTTTGGGCAAACAGCTTGCTTATCCCTCAGGAGTTTATACATCAAAACACCCTGTGGTGTCCACTAATCCTGTCACATCGGTTACCTGGTGAAAGACTTCCTTTAAACCTCCTAAACCCTGCCCCCTAAAGCCTACAAATATTCATTCTTCAAATATCCCTTTGAAGACACTTCTCTAAGACTTTCAGGTTGATGTTCTTCCTTATTACAGTAAATGTAGTGAACAGTTTTGCTTGATCAATAGGTTTATTTATTGATTGATTGATTGATTGATTGAAATTGACAGTGGCAGTCCCGGAGGCCACAAGATCTGATGGAGAGCCCCTGATCAACAGGACTCCAGGGTCTCTGCTCTGAAATCACATAGAGCCTTGAGGCTCCTTGAACCTCATGTTCAGGGGTCTCTGCCACTGCAGTGGTGAGATGGGTCCTGCGCTGGAGCTCAGGTCCAATAGGCTAATGGGAAGCCCTCAGACACTGAGTTTACTCTGTGTCCTGGCAAGGAAGAGTCCTCTTAGGAATCCTGTTGTCAGGTCAGATGTGAAAACTCTTCCAGTTGGAGGGAAATCAGAGTTGGTACTAATACCACAACATTTTGGTTCTTTTTCTGTTCTTATCACTTTTTTGTTGTGAGTCCATAAGAGAAAATTCAGAGGAGAAAGGTTTAATAGTTTCTCTCTCAATCCATCCATAAGCAAGGTCAAAGTCAGATCTCTTCAGACCAGCATCCTTAACACACCAATTTAGCCTTGGGCCACCGAGCTAAATCTGATTAAGAACTTTCCTCTGTCTTGCCTTTGTTTCTTTAACAATTACTTCACTTAGTTTCTTCTGCTTGCAGCTGGAAGCCTCAAGGCTGTGAGACTTGCTGATTGGGCAGATTCTTGCCAAGCCTTGCGGTTCTCTCTGTGTCTTCTCTGACATTCTGGCGCCCATGCCTTCATGCTTTCCTTCATGAACCTCCTTCTCCAACTGACTTCATTTCACCAAGGAGAATTCAGAATTACTGTGACCACTGCAGGCTATTTCTGAAGTGAACAAGACTAATTGTTTGAGGGACAAATTAGAACACATAGGAAGAAACCCTTGGGAGGAGATTCTGACTTGTGTGTCTAAATGAGAGACCCCACACTGTTTGACATGAGAGCACCCTCTCAGATTTTTCTACTCTGTTGAGTACTAAGTGCTAATATTTTTTCTAAGTACTAATTTTTTCATCATATGGTTTGATGGAATTGTCAGAGGTCCTAGATATTGTTTAAATAAACTGTGATGTTTTTCCTCCAGTATGGGTACATGTAAAAATAGGGTTCCTTTCATCTAACTCTTCCTCCTTTAGAATTTAGGCAGTTATTTAGCCTTTTACAGTGATAATTGTATATCTGTCTTAAGCTGGCTTCTTCTTGATTCTTCTTTCTCACTACTTTTCCTTTTCTTGTTCTCTTTGGAAATTTGGAAATTAATTTGTTCACGAACACTGCTCTGTCGTTATGTGTAAATTCTAGGAATACCTAGTACAGATATAAAGTCAAGAATTTTCAAAATAAAAAAGGGACAGAGGAAACATTAAATTGTTTGTGCTTCTTTTGTATACTTTCCTTTGCCAAGAGTGAAACTTGGAGGAAATTTAACTGTGAGTTTAAATAATGGGCGTAGTTCCTGCTTGAAAGAAAAACTCCATACTGAGAACTTTTGGCAAAATTCCACAGTCTTTAAAATGTTTAGTATTTTATTACAGTGATTTATTTATATGTAAAAATGAAGAAAAGGTACTCTTCTTAAATAGACAATACTCTGAGAAGATTAGACTAATTTAATTATAGCTTAAAATCAACACTGTGTCTTTTTACTCAATTTTATTGACAGGTAAAAAGTTTTGCAAAATATTTTGTTAATACAAAATGAGTTTAATTTCTCCTGTTTTAAATGTTTAAGATTTCCTACATCAGTTTCATGGATCCAATAAGTTATCCCTGTTCCCCCAAATTTTTTAAGTAAAAAATAAAGATGTGTTTAAATGAAAATATGTTTTTTAAAAAAGTTTAATCTTTTAAATTCTTATTTTCTGGCCCAAAATGCCAATAGTGTCAAAGAAGAGAAACTGGTTTAAAGCAGAATTATGAGTCCAGTTTGAGTCCAAGATTTTCATCTTGATAATGTAAATTTGGATTCTTATATAAAAAATTAGTTTCTTTAATTTTTAAAAATTCAGGGAATTTAAATTTGTGTAATATTATAAATAACCTATCAGAACAAAGCTCTTTTCTTTTGTAAGACTTTACAATCTATTTGGTAATGACCTCTGGAGATGGGAAAATATGTGAAATTACCAAAAAGGATTTAAAGACTTTTCTCCATCAAAAACAAAGCAAAGCAAAGCAAAACAAAACACAGAGAGCCTGTAGCTTCAGTTCTGCGAGCTTCGTCACAGGAAAAAGTAAAGGCAAACACAAGACTCCGCAGTTCGGAGGGCCATTCTCCTGTCCAGTGGGCAGAGAGTTTCCCAATTGGGAAGAGTTCACAAATAGCCAAAAGAGGAAACACAAGCCAGATTCTCTGTTGCCTCTTACCTGACAAAGAACAGATTCCCATCACCCTTACGGAGATCACTAAATGGCAAGACCATGCAAACGGATTACCGGCCATCACTGCGATCAGCCACACACAAATCAAATCCTCGCACACACAAGGCGCTCAGCTGATGAGGCTGTCAAGACACACCTCCTAGATACTGAACCCTGCTCTTGGTTGCAGAAAGGGACTTGATCCAAACACTCATGCTAAACATAGGCCAACTGTGTCTTGACCAAGAACCAAGAACCAAGAATAAAAACAAAAGTCAAGAGGAAGAAAAAAAGAAAGGGATACAACTGGAGAAACAGTCAGCAGAGGTAAACTTCTACAGCTGATTGGAAATCACCATGTGGACGATGGAAAGACATGCTCGGCATAGCAGCTCATTAAATTTCCCTTCTTGCACACTGCCACTCTGCTGAACCCAGCAGAGAAGTCCAAGTGAGAATCTCAGTGAGTGACCTATCGGCATGTTAAAGTAGCATCTTCAAAGAATTGAAACATGGCTCTCATATACATATAGAATGTACACAAGTCAAACATTTGTCCAATATTTTAAATAATGAAGAGCCTGTCAAGAACTGTGAAGGGTTTACGATTTTACCCTACTTGCAAGCTAAAGTTACTTGCCATGGACTCACAGATGCTGGCAGAAGACACAAGATGCCTCCACCAGAGGCAGAAAGAAATGTACCCCTCATGGCACAGCAGGCAGCCTGAGCACAGGCTTATTTCGTGTCAGTTCTTCAAACTACGGTTTGCACACCGTAATACAAAGGAGAGCAGGTGACACCTGCACACGAGTGGGTTGCAAGCTAGGAGAGGGACTCTGAGGTATTACAGCCCACGCATGACTCACCATCACCCTCCCCACCCTCAGGAGGGGGACCTATTTGTATCTTCCAAGGCTCTGAGCAAACCCGAGCTTTGCTATTGAAGTAAATGCTGTATCTTTCAAGGCTGTTTGCTACACAAACATTCCTGTAAAGATAATTTGGAACAAAGCGGTTAGTACCTCTGCTCATAGATACACAGAAATGTGAGAGACAAATGGAAAATTGTCTCTTAACATTAGCAAGTAAGATTAAGCTAATTCAAAAAACATTTTGAGGAACTATCTATTTACAGACACTTGACTTGAGTAAAGTAGTGTTAGAATAAGATTTCTAGGTTACATATAAAAGTAGTTACTTCACAGTAAAAAGCAAACAAACAAAAACTTGCAACATAATTCTGGGCGTTACTTCTCTATCACAGAAGATAATATGAATGTCCGTGTTTGGAGTCTAATCAAATCATAAAGAGAATGGTAAAACACAGGTAAAAGTGCCAGTTTAGTTTTCTTAAAGAATTAAATAATTATCCAGTATCACATTGAAAATATATACTATACTCTCTTGGCTTTATTTCCAAACTTTGGATAATTTCTCATAAACTGTGACCATAAGATGCTTGTTCACAATTTGATGTCTTTGCATGGAAAACTGAGAATGTTCTTCCCTTCAATGTTTGTAATAATACTTAAAAATCTTGCCTAACACTACTAGTAAAGACCAATATTCATGGTTGTTTTGGTAATATTCAGGGCAAACAACAATATTACTCAGAACACTGAGATATCTAATTTTCTTTTGTAAGTGTCCCAGAAGAAAACAAACAGCATGTCTCCCATCAGGGTTTTATTAATTGCATTAATATTTTCAAAGAACAAATTGTTGCCTTGTTAACTTGCTCCATTAGTTGGTCATTTTCGATTTCATTCATTTCTCCTCTGATCTTTCTTGTTTTTTTCTTCTTACTTTTGATTTAATTTTTGTATTTAGGTTCCCTATGGTAGAACGTTAGGTTAATATTGTTAAATATTTCTTTATGGCTAAGATAAACATTTAAAACTATAAATATTGCTCTCTAAACATTTTTCTAGTTGCATGCTGCATACTTTTATATGAAGTCTTTTCATTATTCAGTTCAAAATATTTTGGGTTTTCATTGTGACTTCTTCTTTAACTCATGGTTTTTTTAAGATGTGCATTTATATCAAAATGTTGGAAAATTTCTAGATATTTTTTACTACATTCTATCTTTAACCAAACTTACTGAGGTATAATTTTCATACCAAAAAACTGCACTCAATTCAAGGATACAATCTGATGAATTTTAACAGATATATATCTCTTATGATTCATCGCCAATCAAGTTACTGAGCATATCCATCAACCCTAACATTTTCCCATGCTGCTTTGCAACTTATTACTCTTTCTTCAAATAGGTGAAATGATGAAAAAGGCATACATATACATTGATCAGAAGAAACTTGGAGTGTCTACATTAATATCATATAATGTAGACCTCAAAACAAGGAAGTATTACTGAGATAAAGAGAGACACTTTATATGTTGAGCGTTCAAATGAACATGGGACATCTGCAAATAGACCACACGATGGGTCACATAACAAACCTCATCAAAGTAAGAAAAAATGAAAGCACACAAAATGAGAAAGAGAAATATAGCCCTTGACAACCCTAAGAGGTAGGCTGGCATATTTTTCAAGGAAAAGAAGAGAATAGATTTGTTCTAGAGTAAAGCTCAGTTTGTTGCAGAATTTTAAAGAACATGGGGAAGGATAAAACGAGTGTATATAGCAAGTTATAGAAGATTTAAGAAATGTGAATTTTATTTGCCATATTTTATAGTATCTGAGTCTGAAAGAGAACAAAGTACGTTAAAATTTTGGCAAAATTTGCTTAATTTTGATGGGCTTATTTATAAAGATATGTTAATAGTCTTTATTGCCAAAAACTAAATGAATGTAACACTGGAATTTTATTTTCCCCTTGTGAAAACGTAAACTAATCTCGAAAGATTTAACCTACTTTAATTCTGTGTATCACTACAATAATATTATGGTAATAATAATATAATAATATTCTGCAATTTCTGCTGATTTTCTTTAAGAAGAAAATCCTGATTATTTTTAAGAAGTTCTTTTCAGAGCAGTTAACATTCCTTGCAATTTTGTTATCTTTTTTATTTGTATTGTAAAATATGTTGTCCCTTTGATTTATGACAATTTAGGTTATAACTTGTGCTCCTGACTCAAATGAACAAATCTTTTCTAATAATTCTTTATTTTGCCTCTTCAATAACATAATAGAAAAGGCAGGTTTAAAACAAGTGTGAGATACGGCGACTGAGTGGAGTGAAAGAGGAAGAGGAAGTTTGTGGTTTTAAAAGAGGATGTAATCATGACTCGCATACAACCATAAAATGGACACCTGCCAAAGGTTTTATTTAACTCATCAATTAACAAGGGAGTCACAGACGTTACAACTGAGTAACAAAGTGAAGGTTAAAGAATCACACATATATGAAGATTTTGTATGCTGACATTAATTTACAAATAGTTGCAAAACTGGCTTATTCCATAGGAGGCAGAGAGAAGTCAGTTGCATTTATGCCGGACAAAATGCATTTGCCTAATTGTGGACAGCTATCATCCGCATTGCTATCAGTTACCGACAATTTATAAGAACTGTGAAATAGCTTAAAGGCAAGAAAAAGTACAGAAAACCTATAAAACCAGATTCTGGCTATGGTGTGCTTCTACACTGCCTAATTTCCCATTGAAGACATCCAGTAATCTTTTTGGTTCTTTTCAAAACAGAGAAGGTAATGAGTTTAATTTAAAATTTTTTGAGTTTAAGTTTTGTCTGAGTCTTAACTGTAAGTACTGAGAAAAACTCTCTATATGTGACATTTGGTAATGGGTGTTACTTTTTCAGAAAAGGTTGATAACAAGGCTCATACATAGATCTAGTCTTAAGAATGGTTTTTGATCTGAATCTTCCCAGTGGGACACAGGAAAACATTGTCAGCAAAGTGGGCTCTCACGTCAGATTGCCAACATTGAAAATCTGACTTCATTCCTAACTAGTTGTTGACTTTGGGCAAGTTATTTACTTTTTCTATAACTCAGTTTCTTCCTTGCTAAAATGGGGGAAATGACACTATTAAATTTACAGGACTGTTGAGAGGATTTCATGAGCTAATAAATGTATGTGCCTGACAGACTGTAAACACTCAGTAAATGCTGTTTATCAGTATCCTGACAGGGAGGCTATTACTATTGTTAGCCTTCTTACACAGAGTACATTTTGTTGGAAGCTTATATAAGCCTCAAACCCTTTTTTGATTACAGCATTTTTCTAGTTCCTTGCAATTTTCCATTGCACAGGTTCTCAGGCCCATTACCTTATAAGACACAACTTCATCAGCCAACCCCATAAGCCACAGCTAAAAACATCTTAAGAGACGAAGTAACGATCAATGCCCAGCTTCGCCATAGAAGTCTCCTCTCATCATCTCTCATGCCCCCTTGGTCTTGTGAATCCCATAACCCTCCCCTGCAGCTGTGAGTGCTTTCCAGATAAATCCAGATTCTGATGCTCTGGCACCAAAAGTGATGCTTGGTTTCTTCCTCATAGCAAGTATTTATCAATCAAATCAGAATTTTTCAATCAAATGAAACCCTACTTATCAGATAGGGAAAAAATGTCTCAGCAAAATTAAGAACATGTTTTTAAGAAATGCTGAATAATAGATGGCTTGGATAAATCCTACTACTGAAGAATGAAGGGAAAGAAATACTGAACAAAGCAATTTTAAACATGTACCCTAGCCACGTAAGCAAGGAATCTTCGATTCCTTTCAAAAATGCAATTAAAATCTTTAATAATCTCAGCTAACTAAAAAAATGCTTAAGAGAAAATTCTAGAAGAACATAGATCAAATTATTAACTAAAATTGAGTCAGGATATTGAGTTTTTGGCTTTTTTCATGTTCTTTACATTTTACTCTGCTCTCTAAATTTTGTATAATCAATCATTTCAGTGTTTAATTAAAAATAAAGGGAACCCAGCCCTGGCTGGTGTGGCTCAGTGGATTGAGCACCAGCCTGTGAACCAAAGGGTTACCAGTTCGATTCCCAGTCAGGGCACATGCCTGGGTTGCCCGCCAGGTCACCAAGTAGGGGTGCCATGAAAGGCAATCACACATTGATGTTTCTCCCCCTTTCTTTCTCCCTCCTTTCCCCTCTCTCTAAAAATAAATAAAAGTATCTTAAAAATAATTTAAAAAATAAAGGGAACCCAAATCCACAAAACATTCATGAATTCCCTTTTGAATCTCCAGACAGAAGAGAAAGATGTACACACATAAGGTAATATAAATCAAGTCTGAATTTTTTCACTAACCACCATACTGCTATGTCAAAATTTTCCTTTGTCATTAAAATATTGTCTCTGTATTGGGAATACACTTGAAGAGTTACGGAACACCTGGCAAAAAATGTGGCCAACTTTATAATAGAAAATTCTGTATTCCCCTGGTAAACACAGGATCATTACTCCAGCCTTGGCAATAGCCAGCACACGCTTCTGTTAAAGTTACCGAGTCATTCACTCCCCAGTTTCCCTGGTAACTACTTTTTTTTAAGAATATGTGTAAAAATCACAAAATTAAAAATGGAGCTTTTTCCAGAAGTAATTTCCACAGCACAAGGCTGAGTTGAGTGGTCTGTGTTTAATTTACATCGACCTTTAAGTAGACTGACACTTTTGCTCCCTTTGTAACAAACATAATGTTCCTCTGAACCGAACTTAAGAAAGATGCAGCAGTGAGAAAGGACAGTAAGCGATTTAACTTCAATATCAGCAAAAATACTGCTTAAAACTGAGCATGCTAATGGACTGGAGGTGAGGAGCTGTGAAAGTAATTCTCTCACAAAGTTCCTTTTGTCTGCCCCTAGGAAGGAATGCATAGGTTACACTCATGGAACCCTTTTCTATGGTAACGGCAACCTTCCCCAGGGCAACAGGAAGCAGGAAGGAAAAATATTTCTGCAGGTCTGAGGTGGAGTTAAATAGGTGAAGTTTTAGGTAAACAACCAGGCTCCACCAGACTCTGACTCTCCCTTCACGGAGGACCCCCTGCCCTCCTGCTCTTTTCCTTCCCTTTTTCTAGCAAAGCCTACCCTTAACAATCTGACATAATGTTCTTAAAACGTAAAAACTTGATTATAGGTCATTATGTTAGGTATTTGCTCACAACAGGAAATCTGTGCACAACCACAAGGTATGACATTTAAGACATAAAGACAGGTTAGAGAGAAGAAAATCCTTAAATTGCACTCCTGTAACTGCCTTCTTATAAAGCCATAAAGTTAGTCCTATCCAGAAAGATTGATATTTTTTCTATATTTAATTGTGGTTATAAAAACATGAAGTTTATCGTCTTATACTTTTTTAAGTGTGCAGTTCCAGAGGGTTAAATATATTCATATCTTTGTGTAATACATCTTCAGAACTTTTTCACGTTGCAACATCAAAACCCTGACCATTAAAGGACTCCCCATTTTTCCTTCCCCGTAGCCTCTGGCAATCACTCTCCTACTGTTCTGTGGAGTGAATACTTTAGATACCTCTTGTAAGTGGAGTCATACAGCGTTTGTCTTTTTGTGACTGGCTTATTTCACTTAGCATGGTGTCCTCAAGTTTCATCCATGTTATAGTATGTGCCATGGTTTCCACTGTATGTATACATCACAGGTGTTTGGGTTGCTTCCACCTCCTGACTGTTGTGAGTAATGTAACTGTGAACATGAGTGTGCAAATACCTCTTCAACATCCTCCTTCCAATGGTTTTGGGTGTATGCCCAGTAGTGGTATTGCTGGATCATATGCTATCCTGTTTTTTAATATTTTAAGGAAACTCCACACTGTTTTCCACAGCAAGTGCACTATTTCTCATTTCCACCAACAGAGCAA
Organism: Trachops cirrhosus; assembly: GCA_028533065.1. NCBI lineage: Eukaryota > Metazoa > Chordata > Mammalia > Chiroptera > Phyllostomidae > Trachops > Trachops cirrhosus. Next base: position 26,636,732 of record CM052549.1, read on the forward strand.
ACGGCTCCAATTTCTGCATATCCTTGCCAACACTTATTATTTTTTCCATAGTAGCCATTTTATAGGATGTGAAATACTATCTCATGGTGGTTTTGAAGATTTATATTTTTGATGCAACTTTATTTTTGCACTAGACCATCTAGTTCATAAACCTTGCCTATAACTTCATTAATTACCATATCATATACCTGTAAATATTATAATGCTTGGCAAATGATAATACAAACAAATTTGAAAGCTTAGTGATTTCCTGAGACTCAGAAAATTAATGATAAATTGGCAGTTGAATGTGTAGCCATGAATCTCCTAACTATTCACTTAATTCCTAGAAGCACACATCAACTTCCGACTTCAATGTTCTGTTATTATTTCTCTACACTAAAATATGTATTTTTTGCCACCTAATGTGGATGGGGGCTACCAACTTTTTATGAAAAACATGCATAGAGCCATGTTATATATTTCCACATGTTAACATTTAACAAACTTTTTACAAGCTACTTAAATGAAAACAAAGAAGAAATGATTTCTGATCAATAATCATCATACAATACAACTCTCTGAAAAAGCTTTAAGAAAATGTAAAGGCACATAAATCTGAGGCAAGAAAATTAAGTCTATGGAAATAGCATAGAAATTTTGAAGTAATTTAATGTTTCAAAAAACATGTAATTTTCAACTTAAAAAATGTTATTTTGATGGTCTATGTATACTACTTGATTATAATAATATAATAAAGTCCAGAAGAGCACCAACATTTAGTTAAAATTGATTCATTTATATGTGTTAAGATATAATTTTATAGAAAGTCATGACTGTCATACAAATATAATAGTAACCTGTGTCACAGTGTTAATTGAACTCTTTCCTGAAGAAACCAGGAAGCTGTTCAAAGTGATTCTGGGAGCATTTAAGAAACTATTATGCACACATATGAGTGTCACACATGTTCACACAGAAATATTTAGATAACTGGATAAGATACAAAGCAGATAATGTCTTGCAGGCTGATAAAATTTTTGTCTCACTGGACAGAGACTATTTTCATTTCTATTGAACACAAGTCTTGTTAAAAGATACACCGAAGCATATGAACATTGTTAAGAGTTTATTTGAGCAAAAATAAAAAATTGATTCAAATCAGACAACACAGAATAGGAAGTGTTTAGTAGCACTTGGGCAACAGTGGCCGAGAAAGGAAACTATTCGCTTGGCTATAGTTTAAAACCCAGTTGGCTGTTCGTGATTGGTTGTCCTTGGGTTCTGATTTAGTAACCTTGAAGCATTCACAGGCTTAGACTTTGGTCGGCTTACATAGGCCACCAGGGCATTAGAACCACATCAGCCTAATGGCCTGTCGGCTTAATTAACCTAACAGTCTGTAAGTTAATGTCTCAAAACTTTAATTGATAGTGTACAGTAGGTATAAGGAGGCACTTCTGACATTGTAGTCCCTGGATCAGGAGCATCTGCATGACCTGGAATTAGAAATAAAAATTCTCAGGCCCATGCCAGTTCTAGAGAATCAAAAACTCTGGGTGGGGTTTACATCCAATCCGTGAGTAAGCCCTTCAGGTGTTCCTAGTGCACAGTGAAGTCTGAGAACCATGCTCCTAGATAATCCTTGGGTGGCTGTCACCTCGGTGTGATGCCGAAGGGACGTGGCACCCAACTGTCCACCTCACTTTCAAATGTTGCCTATTTCTTCACAGCAAATAATATATATTAACAATCTGTACTCTTTTATTTTTCCCAGATTTTGAAAATGCCTCCCAACATCACTTCCACATTTAGGGCCATCTTTTGTTTCTTATTCATCAGGCGCTTCTATACGTTGAGTCCCAAATATTAAACTTTAAAAATGCTAATATTATAATATTTTAATAAAATAATCTTTGTGCATATATTTTCATATAGTTTATGGAGAAATTTGAGAGACGTGAGTTTGTGTTAGCCAGCTTACAATGGAACCTACAAGCTTGGTGTTTGCCGTGTTAGACCTTGGAAGAGATCTTGTCTTGTAATGCTGGTAAGGCATTATTTCTTCTGCAGAATAAATGTTACTGTTTAATGAATCGTTAACATTAATTCCTTTGTTGCACATTCCTAACAAAATTATAGTTCTTTTAAGGTGTGCTGACAGGACTAATTTCTAATCTCGGTTTTTATAACTTGTTCTTCCTTTATACCATACTGCCAAACAGTGCTAAGCAGTCTAAGGAAGAAAAACTTCCAGCAGTAACACATTCTATTTCACACTGATTCTAGTGAGTCATCTCAATAATATGTTGTTTTGAAGGTCAGCAGCTGGCAAAAAAAGCAGAGAAGTAATGCATGAAGTTTTAAAGTTCATAATGCACACACACACAAATCTCTATGCAACCGGTACACATAAATCTATTACTGCTTTTAGATTGTTGTACCTTAAATATATTGCCAAAAAATGCAATTAGTTCTCTATGTTACTATGGACATGGTAACATTTGTCTAGCAAACTGAAAGAAAATACATTAAATATACTCATTTTATTGATTTGTTTATTTATTTATTTATTTGAGAGGAAGGGAGAGAGAGAAAAAAACATCAGTTTGTTGTTCCTTTTATTTATGCATTCACTGATTGGTTGCTTTTTCTATATGCCCTGACCAGAGATTGAACTTGCAACCTTGGCATATCAGGACAAAGCTCTAACAAACTGAGCTACCTGGCTAGGGCTAAAAATGCTTATTTTTAAATGCCCCTTTTAAAATTATACACACTTATAGAAAATTTAGAAAATGTAATCTGAAAGCAAAAGCATCATTCAAAATTCCACCTCCCACAATAACTATAACAAATATTTTCATCTTCATATGAAAAATATATTTATGTTTTTATCTCACAGAACATATATGTGTTTCAGATGAGCTAAGAAAAAATTTCTCAGAGATACTGAAATAAATTGTATAAACATCGAACAACACTTTGCAATTTAAAAAGTAATGTATTAAAGATACCCATGTCCAAGAATCTTAGGCAAAGCACAAATTCCAAATATGAGAATGCGTGAAAAATCTGAATTTGCAATCACGCCAGTACATATGTAGTCCAAGTGAACCTGTTCGTTCTGATTTTACCCAGTGATTCAGTTGCCCATTGCAAAGTGGAAAAAATAAATGTGGCCACCACACCAAGATGACAGACATTATTTGCTTCCATTTGTCAAAGTCACCTTGAAAAATTGAAGTGATATAAAAAGAGGAACAAATCAATAATAGCACTGGAGATGAAACAGGGTACCATGATCATACAGAAATTTTGAAGAACTTCTGTAAAATATACAGTGGACAGCAGGATGGATGCTAGAAACCTTGGAGAAATGTAAAGCATTGAATCAGCAGAGTTGGTAATGGGACCTGGCCATAGGCCAATTAGTGAGCCAATTCATTAAACAATTGTGCAATAACTGGACAGTCTCAGCTTGAATGTTTTTTAGCCTGTAAGTGAAATCCTGTTAGAAGAGTGAAACAAGGTGGAAATCCAGACTCATGTAGAATAAACATCCATGAACTCCTTGGCTGAAGTAAGGTAAAAAGTAGAATCTGACCTTCAAATGATCATGAATGGACATAAAGGGAAAAAACAGGGACATGGAACTTCAGGCTGAAATGAATTGGACCACGGGGGTCCTTTCCTTATCTGACTGTTTCAGGAAGGTCAGTAGGCTGCCGGCTCCTTCTTATCCACAGGCCCTTCAGAAAAGCTGCCCTTTATCCCTCACAAGAAGCATTTCTTAAGATTTTTCTCATCACATTTAAGGAAGCCTGAACTTACTCTTACTCTTTAGGAGATAGATATCGCTAGGAAAGAAAGCTTGAAAATTTGAGGCAAGAGCCCAAAAACCAGGAATTTATTTATAAAAAATAGTGTGTTTATACTTACATGTTTAAACTTTAGTCACCTTCAAAGTACTCTCCATTTGATGCAATACACCTATCGAGATATTTTTTCCACTGCTCAAAACAGGTTTTGAACTCATCGATTTTAATGCCCTTTTGTGCTTCTCCCTTTTTAGTTTCGCCTCTTGCACATCAGCAGAACTTTTCCCTTCAAGGACTTTTTCATCTGGGGAAATAAGAAGAAGTAGCTTCGGGCGAGATCAGGTGACAGGGATGGTGGGGCACAGGATCGTGCCATTTTTGGTCAAACCCTGCTGAAAACTCAGCGTCCTGTGGGAAGGTGCGTTATCATGAAATAGGCAAATGCACTGAAAGAGTCTTCAGAAAAAATTCACTGAAGGTGAACACAGTCTTTCACAACAATGCCAGCTGGTGCACTGATACAGATGGGTTCCTAGAACACTCACCTAGTGGGGGAAGCCTGTACTACAAGGGGCCCACTCTCCAGAAGGTAATTCCAGGTTTGGGGGGGTTCCCCCTCACAGTCAAGGAACTTCACGACCCTAAACTGAGGAACCAAGTCCTTCATTTACATATATATAAGTACAAAAAAAGAGCAGATATTTTGAGGAAGACAAAAAGCAAGAAGAGACACCAACAGGAATCCACAAATATAGAGATAAAAAAGCTAACCTAAATATTTAAAATTCATTTCTTCAAATAGACTTGAAAGGTTATTGTACCCAAAGAATGAAACTATCAAAATAAGAGGATTCTAGGAAATTAAGAGCATGACACTACATTTTTGAAGAAGAGAACTGTGCAATTGCAGACTAATAAAGTGTTTGTAGAACAACCTGATGACTAGAAGATAATGTAGAAAGGATTTGCTGTCTCAGGCACTAAGCAAAGAGGTAGAAAATATTTTTTAAAATAGTTAAGAAAATATTTCATAGACATTTGTTATTGTTTCTAGCTGCTCAGCAATTTTGAACATTTTTTCAGTATTTGCAAAATTTCCCACCTCATGTGCCAAGGTAGGAGCCAGACACGTGCTTTCCCAGCCTCCCTTATTATTTGAAGGTAAAATTTTATTAGTTAAAAATAAATATTGAAAACTCCAGGGCAACCCCTACTAAATTATTTTTTTTTTAGCAGGCCAGCACTCAATCCACTGAGTCACACCAGCCAGGGCTAAGTAAGTTATTATTATTTTTTAAGAAGTATAGGTAGTATGCCTTAAGTGAAGGCACAGAAGATCCTCATAGGTACAGAGAAGAGATTGGCGGTTAGTAAAGGTGAGGGCGTGGGTGGGGTAAGTGGGCAAAATGGGTGGAAGTGGTCAAAAGGTACAGACTTCCAGTTATAAAATAAATAACTCCTACAGATGTAACATACAGCATGGTGTCTATAGCTAACAATACTGTATTGCATACTTAAAAGTTTGCAAGAAAGTAAACCTTAAAAGTTGTAATCACAAGTAAAAAATTTTGTAAGTTCAAGTGATAATGGACATTAATTAGATTTATTGTGACCATATATAAAAATATACATGTATAATCATTATGCTGTATACCTGAAACTAATATAATGTCAATTTTATTTCAACTTAAAAAATAATTTAAAAAAGAAAAAAACACTCCTTAATTCATATCTAATTTCCTGTGTTTATTCTCAACTAGGTTCCAAAGAGAAGTGAACACTCTCCCAAACTCAACCTTGGGTGTTAGTACTTTAGTACCAAGGCTCACATCTAGTTCTCAGGATTGGGCATTATTTCAGTTTTGAGCCAACAGGGTAATTTGATATGCCAATGTTTTGGTCCTAAAGCTAGTAAAATACCATCACCCTACTGCAATGAATCTTAAGAACTCCCGTCAGTGATAAAAGTTGAGATTATACTCCAGTGACTCAAAGTTGTAAAAATGAGCAATACATAGTTTTGAAATCAACTGAGGCAAAAGAGGACAGGACGTTGTGGTATTTTACTAGACATATTCTAACATCAGGTTGATGTAAATAAGATATAAATAATGATGGAAACTCTTGGAAAAGAAAGAACATGTTTCTGTTATTTTTAAAAAGGAATTTTATTTATAATGAATTTTCATGTGAGGCTGTGTCGGGATACTGCATCTACCTATGTCTTTCTTGGCTTACACATGGACTCCTTGAGAAGAACTAACCAAGGATACAAGTTATGCAGGTGATAATTAATTTTAATTCGGTGATTTGTGTATGTGAGGACTATAAGACCAGATAAAAAACAGTAATTAATGACTTTCCAGAGTTTCGCTTGCTCTCTTTAGAGATTGTCTTGGGTCAAATGTCATTGTGTGTATCATTTTGAGTTACCAGGAGGTGGGATTCCTACTGTAATGTGTCAGCTATCTCTAGGGATTATCTGAGAATTAGCATAAGGGAGTTTTACAGCGTGCTAAAAGGGTTTCTTTGGAGGTTAATTTGGGAGGGATGACCATCTAGTCCAGGGGTGTCAAACTCATTTTCACAGGGGCCACATCAACCTTGTGGTTGCTTTCAAAGGGCCGAATGTAATTTCAACTCCTTAACAGTGAAGGAGCAGTTACATTTATACAGTCCTAAAATTATTTCGGCCCTTGGAAGGCAACCTCGAGGCTGATATGGACCCCAGTGAAAATGAGTTTGATACCCCTGATTATAGTCTCTCTTTCTCTTGTTGATCCTTTTGGATTCTCAAATACTAATAAAAACAAACATTTAAGAATCTTAGGCCCTGGCTGGTGTAGCTTAGTGGTTTAAGCACGGGCCTGTGAACCAAGAGATCACGGTTCGATTCCCAGTCAGGGCACATGCCTGGGTTGCAGGCCAGTTCCCAGCAGGGAATGCACAGGAAGCAACCATACATTGATATTTCTCTCCCTCTCTCCTTCCCTTCCCCTCTGAAGATAAATAAATAAAATCTTTAAAAAAAAAAAAAGAATCTTAGTTTATTCTAGAAAAACTCAGATGCCAAAAATTAAGAGTTTTTCTGCACTAAATGGTGATGTGATAGTGCCTCTTCCCAAATAACTTGGGCACCCATGGTGGGTTGGGGTGCCTGGCTGGAGAGTCATTGGGTGCTCTCCTTCAACTGCATTAGGAGTCTCAGTGTCGGGTCTGCACCCAGCATTGTAGGCCCCAACACAGGATCTAGGGTCTGGCACATTAGAAGTTAAAGTTATTTAACACACACACATTTATTCATTTACCTATCCGTTCATCCATCCATCTACCCATTTACTCGTTCACTCATTTAATTACTTAATTATCCATACAGATTTATCTCTACATATATTCAAAGAAGCCAGAAAAAGAGAAAAGGATGTAGGATCGGGTATTTACATAATCTCTGGCACATTAAAGAAAGCGATTGAATACACACATTTATTCATGTATCTATCCATCCATCCATCTGTCATCGAGCTATCTATTATTTATTTGTCATTTGTTATTTATCTATCTAGATTTCTCTCTACATATATTTGAAGAAGCCAGAAAGGGAATAAAGGGTGGGGGTTCGGTATTTAATTTCTCCAGGAAAATATTAGATGCTTGTGTAATAAGCTATCACATATTTTATAGGTAAGCCCCAAATATTTCCTCCTTCTTGTTATGCACCTTATTTACAAATTCAAAACCATTCATCTTAGTTTGGATTGCTGTATTATTCCCTGAATATTCTGTTTACCCTCCCCACCATTAAGCTCTTCTTTCTTCTTGTAATTCTTGATTGATCTGGAATTCGTTTGTGTATTTTTTGAGTAAGGATCAACAGTGTTTCACTAATATTTCATTGCTTTTATGTGTTTTTAAAAGTTCTGTATTTTCTCATTGTTGTGTTACTTATTTTGTGTTACTGATATAATTTATTCAAGAACAGTACCTCAGAGCTCCAATCAGTTCAACAAGCCTCTTTCAAGATTGATGAATGTACATTTATGTGTTTTAAGTTAATATGTGTGGTCCTCATTTTAAACAATTGTTTTTGTTCATGACTGGCATGGACTATACTGGATAAAAGGGGTTCTTAAAGCAACTTCTGCAGCTATAAATAGACTTGTTGATATCCCTCCAGGAAGTCACTTTTTTTCATAAAACTGGTATGGGTTTCAACAAATATTACCATTGCCATATACAGTTGAATTTAATGTTCTGAACTAGCCTTGTAATAGTCTTGAGGCTCAGCAACTTTTATTGTTTCCTTTAAGTTTTGTTTAATCACACAACTTATGGGGAGGAGTGGGGGTCAGGATGGGGAGGAGTCTAGGTATAAAAAACAGGATAAATATGATATTTCAATTTCCTTTCAAGTGATTTGATTACTAGCTTTTACAGTACATTGTTTAAATAAATAACCCACCAAGCAGGCATCTGATAGGCATTTGACTGTGCACCCCTCCGTTTCTGCAGTTCCACCCACCGCCCTGCCCCCCATGTAAGTCTGTGACCTCTGGGCTAGATGGACAACTATTCAGGGTACCTTGCTTCCGGGGAGAGTTTCTAGGTGTTTCCTTATTACCCCAGATCCTTGCATTTAGTTTCAGTCATCATATGCTGTGTATCCTCAGTAAGTCTGTGTTCATGTGATCACCCTGTTACATGAACCCAGCAACTCTTCAAAACTGACACATCAGTAAGAGTCCCCTTTTCATTTTTTTTTTTTTTTTTGGTGGGGTGGGAATGAGCTGGCTGGGTTTTTTCTCCTGTTTTATTGGGACCTGACAGGCATCACTGCCTAAATTTAAGGTGTTCAACAAAATGGTTCAATTTATATGTAGTGAAGTGATCATCACTATTAAGTTAGATCAGGTTTTCTACATGGAACTTATTAGACAACTCTGAGGAATGTCATTTTGAAAATCCGATAGGACATGTGCCTCCCAAACCTCACTTGTCACTTTCCGGATCAGTTTCACAATCCCTCTGATGTTAATTGGTATTAAGAAACATCACTACCTGACTTCACTTGGTATGTCTTTTTGTCCAAATGCTTTCATTTTCAATTAATAAATCTCAAGTATTCCAAGTAAAATTGATAATAAATTTTATATAGGTTAATATATTGTGTGGCTTTATGTGTTAAAGCTTTGCAGCTTTAGTTTTTTATATTATGTCAATAGTCACCATTAATTGGGGCTTCATTTTACACAAGTTTTGCAACTGCAATAATTCAATTTCCTGGAGTATTCTGGATAATTGATACTGGCTTGCTTGATGAATGCATTCCTTAGCCCACTACCCGCCCTCCATTTCCAAACTTAACCCCAGCTCCATACTCCACACCCCTTCTGCCCATCCCCTACCCCATCCTCTGGACTCTTCCCCTATTGCACCACCCTCCTCATTCCTCCATATTCCTCCCCCCCCACCACCACTCCCCATTCTGTTCACTCCCCCACCCTGTCCATTCCCCCACCTCCCAATTTCCCACCCTGTCCACTCCCCAACCCCACCTCCCCCACCCTGTCCACTCCCCTACCCTGTTCCCTGGTTTGTGGTGGACGCTGAAATGATCAGGACACAATTTGCACTTAACCACTAAATGTTTATTAATTGAATTTATTATAACATCAATGCAAATTAGTAATTTGAGAGAAATATAGAGTAAAGAGAATACAGCAATAATAATGGGAAAGGGTAGAGATATAGGTAGCAGGTATAGGGGCAGAGAGAAAGAGAAGGAGGGCCACCGATGGGAGCAACGTTTCTCATTCATCATTTTCATTTCTTATTCATCACTTTCATAGAACTTCCGTGAATATTCCATCACAATTCATCATTATCAATGTCATTTCAGCAACAATTTCTCAAAGAGTATCTATCCACCCTGTAACTCTCTAAAGACTTTGCTCACAATCTTGATCCCTGGAGTTAATACCCAGGGCAAAGAGCCTCTATTAAATGATCAATTCAGTCACCTTTTGACTTGATTCAACTAAGGTTTTTATCCATGTTCAAGTTACCCTAAATAGGTTAGTCTCCCTGCAGTTCCCTCCAAGGTTGATTAAAATTTTTAAGGGTAGCAATCACAAGGTAAATGATCACAAGTAAGTACATGCATCTACTTGTAGAGATATCTAATATGTAATCATGCTGCTTAACTAATCCCACCCACTAAAGATTACTTAATAATCCCTCCCCCCCTAAAATTACTTATGATTACTATATCCCCTATTACTTAAACTGATTAACTAAGAAATAAAAAATTCCATTTTCCACAGACCAATTCGATATCATTCTACAATCTGAAGCAACAGAGAACTTCCAGTGCCACAAGGTGTGCCTTCTTTCTTTAGATGACAACCGTGGTGTGGTTCCCACCCAGCTTTTCATCTCTGCAGGTGGTCCTTCATTTCCGCCCAGGTCTTTTCCAGCAGAACTCTGTTGCCAATCATGGAATTCAATCTGATGTTAGATGTCTGTGGTGGATGACAACTGGATCAATCCAGGAGTCTAAGAGGTACCTGCAAACTTAAGCAGAAATCCAGACTGCACAGTATCACTGTGCCCCTCCTATTTTGTGTACCTGCTGGTGTATTCTTCTACCTCACATGATTTAATCAAACTAATTCTTCATTTTCCAGCATCTAATACAAATACCTCATTGCTCAAACTAAATCGACCCTTCAGAGATGTATAAAAACTTCTTCAATATCCTAGCATGATGACCTTAGCTAGTTCTCTCCAAGTTTGCCTAAAAATAGGAGCTCATCACTTCTTCCTTGATTTTCAAATTAACACTCCCAATTCGAGCCAAAAGTCAATCAATTCTGCCAATTTGTTTCAAAGCGCTGACTATTGGCTTTGTTTAATAATTCTGATATTGACAGATTTATCTCCTTTACGTTTTTATTCTGCTCCCTTTCTAACTTCTTTAGAGATTTCATTACTTTGCTCTTTCTTAGGAATAAAGGCATCTTTTTTGGAATGCCAAAAGTTTTAAAGTCTCCAATTAACATAAATTTGATCAACAGCAACAAACTAAAATCAATTGAGTAAAAGGAAACTTAATAAAATTCTGATGCTGTAAAACAAATTTGAGATGACTTATCCTTAACAGCTACATTTACAGATAGCATACACAGCGATGGGGCATAGTGCACACTGCCAAACAGCTTTCACAAGCTTTACTGAACAGCCATCTGTGTCAGGGACTTCATCCGTGGGCTGTTCACCCATACCACCGTGCTCTCCCTGACTGCTGTCGCCGGCCAACGTCTCCAGACACGCTTGCAGTGAAGGCAAATGTCCGTGTGCACATGCTGAGGCTGCAGACAATGGCCCATTTCTAGGCCCCCTGCAGCTTGAAGATCAATTGACAACTGTAAGTTTGACACAACACAACTTGAATTCAAATATATGGAGGATGGATTGGTATCTGAGGTAAGCTGAAGTGACGCTTCAAAACTGTCCAGAAGCACAAATGCACCATTTAAAAAATAATCACGTACTCTAAAACACATGAGTGACTGACACATGTCCTGATTCCATTGAAGAAAAAAAAGTCGTTTTGGATTAAATAGCCAATCAGGTATCTTCTTTGAATTTGCATATTTTTGGTGTGACTTTTAAAGGCCTAATTGATAAAACTGAACTTATATATGATATTAAAAGAGAAGACTGAAGATGAACAAGATGAACTATTATACAAAACTCCAGTTCTGAGGAGCCTCTCATTCACAGTGTTTGTTGAGAAGTTCACAGTAAAGAAGTATTTTACACTATGTTGCTTACCAATTTTAATGAGCTTAACCCTAACACACTAAGAATTGGATAGTACTTTGTAGTTCAATGGAAATAATTTTTGAGCAGTCACCACTTTAAAACACTATTAAAGGATACCACTAATCTAGAGCTAAAACATTTAAATATTTAAACATGCAAAAATAAGGATAGATGATAGTGAAGATGTAGAAAGATAATGCTGATGAAAAATGAAACTTCACCGTTAGGCTCCTCTTCCTGAGAGGCAATTTAAAATATACATACACTATGTCGGTTTCTACTGCCTAAACCGTGTTTTGGCAATTGGGGATTGTGTGCTGAAACACAAGCTCCTCGAAGACTGCTTCTTTCTCCTCTGTGCGTGGCAGCAAAATGGAGTCTCAGCAACTGGGCAGGAAGGATGACACAAATCCTGCAGCAGGGTTAATGGCAGTAGTAAAGAATTAAACAGAAAGGGAGGTTAGACAAACAGTTCAAGGTAGGAGCAAGAGACCAGGGTGAAGGAAGTCAGGCAGTCCCAGGTTCACACAAAGTATCCAGGAGACACCAGATGATCTCGCTGGACTGAAGACAACACTTGTGTTGTCTGCTGCTTTGAGTCTGAGTCCTTTGAGTTGCCTTCTGAGGCCTTTCATTCATTGGTAGCTGGATATGAAGCTCACTGAATTAAGTCCATATCCTCAAGACAGTATCCAGTGCCCCAATTTTTCTTCTTCAGAGACACCCCTTCCAGGCATAACAGTGTGGGTGCTAAAATCATTTCCCTTCCCTCAGCATCCTGATGCTAAGTTTAGTGAGGGGCCTGATGATGAAATGCCCAGATGCCTAAGGAGGCAGAGATGTGGGTAGATGCTCCTAAGACTTCCACTGATTGATTTGCTACTTGTTAGCCCTCATGATTGACAGATTTCACAAACCTCTAACACACTTGGAGCCACCAACAGTTTCTGGTTACCAGGTCCAACATTTTGTGGAAGCCACTGCTGGCATGATGATGATAAGGTGTTGTGACAAAGCCAGAGTTCTTGGGTACATGTGATTCACACCAGGATGTGAAGGCACACTCAACATGCAAGAGTCTACCTGAAAGGGTGCCTCCTTCTTAAGCACGAGGTGTATCTGTTGCAGGGATTTTGCCTGCTCCTGAGAGATCTGGTCAGGCTGCTGCTCCTTCAGAATTAACATGAAATGTTAATTAAAATGAAAGAGGAGTTTGAAGATGGTGAAGTTTCTAAGGGTGCAGCAAAAAAGATCACGGAAGCCGGTTCGCACTGCACCAACTGTGGCTTCCTTAATAAGGAGTCAGTTCTCCAAAGACTGAGTACTGCAACTGTAAGAAAAGTCATGTCCTCCTCCTCCTCTCCCCCTCCATACAGAAAACAGCATCTCCTGTGTTTGCATCAGCTTCTCTGTAAATAATCCAGGCTTCTAAGATTTACTGGGAAGTACACTTATTATGAATTTCAGTATGGCAGTTAAGGTGGAAAACAGAGATAATTTGTTGATCAAATTTCTGTCCTTCCCAGAAAATGGTGGAGATCTTTTGGTGCTTTTTGGATGTGTGCCAGGCCAGGGTGGTCCTGAGCTGTAGCCGTTTCAGAGGACCGCACCTCCGGCTGGCCTGAAGATAGAGTAGCCTAATTGAGCATACCGTCACTGATTGAGAAGCTGCACAGGAACACATTTTGAGGGCAGAGATCCCAAAGGACATGACAGTTTTTCACATGGGACTGTAAGACGGCGGCGGCGGCGGCGGCGGCGGAGGCGGCGGCGGCTGCGGCGGCGGGTACTGAGGTACCGGAGGCTGGCGGTACCAATGCGGATTCCAGGTGATCATCACAGGGACATAGAGCGGGCGTCCATGTCCATCTCGTCCCACTGGGTACCAGGCAAACCCAACTGGGTAGGTTGGGTAGGTGCCATATGCAGGGTACGTGGGGTATCCAGGAATCTGAGGTACGCATTCAGTGTACGCTGCCAGGTGAGCTTGGTCATCCAAATTTGGAATTGACAGTCGAGGATACTGATTCTGGATGGTGAAACTGTTGGGAGCTCGGCAGTCGTAAGAAACCTGCAGCTTCCATCCTCTTTTCACTTGCAGTACCTGGGCGCCATTAGGTGCAACTGTGGGAGTAATCAGCCCATCTTTCACATGCCTGGCCACGAAATCACGCAGAGCTGCCATTTCAGGCTCGGACAGCGAGTACACGTGACCGCTGGGAATACTGTGCGCTCCGGGTATCATTTCTATGTTGGGGTCTACCAGGCGGTGATCTGGGTAGACATTTTCATCCACTGGAGTATACACATTCTGCACATAGTAATACCTCACTGGTTGGTAAACTCTGTATCCGTCAACTGGGTAGTAAAAGGACGGCTGTGCTGGTGGTGGGAGAACTGGTGGAATTGGAGAATACATCCGGCAGTGGTATCGGCAGTATTCAGAATCAAAGACGATCGACCGCGTGCTCCAGGTGATGTTGGGATCGTGTGTGCTCAGCCAGCGCACCCCCAGGACGACGGGGAAGAACGGAGACTGAGTCACATCAAACGACAGCACTTCACGGTGTTCTCCCAAGTCGACTACCAGGTCATGGGTTTCGTGGACAACTGGGCCCGATGCTATGGGATGTCCATCAATCGCTTCCACAAGTATTGGCCAGTCCTTGATTCTTAGAGGAATTGCATTCTGGGCAACGTATTCGTGATCAATGAAATTGCCAGAAGCACCAGAGTCGATCATGGCTCGGACGAACAGGGTGTGTCTGCCCGGAAGATGAATCTGGAGCATCACTTGAAAGTGAGATGAAGCATCATCTGGTGGGGACCTTATTATTTCCGGCCCGGTCGCTGAAGGTCCCTCTACAGCGGGGCCGGGGAGTTTCCCGCCGGCGAAGCCTTCGAGGCCTTGGCAGGACAGTTGTCGGCGTAGTGACCCCCATTTCCGCAGTAGAGACAGAGGTTCAGCTTTCTGCGTCTTTCTTTTTCTTCCTGGCTCAGGCGCATGCGCGCACCTCCCACAGGCTCGGTGGGGTCTACCTGGTGGTGGTTGGAGATGCGAGGCAGCACCAGTGCCCGTGCAGGGGAGCGTGGCTTGCGGGCTGCGGCTGCCCTGGCCAGCCTTCTCTCGATGTGTATGCACTGACCTATCAGCGCAGACAGCGTCTTGGCGACTTCGAGGCGAGAGAGCTCGGCCTGAATGTGGTCGCTGAGGCCCTCGTGGTACTGGTCAATCAGCGCCGGCTCATTCCAATCCAGGTCCTGGGCAATCATCTGGAAAGCATTGGAATAGTCGATTACTGACCCCATGCCTTGGCGCAGACGTCTGATCTTGCGTTTGGCTGCCTCTCGCCTCTGGGGGTCTTCAAAAACGTGCTTCATCTCGGTCATGAAGGCTGGGTAGTTGTGCATCAGGTAATGAGCTCGCTCCAGCTTTGCGGATGCCCAGCGGGCAGCACGGCCGGTCATCATGCTTGTCACGAAGCAGACACGGACGCGATCAGCTGAGAAATCTCTGGTGCTCTTTTCCATGAAGAGTTGGCACTGGGACATGAAAGGAGCCAGCATGTCTGGGTTACCGTCGAATTTCTCAGGAAGGTCTTCCTGGCACTCTTCCTCCTCTGGAGGGGGTGGGGCTGCAGCGGCTGCCGCTCCGTGGAGCTCGAGGTCATCCTCCTCATCCTGGGGGGTGGGCTCCACTTGCTCCCGAAGGTTTGAGTTCTCCTCTGTGAGCTTCTGCACCTGGTTCTGCAGGTTGTTGTTTTCCTCGGACTGCCTCATGACCTTCTCTCTAAGGTTGTTGATCTCTTCAGAGAGATCCTCCCGCCCACGTTCAGCCAGAGTGGGGATGTACTGGTCTGACTCGCAGCAGTTTGGGGGGGAGGTGGGGTCGTTGGGGGGAGGAGGAGGAGGAGGTGGTGGGCAGTCGGGCCCCAGGGTGAGAGTTGGGGTGGGAGGGGACCTCCCAAGTGTAGCTTCAATCCTGTGGGGATGGAGGCCTGGATCCTGGCCTCCTCTTCCGCCCTTTCTTCTTTTTGTTTTCAAAAGCTTTTTGTTTCTGTAAATGAGGATAAAAGCATAATTCAACATGTCGAAACAGCACAATACAAAGATTTTAGCTTTTAAAGTATCTACTAAAACACATGTATTTACATTATCTCTCTACTTGCTTATATTAAATTAATAAACAAACTCCTACAAAGAGACGATAATAAAAAACACCCTCTTTTTCATGTCCAAATGTTTACCTCCTCAAAAGTCACCTGTTCATTATGATTGAACAATACCTAACTGTATCAACAGTACACTGCTTAACTCTACTAACTATAGGAGAGTACTGAGACAGTCCAAACAAGTAGTTTGAATCCAGGGAGCCAAGCAAGAAGTTTTTAAGGTAAAGATGGCTTCCAAATCAATTACACAAAATCAGGCCAATGGGATAATTGTTATTGAAGAAGTTATCTGCATAACAGATAATATTCCAGCCAATAAGGGAGGGGAAAAAAACAAAACATGCCATAAAACCCACAGGACTGTCTAAATTACTTTTCTGACCATAATTTGATTTCCCAAAGAGAATTCTCTGTGGGACAGAAATGGCCCTGAGTAGTGACATGTGTGTATCAGTGTTCCTCCTTATCATGGAGGCAATCAACAAAAAGTAGTTGCTATCTCCTAGGAAAAGCTGGGCTATATACAAAGCGGGACACTGGAAGAAGCCCAATAATAGTGCATCTCAAGCTTATAATAAGATTTAATTAAATGATGCAGGTAAAACACATAGTGAGTTTTCAATAACTGTTGGCTGTTATTAATAGCTATTAATAAGAAAACAAAAATAACTTTATGTGTAAAGAGGTTAGGATTAAAACAGGAATGGCCTGTAACTATGGCAATCTGGGCATGTTATCTCCCACTGAAAGATATTTTAATACTGTGTTGGTCAAACAAATCCAGGGTCTCATTTGACCCATAGGTCACCAGTTTGCAATCCCTGCTTTAAACAAGATTTGTCAGTGCAGCCCCACCCCAACGTTTGTAATTTACAGTGGAATGAGGCTGAACTCCTACAGACCAGTAGTGTGGGGGTGGGGGTATCCGAGAGAAGAGATTAAGTGACCTAATTTGTGAATAGTGATAAGTCACGTACAATAAATCCCCACACACAGTGCCTATATACACCCTGAATATAGGGTTAAATGCTTTTAGAGTAATTTATTTGAACTTTTCAATAATTTTTTAATGAGCATCAAATTCTCCTTTTTGGAAAACTCGAACAAAGTGCTCAAAAGTTTAGAAACAATGTGAATAAAGTAGGCAGACTGCCTATTCACTCAATTTTAACTTGGCAGGCCTGTTCTTCTCTGACCCATAAAGGTAAAAATGGATACCAAATTATTTACATAAAATAAAACAAAAAAGATAAACATGTATTATTCAAAAAAGTTAGGTAGAAAAAAGCTACTATTTCAAATAATAGGAGGGTAGAAGTAAAAAAAAAAAAAAAAGTTGGTGCTAATCAAATATACCTGGAAACTTTAGCTCTGTCCCTGGCTATAGAGAAATACCCCTCCCTTCTTTCTCCCTAAAATCCCTCCTAATCCTTCAGGACCCTCCCTTGCCCTGTGGTGTTGGTGTGGCCTCTCCAAGGAGTGGCTGTACAGCAAGCAGATCCTTAAGGGATAGATTTACTGTGTCATCTTAATACTTTAAACTTTCTATTTAAAGAACTGATTGACCAGTACTTTCATAAATTAGGCTATAAAAACAATGAATAATTGACATTCAAGATAAACTATTCAAGTTTAAGAAATAATTAGAAGATACAATTAACACAACGTAGTTTGACATTTAGTTTCATCTCCAACTCTTTAAAAACAACTTTATTGGTGACACTTAGGATATAAGATCACAAGGTAATGCAATGTTTATTTACTAAATGTAGTGAATAAAGAGTGTTACTGTCCCATTAAAATCCTAATACGCACAGGTCATGTGACTCAGATGCCATTTCTGTCACCCAAACATTAATACTTTCAAAATACATAAGACTTCTGAAAAGGCCTGGTACAGCCTGACCAAGGGCAGGAAGGTTAACCTACATGTCAGTCACAGTCAGTGAGGTGGGCTTTATTGAGGCCCAGGTCTGATTGTTTTAATCATCTGCAAAACACAATGATAGGTTAGAAATAACAACACATCAAGAAATTAGCAAATAATCACTGAATTGTTTAGGGAAACAGAGTATCAGTAAGAGTTTAAAATTCAAATGCTTTTGGTAGACAGGAAAGTAATATGAAACGGAAGAGACTTAAAATATGGACAACTATGCAACATGGGGATGTATGCCCCCTCTCTTGAAATACATTCAATTCTTTTAATTCTTTAAAAATTTTTAAATCTAGGTCAAACAAATTCAGGGTCTCATTTGGCCTGCAAGGTCACCAGTTTGAGACCCTTGACCTTCATTAATATTAGGCCTCAGGTCCCTACCTCTAGGAATTGTAACTTTGGAGTGGAACTCTTAAGTTCTAAAAGAGATAAATGTTCAGCACACAGTACTTTAACCATAAAAGTTCTGGGTAGTGGGCAGGCAGGCTAACTGTTAATGTAAGCAGTTTTAAAACATTTTTAACAGCAACTGGAGCACAGGTTAACAAGGGAACAGGACCATTGTGACTGGATTTGAAATTACAGAACTATCGATCCCTAAATGCCCCCTTAATAGGGGCTGGATTGGGGAGGCGGGGCTCAAGAGGCCCCTTTCCTAAAACCTGCAGGACACCCAGCATAAAGCCAAGTTATGCCACTTTTATACATGGAAAAGAGTTAAGTGTTAGTCTGTTTAAGAATTAAACACAGGTCTATTTAAGAATTAAATACATACATTTATTTAATCTTTGACTCATCAGGATGACCTCTAAAAATTTCTATTCCCCAAACACACCAAATAGCCATAGTAGCCAAAAACTGCTGTACGTTAAAGATTCCATTAGGAAATGACACTTCATTAAGCAATTCTTAATTGTTTTACATTTTCAAATGTTCAAATTTCTTTTTTGAGTAGTAGGTGCACTATTTGTAAAATGCAAGTTCATTAACACGCAGATGTTTTTACCACTGTTTTGAACTTCTTTAAAATGCAGATAGAGAATTTCCATGAGGAGGGGGGTCAGGGTACCAAGGTGGGGTAAAAGAGGCCTGGGGACTCACTGAAAGCTGTAATTATTATAAGCACATTTACATACTTGTTGGGGTTGGAGTGGGGTGTGACAGATTTTGGGGAGCCACAGCCCCCAAATGCCCCCCACAGCAAAGATTTAGCTCATGGTTTGTAATATATAAAACTACATTTTAAAACTTTCTCATTTATTTAGAAATATAAACATGGTACATCTCACTGTCCATAAGTATGAATTATTACAGGTTTAATACCTTCAATTTATATTTTGTAAATGTAACCACATTATGTTACATCACAAAAATGTTAAATATGACAATTATGTACCATTAAATAATCCACTTGCCCCAAATTTAAATTATTTTGAGTATTCTAAATTTAGTTGTTTTGTATTATAATTACAGCTTACATTATTATAGCGTAAACATGCATACTTTTTTTTTTTAAAAAGACCCTGTTAAATGTGAGAGAGATAAGGCAAGCAATGCGCCACGGGAAAAGAGCCAGGAGTAAAACACCAGAAAAAAACCCTGTAGACACCAGGGAAAACACCGAATAAAACAATTTACTCTGGTTATTTAACACATACTTCATGAGTGCCTGCCATATGCCAGGCACAATTAATAAATATGTAGGTAAGTTAGCCAGAGCTAATACCCTAGAGTTCCAAGGAAAAAAATCTAGCTTTATAGACACACGGATAAACACCTCATCCTTGCTTAGAGGCCAAGCCAGCAGCACCAATGAACCACTTAAAACTCTTGTGAAACAGTTCAAGTTGTTCTTATTTTGTATCCACCAAGGCATGGGATTCCAATAGGTACCGCCATAAAGGATCAGTAGTGTTTGTTATACACATACACAAAACCAATCTTAAATGTTAAAGTACTTAAAACATTCTATTTTCCATTTGTAGTAAAAACATTTCGCTGGACTGCCTTTCGAGTTTTGCCAGTCATGCGAGTTTAGAAGCATCCTTTATAACCCAGTCAGGATTTTAAATTGTGGGATCATGCTATGTAACATATGCAAAGCACTTATACCAAGTGCGTATTAATTCTAGGTATAATTATTATTGCTTTTAATTGTTCCTTATTATTCTTATATCCATTAGACATTCGTGGACAAAAAGTAAAACCAGTGTACCGGGAAACCGCAGGGGGGCGGGGCTGTGCAGCCTGGCTCAGGTAGAGAAAGCCTGCAGGCACAGACCAGAACCTGAAGGTGGGGAGAGCTCATACTGCGCAGGCGCGCGCGAGGCTCTTGTGAGGCGGGGCCGTGGGCCAACTCAGAGGAGGCTGGCTCAGGGAGGGGCCAAGCTGTGGACCGGCATGGTCTGGGGGAACCACCTCAGAGGCAGGCTCAGGGAGGAGCCAAGCTTTGGACAGGCGTGGTCTAGGGGGAACCAACGCAGTGGAGAGAGGGGGGTCTGGCGGTACAGCCTGGAGGGAGGCGGGCTCAGAGAGAGGCGGGGTCTGGGCGAGCCGCCTGGGAGGAGGCGGGCGCAGAAATAAGCAGGGTCTGGGGAGGCAGGGTCTAGAAGGCGCGCTCGAGAAAGGCGCGCTCGAGGAAGGCGCGCTCCGGGGAGGCGCGTTCTAGGAAGGCGCGTTCTGGGAAGGCGCGCTGCAGAGGAGGCGCGCTTTAAGTAGGCGCTGGGAGGCGCCAAGCCCGCTCTGAGTAGATACTGCAGAGAAGGCATGCTAGAATGGGCGGGGCAGGTCTGAGACGGGCTGCAAGCCTCTCCCAAGATCCCCCCTCCCTATACCCCTCCCACCAGACTCCAACAGCCAGATTCATTTCACGCAACAAGAGAAATCCCTCCAGATCCAATCCAGCCCCCCTCCCCGCCCCACGCAAGCAAACCAACAGTTCCCACAAACTGTTGCTGGACGCTGATTCGCGCCACCACTACAACTACACCGCCACTTGATTGAAGATCAAGCTCAACTAGGAAAAACAGTCCGCTCTGCTACCATCAAAATATTCTCTTTTACACTCAAATTAGGACCCCTCCACTCCACTGCTATAGCAGGAATGGTGTGGGCAGAATATTAAACACTAATTTTTGCCTGGGGCTCCATTTTGTCTATCACCACCAGCATGCAGCGAACCGTCCTGCAGAAAAACACAGTGGGAGCCATTCCAAAAAAGGTATGTTAGAGACAAAGGGTGGGGTCCCCGCGCTAAGAAGACAGTAATTTTTACTCTGCAGCTCATATCCCTCTATGGCTCTTTTCTTTGTAGCGTCCAACAGTGCAGCTTGGATAACTCTGCAGCTGTTATTACTTTGTAGCACGTTTGGGGGTATAAATTGTTCTACCGCTCAAGTACCTCTGCAGTTCCTGTGCAGAGTAGCGGAATGAAGAGCTGTTGTAGTGCAATCATTTCATTTTTGTAGCGCTAACCTACAGCTCAGATTTTGTAGCTCATTTAAAGCACAAATCAATCTGCAGCTTATATCGCTGCAGGTCCTACTTGTCTGTAGCGCACTGAAGCACCCATCAGTCTGTAGCGCAATTAAAGCGCCTATCAGTTTGTAGCGCAATTAAAGCGCTTATCAGTCGGTAGTGCATGAAGCACCTAGTTTGAAGCGCATATCACTTTGTAGCGTATTTGAAGAGCGAATTCCAAATTGGACTGTAGATCATGTCCGTCTGCAGCTCATGTCTGTCCGCAGCTCATATCTGTCCATAACCTGTATCTGGACTTTGGTCCTGAAAATCAAAGCCCTGAAGGCTTGGTTTCCCCACTCTGGTTTGGGGTACAGCCGTGAAGGCGTGACAAGGTTTGCATGGAGATATTCAGAGTGCTACTCCATCTCCAGCAGCTCCCAGTAAGCACAGGGACTGAATGTGATCTTAAAAAAAAAAAGTCCTCACCGCATACTCACCACGCGAGGACTCCTCTGCGAAGACACGGAGGACCGGGTCCCACACCTGTGCCAGGCGTGGGCTCCGCTGGGTGCTCCGCAACCCGGAGTGGCTCCGGTTGCGAGCCCGCTCAGCGGACCTTTCGCGAGGTTCGGTGGACCCTCTCCGCTGTTCTCCCAGGTCGAAGTCAGGTTTCTTCGACACACACCAACCGAAGTTGAAGCGCGTGTACTCGGAGCACGGACTGGGTGCCTTATATAGGCAGAACAGAGGAGGGGGGCGCCAAATCCCAGCGTGCTCTGCGGTTAGGGGGCGGAGGGGGTGTGGGGGCGGGAGGGTTGGGGGTGGGGGCGATGGCCTCGCTACACTGGTCCACCGCTAGAGGGAGTATGGGATTAACGAGGGGGTGCAGAATGCTGATGCTGAACTGGCCAAGCTGGGAGGAAAGAAGAAAGGGAGGGGAGGGGAGAATCGAGGACTGCCGGCCTAGCCAGGCCGAGAATGCAATTGCCCTGGTGGTGGGAGCTGGGCGACCCTTGTGCTTGGACTGGACAGGGTTGGGGGACACGCAGGATGAGCCCCTCGACCACTGGCACCTTCTTGCTGACAGGTTAGTGGCCCGCGCGCGATGGGAGATACTGAGGCCAACAGGCCTCCACCTCCCCATCCCCCGCCCAGGTTTTGGGTACCCAGCTGCATTTTCTGGGTGTCAGCCCCTCTCGCTGCCTCAGTTCCCACAGCACCCCTCTTCCAGGACACCCGCACCCCACTTTCCGGCCTTGTGCGTCGTTTCTCAGGTTTGACCCATTGCCTTTTCTTTTTCTCTGCACCCCCGCAGGCCCCTCCCTGACCAGAGAGCGCAGAAATGTAATCTTCAATTTCCATTCCCAACCCTGTGCCCCCCACTCCCACCCCCACCTCCATCTTTGATGGTGGACCTCTCCCGATTTCTGCAGCAAAGAGCTAGGGGTTGTTGCCCATTTTTTCCCGGGGGGCCCCGTTACCCCTCTATTGGGGCTCTGCCACCCAGGGGTGAGCCTTTAGGAAATGGGTGTGAAACTGCATAACCCCTCTACACAAACACACCTTTTTTTTTTTCTTTTCTTGAATCTGATCTGGAGAGAACAGAAAAATGTACATTTGAAACATTCTCCCCAACCCCCCACCCCACCGCCTCTTACTAAGCGCATTTCTCGGCGGCGGATATTTCGTTTTTCTTAGGTTTTAAGGAGCAGGGAAGCAGAATCATGAAATGCTGGAACTAAACAGGCATTCAGGTCAGGGGTAACCCGACTGGAGGGGCCAGAGACGCTGCAAACGGCACCATTTGCCCCACCAAGTGCACTATTTTGAGAAAGCAAAAACAATTAAAAACAGCTGTGGATGCCTCCACTGTGCTTGGCGGGCTTCGGAGGCTCGCAGCCATGGCCTTTTGGTGGTGATTACGAGGTTTTCACAGAGACCACCTCTCCCTGCATCGTTACGTTTTTATAAATCTTGTAGAGAGAATGAATACATTTAATCACGGCAACCTCATGTTAATCCTTTGAAACGCGTTGCCGAGATTCAGTCACAAATATTTGCATGTATCTCTCTATATAAGCATATATATTTATGTGTGTACAGATATATATTTTTTATGTTATAGAAAATTGCAATAGGCTACAAGACAATTAAAATACTGATGCGGAAGGATGCTGAAAAAAAAAGTGTTAACGCGGATTTCTATGTAAGCGCCCCAGAGTGTTAGACGCTGAGAAAACAATCTGTTGATAATCTGAGCATAATAAGTTAAAATGGAAAAACAAATTGTCTACATCTGAGTAAGCTTCCTTAAACGGATGAGACATATTTGTATTTGAGGGCTAAAATTCAGCATATTTTAGTATTGCTACAGATTCTTTTATACAAAGAGGATAAATAAGAATTTGACCCATTATAGATGACAGGGTGGCAGGAATCTTACTTAAAGCTGCCCTTTCTAGGAGTAAACAAAATTGTAGCACATTTACTGAGATTTTACTTTTTTTATCAGAAATAAAATGTTGACCATTAGATTATGAATGAATGAAATACAGATTTCCAATAATGAAAGATATTTTTCGAGGAACTTTGGGGGAACACAGTTATACTTTTTAGCAATGCCTTTTAATCTTTAGGATGTCCACTCTTTTCTGCAAGATAGAGTAATTTCAGGATTTCTTCTGTTTGCTAAAGTACTGCCGTGGTGGCCACGGAACTGTCAAAATCTTAGGTTTAGTTTAATCCAGAAAAGTTACATCACCTAGTTGTTAACTAATAGGTATTCTTTTCTAAAAAGTGATATTAAAAATTAGTAGAGCTGGTAGGGGAAATTCAAGTTTAAAAATTATCCCAAGACTTTTAAAGTTTGAACCAATTGATTATTTATTTGAAAATATTAACCACTATTTTTTAAAAAGCTTCAGTATTATTTTTATTATAATAAAAGTAATTTCTATTCATTGTACAAAATTCAGGTAAAAATACTGCAGAAAACCAGAAAAACTACAGAAGAAAATCAAGATCACCTGTAACCTCTTCATTCTAAAATAATCCCAGTAAACATTATGGAGTTTACTTTTTCAGAATTTCTCTAAACATATATATGTCCCTAACTAATATATATTTTTCAGAGAGTTGCCTGTATATAATTTCTGCAATTAAAAATGGGGTCAAATTAATTTTCTCCATTATTTTCTTTCCAAAGAGACTTAACTGTCAAATAATTACATTTTCAGAGACCTTTTTAAAAAGGAAATAACATTAATCACTTTTTCTAGTTAAAATTTTAAGTGAACATTAGTACATGAAGATTTATAACCAGAGAACTGAGAATTTTCTCTGCTCTCACTGTTCTAGCACACACACAGTTATTATTTCGGTGTATTTCCTTGGGTTGTTCATTTCTCTACATAGGAAATAATTTTTACTTTGCCTTAGAAATAGAATTTTCAAGGAAAAATAAACATCAGTAAATAAGTAGTTTTGATTAATCTTATCTATAACAAAATGT
This sequence comes from Trachops cirrhosus, assembly GCA_028533065.1. Taxonomy (NCBI): domain Eukaryota; kingdom Metazoa; phylum Chordata; class Mammalia; order Chiroptera; family Phyllostomidae; genus Trachops; species Trachops cirrhosus. The sequence continues at coordinate 26,661,440 of CM052549.1, forward strand.
TAAAAATAAAAAAGTACACAATACTTTAAGTATTAGACAATCCTTTAATATTTTTGTGTTATCTAAAGCAGCAAAACAATATTAAAAACTGATCACAAAAATATTAATAAACACTTTTAAGTACTTCTTTGACATTTAGAATCATAAGTGAATTTTGGATTTTCTTAGGTAATTCATACCCAATGTTCACTGTTTCTTACCCATTTTGCACAAAATTACATTTAAGGCAAAAAAGAGTTGCTAATGTGCATTATCTATTTTATCAAATAACAACTGGGTATTGTATTTAAACATTTCAATGCATCTTGATGAGCATTTGCTGCAGATCTATGGCACTGTTGATTTACCACCTATGTTTAACTTCTGGTTTAGTAGGAAATTGTATTTCAAACCAAAGTGGGATTTTCACCTGTCAAATAGTAACTAGACATTCTATTTGGATATTTTACCTATTTTATGACAATTTTCCATTTGTGAAGCTGTTGACTTAATGTATTTGGCTTAGTTTCTCTGATGGTAGGAAAATTGTATTTCAAAACAAAGTGGAATTTTCACTTGTCAAATAATAACTGGACTTTGTAGTTGGACATTTTTCCTATTTTAAATGACAATTTGCTATGGATGTATGAACCGGCTTATTTATCACATACATTTGGCTTAACTTTTAGTGTGGTGGGAAAGTTTATTCCTAAGCAAAGTAAAATTTTCAGTGGTCAAATATTAACTGGACTTAGTATTTGATAATTTTATTCACTTATTATAAGAGTTTGCCATAAACTTAAAAGCTGTTGATTTACCTCATATATTTAGCTTTAATTCTAGGGCGGCTGACAAATTGTATGTCTAAGAAAAGTGGAATTTTCACTTGTCTTTAATAAAAAATGCTGGTACGAGACACCCTCAAAGAGGTAAAGATGACATGTAACCACTTTCTAATACTGGTTTTCCACTGATGAAAACTGTGCTCTAACCAAAATGCTCAAACAGTGAAGAAACCCCGACATGTCAAAATTCTCAGTCAAATAATCAAATTGTTTGGGATTCTAATAAGTGCAGCATTTATAGATCACATTTTCTCCCAAATAGTCACATAGTTCCTTTTTCTTTTTCCCTAACTGACCACACTTGCTCCCCCTGACCCCTTTTCTTCAGTGACCCTTACCTCAGTTCTAACACCACTGCATATTCTACTGCTGATTCTACTCTTGGTGTTAAACGGATTCTCAGTGAATAGATGATATGGGTGTTATGTGTCGGTTACAGATTCTTGGGCTGGAGCTCTGTTGCAGTCAGGAGCTTCACAGACATATTAACATGATGATTTTGTTTGTCTTCCCATTCTTTCCAACGCACAGAGACAGAGAGACAGATGTGACAGACAGACAACACAAATGCAAAAATACCCAGTCTTTTTCTAAACTTTTAGGATCCAGTCTGCTGTCCCTCTGATTTCCAGAAATAAATATTAAGCGCAAAACAGCAATGCAAACTTAAAAAATAAAAAAGAAGCTGGTGTTTCTAAGGGTCAACAAGTCTTTTCAAATGACTGTTTTTTTTCTGATGGGGGTTTTCAAGTTGGTGGCATTAGATAGAGAGCCTCAGTGCTTTTAATGCTGTTTCATGCAAGCTGCCGCCAAGCCAAATGCTCTCTAAGCAAAATTCCCAGTATCTTCATTTTTTGAACAATGTAACTGTTAGCAAAGGCAGTATGGAATAAAAAATGATCTCCGCAGTCTGGCATTAGAACATTTGTACTGATGCTCCTACCTTTCTGATATGCATGTGCATGTATATTCTTAATTATAATTTTAATATGTGCAGTTTTTTACACTTTGTTTTTAAAGATAAATGAACTTTGCTTTCAACAAAGCATTTGTCAAGGCTTTAGGATACTCCTATGTGTGACACGGAGTGTAGACTAGCAGGATTGCTTTGTGAGTGTGAGGCTGGCTGAAGCAGCACCTGCCAGGTGTGTGGGTTACTGAGTTTGGGTCTGGAAATGGTCCCTGGTGAAGGACCACAAGCCTTTGCCTTGCTTCTCCTCTTCAAAATTTTATGAATGACTGACAAAATGCTAGAGTGCTTGCTTTAAAATCCACAGATGACTTAAAAAGGGATAATTGTTATAAATAGATAGCAGAACTTAGAGTTAACATGGATTCAATAGTCTGCAATGCTATGCAAAAAAAGCATACTAGTAAAATGCATCATAATTCATTGAAGTGTGAGGAAGGGGGTGACTTTACATGGTGGTGATTTTTGAGGAAAAAGGTTAATTTGAACTAGCAGCATGATGTGGCTGCAAAGAAATCAAATTTACATTCTGATACTAGTATCGTGTCCATATGTCACAGAAATTAATAGTGCCCTGCTCTAATTAACGACATCTGTAGTATTGTGTCCATTTCTGGCTGTCACATCTAAAGAGAGATGTTGACAAATAAGACAACTTCCAGAGCAGTCTGTGGGGATGGTGAAGGCCTGGCAGCCCTGTCATAGGAGCTATCCTCAAAGGGTCTGCAAATGTTTAGCTCGAAGGCTAAAAGTAGACATAAAATCTGCTGTTTGCTTCGGAAAGCTGAACTAGTATCGGTGGATGAAAGGTAGAGATGGATTTCACCTTGAGATCTTCCTAACAGTGCAGCTCAGCAAAGGAATCAATACTTTTACTCAGTCTATTCTTTTAAAATATCAAATATTCCCTTTTCTTGCAATGAATATTAATTCAAAGGCCACAATAACGTTTTAGTTTAGGAAATAAAAGATACTTGTGATGAAAACATTTTATTTTTTTTTGTGATAAACTGCCTAAAAAGAATAGCCCTGTGTGTTGCACGTTGATTTCTTAGAACTTGAAAACTCCTGCAACAGGTCAATTTAGCACATTCCTTCCTCCCTTCTCATTCTGTTCCAAACATGGAATCCTGAGAAAGCTTTTCTGTTCTTTTCTTGCAAAGTGTCCCTGCCTTTACTTGCTTCCTTCAGTCACTCCTTCCCTGAGGTTTCTAGCTCACTGGCAGCAGGCTTCTCGGGCAGAGTGACCGCAGGTGCTGGGGGTGCCTGGGATTAAGGGGAGCAGGGCGCTGCTGGCCACTTGGCCAGGACAGCTCAGCCCTCGGCTGGTGGAGCCTGTAACCCAGGGGCACAAGTGGGGCAATTCTTCCTTCTGCAGCCCTCCCCACCCCACTTTGTATGTCCTTGCAGTGCCAACAGCGTTTTGCTTTATTTTCAACAGAAACCAAAACCTTTCAATCCGAAGTGGTTTCTGACATGTTCTCTCTTATCAGTTTAGCCTGGTTTCTGACTGCCTCAGGGGAACAGTCCTAGTGTCTCCAACATGTCTTGGGGCAGATTTTTCTTCTTCATCTGCCTATTGGTTGTTTATTTTGATGACCATATCTAACTTTGAAAATATGACCCCACAGAAACAATTTCTATGCACTGGAGCCTTGAAAACTGAGGGCACCACCAGTGAGAGACGTGAAGAAAGAAGAGAACAGTCTTCAGTTATCTCTTAACCCACTTTGTCCTGCTTCTTTCACTCCTGCCTCTTCCCTCCACATGCAGTACTTTCATCCTCTACCTGGATTGTTAGGTCAGATATACAGCCACTGTGTATAGTATATTTTTAATGGTGAACAAATTTCTCCTTATTTTCTCTCTCATAAAAACGGCCGGGCACTTTTGTGGGACTGTAATAATGCACAGGGCAACTTCTGATGGCTGGCTTCCCAGTTGTTGAAGATGCCACAGGCAGTCCTTGGCTCAGCTCCTGTTTCCGAGAGAGAAATCCTCAAAGATGAGCTTCTGGCTTGTCACCACTGGCTCACCTGATCCACAGGCGGCTCCTTGCAATTCCTTGAATGTAATGCTTGCTCCTGCTCCTGGGTTTGCAAAGTATGTGGTCCCCAGTGTTTATATTCTAAAAATTTGAGAACGTATTTCAGAAATGGATAAGATGCCTCAAAACATGAGCTGCTGGCACGATTGTTAATGTTGGATCCTCTGAAAAATAATGTTAGTAAAGCTAAAGCGTTCTTTTCTTCTTTGATCACTTTGGTAGAATTTTTATTTTTTGTATCTTCATCTAAGAATTTAATGCAATACGGATGCATTAGAGGTTTCAGTGTGCTTTGCTACTTTAAAAGCACTCATCTTTTGCACGTCTCACTTTCTGCTAATGGCCTTGGACTAATCAGACTTTTAGAATAGACGTGCAGCATTCTGTGCCCCGGGAGTCGCCGCGGCATCTGTTGTGACATGGAAGGCAGACTTTTTCCTTTCTGACCGAGGAAAGCCGCTCATTTCAAAAATGTTTAGGAGTTAGGCAGCTCTGGTGTAAATTCTTTCCCATTCTTTCGATTTTCACTCATTCATCTGGTCACCCTTTTGATTATTATGGAGATTTGGGGTTCACTGCGAATTTGAAAGAGAGCACATTTAATTTTCCTATGGTAGGTAAGTGAAATATTTTGTTCCCAATTTCTTCAGCAATGGGCGATAGAAGTAAAGTTGATTTTTTTTACCTCAGAATGCAAAAAAAAAAGGAAAAACAGAGCCTAAGGTGGTTTATTTTTTTCTCCTTAGGAAATTGGTGGTTGGTCCTCATGAAGCAGTTAAATGACATTGGCTTTTCTCTCCTGTGAAAGAGTTAATCAATGTAGCACCTTTAACATCTTTCATTTTCTGTAGTTAATGGAGTTGATTCTAATCAAAGACCAGTACTGCAGAAGTGGAAGCAGAGCAGGTTGCTACATGTGCTTATCAAAATTTGAAACGTATGTTATTTTTTTGTGTGTAGCCGGTTTACTTCTGGGAGTTCAGCTTACAGATATATTTGTGAAAGGGCTCAAAGATAAAAGGGCTCAAAGTAAGGATGTTTATTGTAGTATTGATAGTAATAATGAAAAACTAGAAAAATAGTGGTCATCTTTGCTAAGTAATAATTCTTTTATTCATTCATGTTTTTGATGTCTACTGGTTTTGAGACCCCGTGGGAGTTGCCAGGGAATATGCAGTCCCAGCCATTATGGAACTTTTACACTATTGGTGTTGATAAAGATTAATCAAATAATCACACATATAAATGTGCCCTTAGAATTATGATAAGTGCTACAAACACTACTAGAATTTCTCAGTTGGGGATTTAGCCAGACAGGAAGATTCTCGAGGAAGTACTCAGAGCTGAAGGATGAGTGAAATTTAGTGAGGTGAAGAGGAAAGGTATATTTGATAGAGAAGAAAGCTCTGTAGAGGCCACGGGGCAGGTTGACAGGGCAAATAGAAGGTGCTGGAAGAAGTCTAGTGCAGTTGGAGCCGAGAGAGAGGGGGGAGCACCATATGGAAGGAGGTTAGATAGGAGGTGAGGGAGCAAGTTTTGCAGGACCTGCTAGGCCACTTCAAAGAGTGTAATCCTATGGAAAATCTCTGGAGGGGTTTAAACAGGACAAGATCAGATTCGCATTTCAAACAGAGCACTCTGGCCGCTTTGTTGCAGGAAGGGTTGAAAGGGTCAGGACAGATTGCAGCAGACCAGCTCCAAGGCTAGTTTCTGGTTTCGTAATCCAGGTAGAACTGTTGACCTCCTGGACTGGCGATGATGGGGTGATAAGGACAGGAGGGGCATTTGGAAGAGTAAAGAGTAGCAGGGGTGAATCGTGGATTGAATTTGGCCAGGCAGAGGTGCCGAGGACGATTTCTAGATTTCTGTTCATATTTGTGAGGATGCATGGCAGTGCCATTCACAGGATGAGGAGTGCCAGAAGAGGACCAGACTCAATGGGGAAGATCAGGCGTCCTAGTTTGGACAGGATGAAGTTGAGGTGCCGTTAAAAAAAAATTGTAATGGAGCCACGCAATATAAAGCTACGCAGCCTTAAAATGGGATGTCATGTAAACATGTTCAAGAGAGATGCTAAGTGAAAACTGTGTGATCACATTACATAAGAAAATTATATGTGTATGTGTATGTGTACGCATGTGTTTCTGTGTGCATAGAATATGGAAAGGTGCAAAGACTATAAAGAGTGGCATTGGAGGGATGGCAATAGATACATGAAAGGGGATTTTCATGTTTTACACCCGCTGGTGGTTCTATTTGAATGAATTGCAATGAGAATATATGGCTTCCATAAAAAAAAAAAAAGAAAGAAAGAAAATTAATGACAGTTTGAAGTAAACAGCCAAGATGAGAGTATTTCTCTTTCAGAGTATTCGTAATTAGAAAACCTTGTAAGCATTATTATATTTTATTTCAAACAGATTTGTCCCTACAGTTTTACTTCCCTAATCTAACAGCTCTTACACTTTGCCTTTTAATCTTCCCCTAGATTGCATTATTATAGATTTCACATAACTTATATATCATTTTGTAGTCTGCCTTTCGCTAATTTATTAATTTCAAAGCAGTCCAACATTTTGCCGATGAGGACATTAAATTGCAATGGTTCATATAATGACCACATAGGTTATGTATCAATTTTGTTATGAGTCCCACTGGTGCTCCTTACTCATCTAATATTTCTGAGATAAAACACAGGTAGCACCTACAGAATAATAGCACAGTAACCATGCACTGTGCTGATAGGTGCCACACTTCTCCTGGTGATCACTTTGTAAGGTATATAAGTGTCAAATCACTATGTTGTACACTTGAAAATAATATAGTATCATATGTCAACTATAATTAAAATGAAATGTACATTAAAAAATACAGACACTACCATTTCTGGGTAGTGGAAACCCAGTAATACTATAAATGCCTGGGTTGGGCTTTTTGAGTAAAACTACCAGAAGTAGATAACCCTCCCTTTGCCATTAACTTCTATTAAACCAATGCTTATTCTTTTACGGACATTAATCCCGCCCCCCCAGCTTTCATTTGGGTAATGTCAAGTTGAATCCTGTGCTCACACAGTTTTGTTTTTGTTGCGTTATTTCCTCAGAATAAACCCCTGAGTTTATGAGAGTCAGAGGCTACAAACATGAGTAGAGCTTGCTTCTTCGTGCGTCTGCCTTCCCTTAGAAGGGTTAAACTGTAGCTCTCAACCGGTACACCTCGGCCAGTGCTGAATTAAGACTTGCTAAAATGCGTCTTCTTAGCCTCGTGAGAGGCTGTGTAGAGATTAGGATGGCTGGCACCCCTGGGCTGTTGCCTTTGCTTTGAGCAAAGGTAAATGCTCTGAGCGTACCCCACGCTGCCTAAGAAATATTATCATTTTTCATGTAACTTATGCCCGTGAGAAAAAAGAGAGTGCTGTATTTTACAATACCAACTCCAGTAACACAGTTTTCATTTGAACATCTGTTTTTTAAAAACATAGAAAGAAATCTAACATTTTCTTCATACTAGTTGAAGATTAAAGGTAGTAATCACAGTTTTTGAGAACATTATTTGTGCTGAACAGTCTTAAGCACTTTTCTAAGGGTTTTAAATATATTATTTCATTTAATGCCTGCAGCGTCTCTGAAGTGAGCACTATTCTGCCGCTACCAGATGTGGAAACTGAGGTCCAGAGACACCGAGTAACTTGCCCTACAGACAAAAGTTGGGGATGAACCCAGACACTCCCTCTCCAGAGGCGGTGGTGTTAAACACCCCTTGTTTGTTCTCCAATTTTATTTCACTGTGCAGCCTCATGCCTTACCTAGCTTGTGCTGAAGTTATAAAGGTCTAATAACCTTTAATTGCATTAAATAATTACTTATGCTATGCCTTGCCAGGTTCTTCTGTTTTAACAAAGTGTGGAGGCTTCTTACTCTGACATTCTTGGTTTCAAGTCTTGTTACTGCGCTTCTCTTAGGAATATCTTTTCCTGACTCCCTTCAGAGATGGGGGTGAGTAGTCTTCCTCAGCAAATCCTTTTTTTCTCTACTCGTTCCAACTAACGTTTTAAGCTTCTGCTTTTAACGAGGAGGGGGGGTGTGTGTGTCTGCATAGTATGTGGAATTAATTTCCATGGCCATTGCTTCCTTGCTAACTTTCTAATCCAGCAGTTCAGGGGAAATTTGTTATTTTCTGGAAAGAAAAATAAATGGAAGATGATCTACTAGTAATAGTAATAATAAGAAGAAGAAGAATATCTTAAGTTACATTAAAAATATATAGTTTACAAATGGCTTTTCCACTGAAGCACATGGGGGTCGGTCGATGAGGAGACCACATGAACTTTGGAGTCAGTCAAGAAACGGGTTCAAAATTTAACTCTGCCAATAACTAAACCTGAGACCGGGGATGAGCTACCTCATTTCCTAAGACTTCTTATCTTTGTAGGATGGAACTATCTACCCTTCTTCACAAAGAATGCTTGCTTCACAAAGCCGATAACATAAGGATTAAATAGTTAATATGTATAGACCCTTAGTGTAGTGCCTCTCCCTTAGCACTCAAAACATGGTAGCTAATAATAATGTCAATTAACATTTTGTAGGAGAGAAAAATATAAAAATAATATGGGACAATTTAAAAAATATTATTGATAGTTGCATGAAGGAAGGGAAGAGAAAATGTAGAGGGCAAGGGAGCCATAACGTGATATAGGGAATGGCAAAAAAAGGGACGTGGTGGAGGGGGTAGAAGCCATGCATTCAGTTTGGGGAAACAAGGTCAGTGTCCCCTTCTAGGAAAATATGAATGGACGTGAAACGTTGGACTCACCTTGGTTCTAAGGTGACTGTATTAACCAGATTAAATTTCACTTGGCCTATCCTGCTGTTTACTTGGACAGTGATGTCGGAGTAAGTTATTATTTATTATCTCTATTCCTTGACATTCTGATTAGCTCATCAGCAATCAGCCACTATTCACAGCTCTTCAGTTGCTTTTATTAAGTAGCAAACTCCTCCCCCAGTCAGCAGATTATTCAGATTTGGGAAAGAGTGATGTCTCTTGACAAGTGCTTGCCCCAGGCCAGATGAAACCCAGTCATGCTGCTACAGGACTCAGAATGAATCATGGAATTTTAAGACAAACTTTTTGAGTATTGTGTGGTTTCTAGGGAATATAAGGGCATGCCAGCCACCTTTGGATTAATTCCAGCTTTGATGATTTTTGGGAGGGAGCGTTGAGGAATTGAATAATTGATATAACTTGATATGCTAGCTAATTTTGTGACTACGTTCTTAGTCGGGGCTGCGTGAACACACTGTACATGTTGTTCTTTGCTTTTGTGTTTATGAATTAGAGCAAAACTCACATGCAGGTACAATTGGAGCGTAGGTTTTCACGGGCTCGTGAGCGCAGTGGAGTTCCTTTCAAGATTTCTGAGGATTATCCTTTGTCTTTATAAAGAGTCCAAGAGTTAGTCTATACAGATTAATTTTTTTACACATTAAAATTAATCTTGAAAAGTTATATATAGAACACTTGAAAAATTAAGTCATATTTTCCTATTCTAACTAAGCAAACTTGTCACAGAAAAAAAATACTGTGGTTCTTTTTCTAATGAAAACCAAGCTTTAAGGTATTAGCCTTTTTTATGAATAGTCTGCATTTGTCAGCATACAGATTACAGTAATCTGTTTTGTACAGGAAGTTAGTTGAGTTGATCCACACCATTAAAAACAAATAGTTGTCACGTTACTGAGATTTGTCCCTCAAGATGTGGGACTTGAATGTTTAAGCAGACACATCATCTGTGGCATTCTGCCTTTAGTCACATTGTCTGGTGGGTAGAGACATAAAAATCTGTCTTTTTATTTAGATTTATCAGGCTGTGGTCTTCTGTGGTCAAAGTAGGACTTCAGATAGATCAATATGAACTTTTAAAAACGAATGTGCTGAAAGCAATGCTGGCCTTAAAATGGAGCGGTGTCTATGGGATGTGTGAAAACGGTTTTATCCTGCCTCTGTTTCATAACAATTGAGGCACCAATCAGCTTTGTATTTTGAATCCTGTAAAAGCCCAGTATTCTGCCCTTATACAGGGCCTGGAACGCCTGAACAATGAGATGTAGATTCACGGGCAAGGACATGGAGTAGCGTTAAATCTCATGCTGGGTCAGTCAGGTTCTAAAAGCCAGAGTGTAAAACAAAAAAATCCAATAGAGTTATTCTAGTAATTTCTTTAAGTCGCCCTTAAAGTACAATATGTGCAGTTTTGTGTATATAACTCCAAACAGTAATTCTTAACACACAGCACAGTCTGAGAACCACTGGGCTAGAATAAAGGAAGGAGCACCCGGGGTGCGGTCTGCGCACTCCAGCTATTGTTTCTTTCTGGTGACTCCGCGGCCCGTGGAAAAGTGGAGAATTCTAAAGAATCCCACTTGCCTGCAGGATTTACTCCATTCTCCTTTAAGATCAAGCCCCTGTACTCTTCAGACTTGTTAATATATTCGGTCAGTAATTTAAGGATTAAACTAGACAATAGACACGAAAGCACCTTGCCTGGGACCAGGTGATGTGTGTGGTAGATTTCAATGGAAGTGTCGCTTGTCCTTGTTCTTTGGAAAGTTGTCGAGAAGAATTTGGCCTGCTGCTTTCTGTCTTTCCAGGTTGTGAATTGGCTGCATCTGTGGGCCAGTTATAGGCAGCTGTGGGTAAGGTTTTCATGCCTGGGGTTTTCGTATCAGCCCTACATTTGGCAGATATGATGTGACTCAGGTGACTATTCTACATACCCTTGGGATCTGTAGATCTTCTCTCGGCCTTCTGGAGTTCAGTTTTGTTTGTGGTGAAATTGTGTAACCCACCTACCTAGACTTTCCATGGTGAAATTGCGAATCTGTGTTTTTAAATGTTCTTATGTATTTTGGGGGTGTATGTACAAATATGAGTTTTTAGAGAGCCGCCCAGGTGATGCTCATGTAACCAGCATAACCCTAGGAAGTGGGATATTTTGCCACAAGAATCTAGGAACATTTCTTACCCTATTTCAGCTTCAGTTATTTAGGAAATGACTACTGTATTTTTCATGTAGGTGGAAAAGGACATCATTTCAGTTATTAAGTGAATCAGCCATTTATTAGGTGAATCAGCCATAAGATTGGCCTTTTAGTAGATATAAAATTAGTACACTTAAGTGTACATATTTTAAAAATTGAATAGTGACCAAGTCCATTACTTGCTTGGGGTGCTAGGGCCTTTGATTTGCACTCCGAGGTATCTTCTGAAATGATCACCTGAGATTTTGTGTGCTTGTTTGTTTCTAATAACTTGGGATTTGAATTTTTTCCCACTTTGGAAGGTAACTTGGCATTTTTCATAATTTACTATAAGTTCAGAATTTTATTTAAAATTCAGTTTAAAAATGAAATGTACATTTCATCTTTGATTTACTGAGATGAGGAGCCCTTTCAACATTAAATTTCCTGTACCCCAATAAGTGTTTCTGTCTTTACTTGTCCTTGCTTTCTTTTTTTAATTTAATCGTTACTGTATTTTTTCCATTACCATTTAGTCATCCCTTTCCCTCCCCGCCAGCGATCGCCACCCTGTTGTGTGTGTCCTTGAGCCCTTTTTCACTTTCTGATTCAGGAAGTCTTTTCTTTACTTGCTGGCGCTTGGTCCCACCTGTTCCAGTATCTCTCGGACTGTGTCTCGTCAGTTATGCTCCTTTCCTGTGTCCTTCATCTCTTTCTGTCTCTTACGTCTTTCCCCCAGCTTATGCACAAAATCTGTTTTTGCACACGAAAATAACCAGCCCTTCTCTTCACCTTGCTCTGCTTCAGTCCGCCATATTATTTTGTATCTGTTTCTCCATTCTGGCCAATGTTCTTGGAAGATTCACTATATTTGCTACCTTTACACCTTGCTTTTGCATTCACCCCTTTATTGGAACTCCACATTAAAGGAGTCACTAGTAACTTCTCATTTTCCACATCTTGCTCTCTTTTCTAAGCTCCCATCCAGCTCTGACCTCTTGCAGTATTTGAGGATGTTGATCACACACTCTGTGTTGACATCTCTTCCATTGACATATGTGACACTTCAGACTCAGTTGTCCAGCCTCTGTGATTGCCTGTCGCTTACCTCTTTGCTGAATCATCCTCTGCTTTCGCTATGTGAATGTATTTATTAACACGTTCTTCTGCCTTTGCTGTCCCTCCCACTTTCGTGCATTCCTCTTTGCTGTATTTCAGCCCTAGGAGCTATGGCAAAACCATAGGGTACACCGTAGGGGGTTCTTGGTATGAACCCAGAGGACAATACCTGAGACACCAAAGGAAGGGAGACCCAGTGTCGTAGTTAGGAAAATGGGGCCCGGATATCAAATCTGAAAGGTAAGGGTGACAGATGGGAAAGTAAACAGTAACACTGGTAGTTTGTATGATGGGAAGTAGGATAGACATATGGGTCAAGAGCATAAATGTGTGTTTTCTCCAGATCATGTGGTACATGAGGGCCTAATCCGTGTTACCTGGCAACATGATCTCTTTAAGGAATTGCACTGGGGCTTTGGGTCCGTTAGTTATTTCTCTGCGGGGGAACCTTAACTCTGCATCTGAAGGACCATTAGATTCTCCTATGAACCAGAGCTCTAGTTCATCTTCCTCTTGGATGGTTTCACCTGAATACGTAACTGGTCTCCCCAATTTAACATATTCCAGATTAAATGTATTATCTTTATCTTGAAACCAACTCCTTTTGGGGGAGGCTCCTCATATATCATTGTTCTGTCATTCTGAATCAAAAATCCAAAGCCGTTTTCGATTCTCCTTTTAGCCCACGCCCAACAATTAAAAAGTATCATCAGTATTATCTCCATGATGCCTTGCAACTGGCCCTGCCTTTTGCTTCAGCTGCTGATTTATGGGCTGACTGCTACTTGACACTCCAGAGATGGCCCCCTATTGAGTATCCTTTTACCCCAGTTCTATTCATTACTGCCAAAGTAATGTTTCTAAAACTGAACTGTGAATTTAGAAGACAATTTAAACTTATCATAACATTCCTAGCCAGAGATAATTGCTTCCCCCTCAGTGTTTCAGTAGCACTTAATGCTTTCTACTATTCTGTATTTATGTGTGATTAATATATATATACTCTACTATATATTATGTGTATATTGCTATACGTGAATTATAAATCCCTATAGATTGTAAGGCCCGTGGGGGGCAGGAACTGTGCCTTATTTACCTGCATTTATCATATATGCCTTGTGTTGACAAGAAATATTTATCGAATGGATTTAAACAGCTAGTGGGGCTGCAAGAAACCTGATCTCAATAGTAGGTGATCTATGAAAGTCATTTTGATTTAACATTAATTTCATTTTTTGTGCATTTGTTTTATTCTGAAAAGCTTTATTATTAAGCCTTGCTGATGGCATAAGTGGAACGGTTAACTGGAAGACCAAACAGGCCAACAGTTTTATTATCAGCAGAAAAATGGCTGTTGGGAAGAAACATGGTGAGTTTAGGTGGTAAATCTCAACCCCTTTGGGGGAGTCAACGAAATGTCTGCTTCCAGTACGCCTTTCTCTTTTTTTAGTCACGTGTGATATTTTTTTAAGTCAGTCTGAAAAAATTGTATTTTGTTTTCCTAATCTTCTAAAACTTCTGATTCTCTATGTTCTTAATCCATTATTTTCTTTTTTTTTTAACTAAAATAATTTTATGTTTTTAACCTATTGTTGCCCCTTATCCAGTCACTGGCTTACCACTTATAAAAATTGTCCCAGTCTGGCTATTATAACAAATTACTTACCACATTGAAAGACAGTAAAATGTACATTTAACGTAAATCTTTTTAAAACAGTATTTTAATAACCTTAGAAAAATGGTCACAAAATATTTTGGCTAATTGTGAGTGATTTTTTTGAATGACTTTTGTGCAAAACCATATTGATATGTTTTGCTATTAAATAATTAGATGACACTTATTTTGTATTGGAGAGATAAGCTGACCCTTAAATGAGTCTAAATTCTTCTTTTATATGTATAAATGTATACATTAGCAATATGCTGGCACCTTAGAAATACTGCATTTTATCAGGGAGAAAAAGACTTACTTAGAAACCAAAATAGTAGTTGTTTTCAAAATATCAATTATTATCACAAGCTTTCAGTTAATATTTTATTTCTTGTTTCTTTGCCTTTATGACCCCCTTACTCCTCACCACTGCCAACACACACACACACACACACACACACATACACACACACACAATTTCAATTGTATGTATTCATGAATGTTCATAACTTTGGGGCAACAAAAGTGTCTATAAAAATGACAATTTTAAAATATTTTAAAAAGAGTAGTAATTTATGAGCCAAAATGGCCTTGCTGCCAAATAACCCCCTGGGTACCTAGTAGGAGTGATTCCTGGCTTATCCATTTTCTTTATCTGTCCCTCCAGTTGGGGTAGCTGACTCTTTCCCAGCTAACACCAAATTATCCCTTGGTTGGAGTCCTCTAGCCCCAGATCTGCTTTACAGTAAGGCAATACTTCTCAAAGTCTCTTTTACCCTGCTTCTTTTTTTTTTTTTTTTTTTTAAAGATTTTATTTATTTATTTTTAGAAAGGGGAAGGGAAGGAGGAGAGAGAAACATCAATGTGTGGTTGCCTCTCATGTGGTTCCCACTGGGGACCTGGCCCGCAACCCAGGCATGTGCCCTGACTGGGAATCGAACCTGCAATGCTTTGGTTTGCAGCCCACGCTCAATCCACTGAGCTATGCCAGCCAGGGCTACCCTGCTTCTTTACAAATCCGCACACACCATTGCTGATATCGATAAGAAAATACAGAGTTTTATAATAGTAACTTCCTGTGAACAGATTAGAAAAATGTGGAATAAAAAGCACTATATGCACCGTTCCAGGATCTGGGCTCATCATCTCTTAGTCCGTGCCCTACACGCTCGTTAGATATTCTCATAAGATTCTCTCTGATTTCTCCGAGGAAATCACCCCTGACTACCCTTATCTTGCTGCTTCCTTAATCAAGCTGAAGGCCTTCAGCTTCTTTGACACATCCGCTCTTCCTAGTCATGGTCATCAGATGGCCCTCAGTGTTGCCGTCTGCAGTGTGCTTCTGCTCTGTCACCTCCTAGAGACGTGGGACCTGCCCCGATTCTCGTGCCTGACGTGAGAACCCAAAGACTCTCCCTCTGGACTTGACACCATTTTGCACTAAATTGCAGTTATCATTTGCTTTTTCTTCAGTTTCTTCTAACTTTGATCCCTAGAACTTCTGTCCTCTTTGAGCTCGTCCCTGCATTTCCTATTTGAATTGCCAAAAGGTACTTGCTAACCAGCTGTTAAACACAGTTGAGTCATCTACTGTGATGCTGTTCTTCGAGAAATTCACTACTCCAGGACCCTTACATGTAGAGGTACTTGTCTCTTCTATTTCAAACTTCATACTGCTGTTAGACCTCAAACTGATGTTCTTCTTGGGGTCTGAGTGGTAACTGTAGTTTTCAAAATAGAAATGATCAATGCATCTTGAACCTACTGAAGTAACTAGTTCAGGTTACAACATTCTTGTTATTTGATCAGTTTCTTTAGCTTCTTCTCCCTTTCTGGTCTCTTCATTCAATTTAAATTCTACCATTATGGGTCTGTATTATCAAAATATACAGAGAGCAATTAAGTTTCATCAGAATTGTTTCTAGTAGCTTACTGTATTTAGCAAGGGCATTAAATTTTTTTAAAAATCCTCACCCAAGGACATTTTTTTCATTGCTTTTTAGAGAGAGGGAGGAGGCAGTGGGGGAGAGAGAGAAAGAGAGGTGAGAGAAAAACATCGATTGGTTGTCTTCTCGAGCACCCCAACCAGGGATCGACCCCACAACCTAAGTATACTCCGTGCAGGAATCAAACCTGCAACCTTTTGATGTACCAACTAATTTAGCCACACTGGCCAGGGCTAGCGAGGGCATTTTAAATGCTACCTCAGATCTCTCAAATGTTCTGTGAGATTTTTTTTTAATCTTCATTCCAGGGTATGTTTTATGGATTTTAGAGAGAGAGACAGGAAAAGGAAGAGAGAGAGAGGAAGGTGCAACCGAGAGAGAGAAACATCAGTGTGAGAGAGAAACATTGATCAGCGGCCTCCCACACATACCCCAACTGGAGATCAAACCCACAACCTTTTGGTGAATGGGACGATGCTCCAAACAGCTGAGCCATCTGGCCAAGGCTGTGAGGTGTTCTTGACCATGAATCCCAGCCCATCTGCATTTGACAATTTCAAGAGAGCACAAAAGATTATAAGAGCATTTAAATAGGAAAATAAGTTTAGCAATTGTATTTTTTGTGTAACTTTCTTTTTTAAAATATATTTTATTGACTATGCTATTACAGTTGTCCCAATTTTTCCTCCTTTGCCCCCTCCACCTGGTAGTCCTTTTCCTCCAGCATTCCCTCCCTCCTTAGTTCATGTCCATGGGCCGTGCATATAAGTTCTTTGGCTTCTCCATTTCCTATACTATTCTTAACACCCCCTTTCTATTTCATACCTGCCAATTATGCTTCTTAATCCCCGCATATAGTCCTTCATTATCCCCCTTCCCCCTTCCAGCTGATAATGCTCCAAATGATCTCCATATCTATGATTCTGTTCCTGTTCTGGTTGTTTGCTTGGTTTGTTTTTTAAGATTCAGTTGTTGACAATTGTGAATTTGTTGCCTTTTTAATGTTAATAGTTTTGATCTTCTTTTTCTTAAATAAGTCCCTTTAACATTTCATGTAATAATGGCTTGGTGATGGTGAACTCCTTTAGCTTTACTTTGTCTGGGAAGCACTAACTGTCCTTCCATTCTAAAAGCTTTGCTAGATAGAATAATCCAGGTTGTAGGTCCTTGGTTTTCATCACTTTGAATACTTCTTTCCAGCCCCCTTTAGCCTGCAAAGTTTCTTATAAGAACTCAGCTGATAGTCTTATGGGAACTCCTTTGTAGGTCACTCTTGGCTTTTCTCTTGCTGCTTTTAAGATTCTCTCTTTATCTTTAGCCTTTGACATTTTTATTTATGATGTGTCTTGGTGTAGTCCTCTTTGGGTCCAACTTGTTTCAGACTGTCTGTGCTTTCTGGACTTGTACATCTATTTCCTTTGCCAAATTAGGGAAATTTTCTTTCATTATTTTTTCAAATAAGTTTTCAGTTTCTTGCGTTTGCTCTTTCCCTTCTGCTATCCCTATGATTTGGGTGTTGGTACATTTGGAGATGTCCTAGAGGGTCCTTATACTGTCCTCATTTTTCTTAATTCGTTTTTCTTCTTGCTGTTCTGGTTAAATGCTTATTTCTTCCTTATGTTCCAAATTGTTGATTTGAATCCTGACTTCCTTTGCTCCACTGCTGGTTCCCTGTATATTATTCTTTATTTCACTTAGTGTAACCTTCATTTCTTCCTTTATGTTGTTGCTGTACTCAGAGAATTCCTTAAGCATCCTGATCACCCGTGTTTTGAACTCTGAATCTGAGAGGTTGATTATCTCTGTTTTGTTTAGTTCTTTTTCTGGTTTTTTGTTCTGTTCTTTCATTTGAGCCATATTTCTTTGTCTCCTCAATTTGGCAGCCTTCCTGTGTTTGTTTCTGTATATTAGGTACAGCTGCTTTAACTCCCTGTCTTAGTAGTGTATTCTGTTGTAGAAAAGGCACCTGTAATTTGTGTGGGGTGGAGCCTTAGGTAATCACCAGGGTGGGGCAGCCTACTTCACTGCCTTGTGGCTCTTTGTGGGGGGAGGGCTTGTAGAGGCGACATTGCTGGTGCCTGGCTTCTAGAGGTTTGCCTGGCACTTGCCCCATTTCCAGTCACTTCACCCACTTCCCATTCGTGACTGATGCCCTTCCAGCTGTTGCTCTGGTGTGAATCCCAGAGTGGGTGGGTTTGCATACGTTCTAAGTCCCTGCAGGCCCTTTAAGCCTAGTCTCCTGAAAATCTGGCAGTTTCTTCTGCCATCCCACCCCCCACTGGTTTTTACAGCCAGAAATTATGGGGATTTATCTTCTCTGCACTGGAATCCTGGGCTGTGTAGTCTGGCCTAGGGCTGGGATCACTCACTCCCAATGTATCCCTCCTGATTTTTTCCACCATACATGGATGTGGAATTGTTTATTTGGCCACCATTGCTACTCCTTGGTGCTACATCACACCTTCACGCTATTCTGCCCATCTCCACAACTCCGCCCATCCTACCCATCTGGAAGAATGTGACTTCTTTTATTCCTTGGTTGTCACACTTCCATACAGCTCAATTTTCTAATGGTTTGAGTGTTACTTGTTTTGAGATCTGGTTGTAATTATTTCTGTGGTTGCGCAAAGAGGCAAAGCTGTCTACCTACGCCTCCATCTTAACCAAAGTCCACCTTTCTTTTAATATAATGTCCCAATTGTTAATTTTAGCAGTGGAGAGGTGCCTTATCTGAAATAGGATTCTGAGGAATTTAAATGTCTCAAACCAACACTTTTGGCATCATTCTACCTCAGCATACATGAAGTGGTCACAAAAATGAGAAAGAACACTCTAAATATGGATTCCTTTTTCATTTTCCTATGGTGGGGGTAGAGGAACTTAATTTAACCCTGGAATAATTTAAATAAAAAGGAATAAGCCTTTGCATTACTCATTTACATACTTTACTTAAACATCTTCAAATTCTTATTTAGGGCAACTCATGTTCTAAAATGCTTTAGGTTTACTGATAAACTTCTATTGCTTTTTTCCCCCTACGCAACAAAGAGAAAGTCGAAATGATCATGAGCTGATTTCCTAATTATTTTCAACTTAAATGTTTAAGTTTAATTGGACATTCACGGGAATGAAGTAATACGCACTCAAATAATTTCATAGAATTCTCTATTGCCATCTTAGATGAGGCTCTTCCTTAGCTTACTGACACAGTCAAGAGACTGTGTGGCTTGAAGACAGAAATATCTCTCTAGATGCCTTCTTTCCCCTCTTTTGTTGGAGAGGAGCAGGAAGTACTCTTAGGGCTTAAAACGTATTCTTTGCCTCTGAAAAGTGGCAGAGTCAGGAGGAAGGATCACCACATTCTAGGACTTCAAAAGGCCATCTGCCAGAGATGTTTCTCTTTCTAGGCTCTGGCTTTTAAGGCTGAAAGGTCTCCTTCTAAACTTCAAGATTTTTTCTTTCTTTGAACAAAAGAAACTTCAGGCTTGTTTCTTGAAAGCGTTATTGTCAACTCACTTTTTCCAGTAGTGCAGTATAATTATGATAACTTTGTGAAATAACAGAACAAACTTGGATTATTTGTCAAATTTTGATTTGTCATAAAAACGAGAGATAACTAAGTTAAGGTGTTATGCAACATAACTAGCTTACTGTAGTGGGTTTTAATAATATAATGCACAGCATCCAAATGTATTACTTTATGTTTTCAAATGAAATACGTATTACCTGGGTTCAAGTCCTGGTTCTTCCCTTTATCAGTTGTATGACCTTGAATCTGTCAGTCTCTAGATTCAATTTGGTTATCTGTAAAATGAAGGACTGAACTCTTCAGGAGAGCAAATGCATGCCGACTCCAATTGGTGGTATCTGTCAAGAATTCTGAGTTAAGTAGAATGATGCAGCCATATCCCAGTAGGAAATGCACTATGATCTGTCTCTTAGTGGGGAACGATGTTTAGCATGGCCAGGCAGGATGACATCAAAAGCCCTTTTCAATTGCAGTGTTCTATGAGATTAAGTTTACTAATCACCAATTCATAATGGTTTGCAACCACTTTCCAACTGACATTTAAGGGGAAAAAACAGCACAAACAAACATGTTATTATTATATGAAAAATCAAGAAACTTAACCCAATTTAGAAAAATGGTTTCGTTAAGTAGCTTTACTTGGGAGAAGGGAAGATACCATGAAGAAACCCACTGTTTTTTGTAGAAAAGGACCCAAGTAGTAGTTTTTCTTCTGCCTGGTGAAGAAGAGTGGCCGGACCTCTGAAGACTGACATTTAAAAGGTAGTTGAATGCCCTCTCTGCGATGAATCCTGTAGCGGAGGCATGGGCTATTTGTGACTAAAATAAAAACAGCACCTGACCCCCACCCCACCCCCCCAGTGAGTGACCTGCAGCACTCTGATGTTGCATGAACGCACAGGTGAAGAGCAGACTGCTGAGAAAAGCTTCCGGTTCAAAGCCAAGATTTTGAAAGCTGGACTGATAAAACACAAGGCAAATCTTAGGGGGAAAAGCTCAACATTGGTTGTGTACCTGGCTGGAAATTGATGTGTCTCAAAATATTTTTCCACAGCAGTCATTTAATTTAGTGATTAAATTCCAGTTTGACTATAGAAATAACACATTAAACAATAAATTAGGAAGGTGACCCTAAATAGATCAGCCTTGGAAAACCCTGAAATGGGTTCTCTTGGTGCAGAGATAGCAAATGGGATTCAGCTCATAATTCCAGTGAGTAGAAAGCAGCTTCTTGGACTGTGTATACAGACGCTCTGAGCCTCATAAAGAGCTTTTCACTGTTAAAACTATAAAATGTAACACGAGCCTTATTTTTCCTGTCAGTGCTTACAAGTTTTAATTATCAGGGATGATCATATAGTTAAATAAGTTAAGCAGCTGTATTTTGGGTATAACTTTCTTTTTAAATAATATTCCAATTCTTAACTTTTGCATGGGACTGGCGATTCTTTTGTAAATAGGATTTCGAGGAATCGGGGTGTCCTGATTGCTTAGGCACAAGCTTATTTTACATGTCGTACCAGGTAAGTGGCTGTTCGGTATTATCTTTATATCTTAAACATGTTCAAAAATATTCTCCATTATTCTTATCCAGAATTATTTCCCAGATAATACTTATTATGAAGACAATACTATGAACAGTTGGGTTATATCCGCTACATTATCTAAGTAATTTATACTCATAAAGCAACCTTGTCATGCTCCCCAATATTAGCTGACATCTTCAAACTCTACACATGAGAGACAGATTACAAAACTGAAATGCTTTTGAAAACATACTTTAATTTCTTATTAACACATTACTTATTAATTATAATTTTATAATATTCTTAGGCTGTTTTAGCTATTGCTAAAGTTAATAGATCACTTAGTCAATAGATCTCTTTGTTTAAATTATGTGTTATATTTCCCACACATCAAATGTGTAAGAAATTATTTTATACAACGCATTGAATTCATTCATTTTGATTTGACAGGTCATATTTACGGAAGAGATGGGTTGAATTGAGACTTTCTAGGGTGTACTTATTTGTCTCCGAATGCACGTCACACGTGGAGTTCATGCTGCCATCTCCGCAAGTAACGCCTGTATCCAACTGTAGTAAGATCATTGATTCAGAAGTGCACTGCGTCGACTAAGAACCAGGGTATACACCACAAGAGGGTCTTCGGGTAGTCAGAAATAGGTGCTGCGAGTGCAGGCTCCTGTTTCTCACACCTAGCAGAGCGTGCATGAAGGCAGTGCCGATTTGTTCCTACCTGAAACGCAAGCCCACCGCCTTTGGTAGTCTGCTTTCTCAGCCTACAGCAGGTTAATAGTGGCAAATTAGAAAGGCTAGAGAAGCTGATACAGGGAACATACTGATGGCAATCAGAGATGACAGCTGACAGCTTGTCCTTGGATGAGAAAAGAGAAAATCTATAAAACAACACAGCCTTAAAAAGCATTAGCTAACTCGGACCCGCTAGTGCTAGTGTGATCGGTAAAATGACAAAGCCACCAGACGGTCCGTGAGGATGTCGCTGTGTAATAGAGCAGAGTGCAATAATTGATGTGCTGAGTGATGATCTACTGCCATGAAAAAGGATCGACCACCGAGTACTTCGGAAAAGTCAGTCCTCTAACATGTTTCTTTCCTGGGGTTCCTGGTAACTAAGGTTTCATAATATTTTCTTAAACCATACAAATTAGTAATTGATGTAAAGGGCCCCTTTGAAGTGATTAATTTGTTGATAACCTGTCTATGAGAGAAATATACACATAATAGATGCCTAATAAAGGTCACTTAGACATGAATATGAAGTTCTGACTTCTCAAAGATTTCAGAGGAAGGACAGCTTTAAGATTGAAATGTAATCTTATACTCAGCAACTAGTTTATCCGTATAGCCTTATACTTGTTCTTGGTGATTCAGAAAAAGGTAAGTGTTTTCTGGACATTTTTTTTAGAGAAGAGACTCTGTATGTGCCTGTATGCTATTAAAAATAATCATTGTAATAATCGTTATGTGCTATAGATTCACTAGCAATGAACTACCACAATCCTTTCAAAATTTAATGTTTACTAAATGCACCCACATTTGTTTTTGTTTTTAAGTAATTGTGAGTAAGCAGACCCTCATATTTTCATGACAGCGTTGCTCCCATAGGGAGAAAGTGTCAAATGGACTAATAAAAGAAAACAGGATGCTGCTTAGCTGGGATGAGGTCCTGCTTTATTGCTGTTGCCATCATCGCCGGCTCCTTGGTTCTTGGCTCTCTGCTGTAACATAATATATATTGTTGATGCAGTTTGCAGTTTCTATACCTTATGACGAATATGGTGCAGCTTTGTGAAAAGATTTTGCTAGTGTGGTAACGAGACGAGGGACATTGGCACTACATTTAGAGAGTGTGAAATAATTACCCTGGCCATGCCTGAATACCCTTTCATTCTTCTCAACTCAGATATGTAATTTTTCCTTTAGAAAAATCTGTTATTTATGACTATGGCTTCGGTTTTTAATCTTGGCAAGTCTCCCTACCCTTGTTCTTTGAAGATCATGGTTTTGAGCCCCTGTGAGTTTAACTTTTGGTTTAATTGTTTTTCCCATTAATGGTGATGGATTTGCACAGATTTAGCCACATGGTGGTTTCCTGTTTCGTTTGTGTCCAGTGGCATGTGTTTGCAGAGGTAATGGTTTTGCAGGTGGAGACTCTTGCAAAGCCCTGTGATACACAGGCTACAGACCCTGTGGCTTCAGTTTGATTAGCATGGCGCTGTGTACACATGTATATTTCAGAGATTATTAGATTTTGGTACTGTGGATTCTTAGAGTGTTTAAATTTGATTTTCAAGAGTTGCTTTTAAGGAAAGCAATGTGTATCAAGTTTACCGTTTGTGCGTAGTACCTAGACATAGGAGAATGCGATGTGTCAATCACAGCCTTTGTGGGTGCTCGTGCAGATCTTGTCTGCATTATTTATATAGCTCTTGTTTAGAAGAAGAACCTAATTCTCTGTGCCATTTGTTGTGTTCAAAAGGAAGTGAGGTGTAACTACTGCCCAAATAGCCTCTGTTGAAGAGCTATTTGTTTTACAAGTTAGCAAACCGGAAAGGGTACTGTAAGGGAAAGGTGTGGGTGCTCATCATTTAAACTGGTGCTACAGAAAGGAAGTATTACTTTCACAAGCAAAACACAGTGGCTTAGTCATTTTCCATTTTTGAATGATGAATGTGTCATACATCTGTATCGTGTTTTTCTCCAAGTAAAGGGTGTCCTATATACTTAAAGTGAAGTAGGCTTCACTGTGGAGTTGCCAGGGTAACTGGCCAGCAAGCAGTCGCAGATTGCAGAAAGGCAATAGAGTGCACATGAATAAAGAAATGCACGTGTCCTCTTAAAACCCAGGAGGGCCATGGTGGACTGTGGTTTGGCTCTGCAGATCACAGCAATGCTTTTCATGAAAGCAGAAACCGAGATCGATGTTCTTTACCAGTCCTTGAAGAGAGGTGTTCTGCAGGAGTAGGTACCCTTTCATGGTTTTACTTCAGGACCTGCCAAGGGCTGTATAGAAAACAAAATCATTTCAATATTTATTCATTTGTTTGTTTGATTATTTAGTGTATTTTTAGAGAGAGAGAGGAAAAAAAGAAAACATTGATTTTGTTGTTCCTTTATTTATGCATTCATTGGTTGACTCTTGTATGTGCCCTGACTGGGGATCGAACCCCCAACCTTGGCGTATTGGGACAACGCTCGAACCAACTGAGCTACTTGGTCAGGGCTTCAATACTATTTAATATGGACAACATTTTTTTTTTTTTTTTTTTTTTGCTTATAAGCTAGCTCTTACCTCCTTATGGCAGCCAAAACTAAGGGAAAGTGGTAGTAATTCATAATGTAAATGGAGGAAGTAACATAGAAACTGCTACACACATATGAGAACTTATTACAAAATTGAAATTTAAATTGATTATTGTATATATTTAGTCCATAAACATGAGACCTGCGTTTCCCTCTACAGTGCTTTGTATTGGAATGAATTCATCCATTCACTAGGTGTTGGTAAAGTCATTCAGATATACCACATACCTTTTAGGTGCTGAGAAAATAATCAAGGTAAGTAAAATTCAGTGCTGAACTTCAAGGTGTTTTTAATCTCCAGAAGGAGTAAATTAGATAAACTCTGAAGAGATTTCTTTAGATTATTCAGAGCATTCCTGTGCTCTGGATGTAGGATTGTGATCTAGATGTAAACTCTCTTTTACGTGTAGCATGAAATAACTGCTCGGCTGCAGTTCACAACTCTCCCTCATTTGGCCCCTCTTCCCAGTGTTTGTCCCTACCTTAAATATACCCCAAGATCTAGCATCACTGGTTTCATTTCCTTCCTTGAAAGAACCCCACAGTTGTATCATGCACACAAACTCACCGTGGAAATCCCCGAATTCCCCATCTCTGAGTTTCAGAATCTTGCTAGTACTTTCAAAACCATATTGAATTCTACTTCTTTAAAAAAAGGTTGTAATTATTTCTTATTAGAGAGAGGGAAAGGAAGGGAGAAAAGGAGGGAGAGAAACATTGATGTGAGGGAGAAACATCAGTCAGTTGTTGCCTCTTGTATGTGCTCCAGCCAGGGACCGAACCCGAAATCCAGGCATGTGCCCTGACCAGAAATTGAACTGGTGACCTTTCCTTTGTGAGACATTGTCTCACTAACTGAGCCACACCAGTCAGGGCTTGAATTCTACTTTTTACACAAATCTTTTCCAGCTCTTTCTGGCCTCCGCTGCTCCTCACCGTGTCCACAGGTGTTGTCGGAGCAGTTCATTCCTCTGGGACCGCACCTGTTAGGTGGGCACTGGGCTCTCACACCAGGTGGTGAACTGGAGGAAGGCTGGGCCTGGGTCTCCTCCACCTCTGTGTTCTCCACAGCACTTTGCCTTCTAGGGGTGCTCTGCAATGCAACTGGTAAAAACTCTCAAATTCTCGTCCTCACGGTTTTTCCATCATTCATACACCCGCGTTTTGGAATGGGACCATTTTTCCTGGTGAATGAATTGTTCTTGGGTCAGAGTTGGGTGCTCTGAATGCCGCGGGGAGACGACATGTGCATACTCATACCAAAGAAATCGGGAGAGAACGAGTCTCCCTATGCACCCAGGTTAAACCTAACTTGCAGTTTTCTTCCCTCTATTACATAGGCTTTGAAGTTATGTTTAGTAGTAAAGCTATGTGTACGTGAAGCTACAAGCCAAATATTTTTAGTTTAATTTTACATTTTTGGCAGCCATCCACAGAACTTGCAGGGACAAGTTTTCACAGATAAAGAAAAATTTTGTGGGAGTTCCTATTTTTATGCTGAAAAATCGACTGTCAGTGATCTTGCTATCCAGGGCTTTTAGTTAGTTGGAAGCCTGAAGTGAGCAGCATTTAGGTTCCGAAGGTTAATTACTACATTTACAAATCCATCAGTGATTAAGAGAAATAACTGGCCTGATAGGGTTTATCTTTTTAAAAATTGCAGCCACTAGCCAGTAGGAAATAGAAAACCAAAAGAGATGGTAGAGGTGACAAGGGTAATGGCAGTAATATGTTGGCGGAGACGCTGATATCAGAGGAACAACAATAGGTGGAAAACGAATCAAACCACTTTGGCCATGTCAGTGTACTGCCATCCTGCGTCTTAGTAACCAGTACATCATGAAATCTGTCCCACTTCACTTAAAGCAATTATTGGCACTGAGATTTACCATGTAATTGTTATTGCTTTAGGATGTAGGATTGTACTGCATGAATTATTAAATGTCACAATCGGGTAAAATGGAATAACTCATTTCTAGGAGAGTTATAGGAAATAACACTCATAGAAAAAGTGTCATTGCATTATTATAAGTATAAATGAAAGTTGCTGTACATATATTGAATATATACTCACGTGCTTTGTCTAGTGAACACTTAATATAGTATAGATTCTGACCATTAAAAATTATTCTTTATATTTGCTGGGGAAAAAACTGTAGCAATTATGTAGTTGGTCAGTTCTTATGATGTATTTTGTGGGTGATAATTTTAATAAAGAGAAATTACCAAAAAGATATTATTAATGCCTTCATTACTTAATAACAATTTAAAATATTAAAATGTGCTTAATTTTGCTTACATAGTATTTAAAAAGCGTCTAAACATGCCAAGTGTAAAGAGTTGTCTGATGCTTTGTCCTAAAATCACTTCCCTTTAAACCAACTTCTTAACTATGTCTTGCATGTTGCTTCAGTTTTCCCAGAAGTTTTTAACAGCGAAACCCGTCGTTACAGTGGAAGTGAGTTATCTAAAGCAGAGCTCATTATTTGTCTTTTGTCTTCCCTCTTTGTTTTCAGTGTACACCATCTTCTCCAAGGTGCACTCCGACCGGGATGTGTACCCATCTGCTGGCGTCCTCTTTGTTCACGTTTTAGAAAGAGAGTCTTTTAAGGGAGAATTTCCACCTTACCCAAAACCTGGTATGTTCTGAGTGGGAAAAAAAGAGTGGGCAATTTGCTAGTTTTTTTTTCTTTTTGTTCAGCGTGCATAATCTAGATGACATATGATAAAATCTGGTTAACATTATTTGAAATGGTCTGGGTGCGTGATAAATTTGTTGTAAGATTTTTCCCATTTTAATATTAGAAATTTAACTACAGAAGGAAATAATTCATTTTGAATTTTAAAGAATGCATATTTTTGGTTTCCCAGCCTTGAGTTTTGTGCTTCTGACAAATGATCTACCTATATTTACATAGAAGTAATTATAATTGTACAATTATGACTTTTCATATTAAAATTGGAATCTTACATAGTACATTGATTTTTGGAAAACTGTACATATGTTATAGTTTTCCAAAACTGTAAAAGAAAAGAATGAAATGTGGCATTTAGAAAGAGTTCTCAAAAAAGGTTTTTATAATATGAAATAATTTTATATAACTTCATAACAATTTAGTGAAGATTAATTTTTTCCTTAATACCAATTACAAAGTCTTATTTAATTTACTATTGGCTTAAATTATGTTCTGTTGGATTGTCACAAATGCTGTGAAATTAATGAAGAGATAGACTAGCAAGAGAAAATATATTAAATTATTATAATTCCTTAAATAAATAAAAATGAATTTTGTGGAAATTATAGCATTAAAATTATTATAAATATTATTTATTATATAATGAAAAGCATACCTGAACACACTTGTAACATGTAGTTAAACATGTTCTTAACAGCATTCTAGAATAAAAGCTAGTCTTTTCATCAGTTATTTTAAAAATGTTTTCTTATGTGTCATTCATCCTATGTTTGCAGACCTATTTAGCTAAACCTTTTGAGCAGCCCTAATACATGAGAAGAAAATATGTAGTTAAGAGCATAGTTTCTGGAGTCAGCCAAGATTAAATTCTAGTTTTACCACTTACCATGACCACAGAGATGTTAACATGGAAAATTACATATTCCATCAATAAAATTAGGGCTAATGATAGTGCATGTGGAGTCCAGGCCCAAAGACGGGGCCAGGCATGTGCCAATAAATGATGCTATTATTATTGTTTTTCATTAATAAATGTCATTTTCACAATTCTTTTGGATTTGTAACATCCTTCTCAACTCACCCTCCATTATTTTATTATGACACTTTTATAATCTCAAGCTGTTCCTTAAGATTAGTTTGATGATGTCCAGAGTTTCATGAAAGGAAAGCTTCTCAAGAGAAGGAGCACATTAACATGATTACATTTTTCTGAAAGACAGTTGTCTCATTGCCAGAACTTTCCGACTCATAGGTGACGGAGAAAAAGAAAAAGAAAAGAAAATTTCCCTTGAAGTTGTCTGAGTCTGCTTTCTTTGTTACATTAGATTTTAGACAAACTAAACAACCAAAAGGACTTTTTCTTTACATGAAGCCCAAATCTCAGTTCCCAGATGGATTTGGGGGTTTTGTGTGTATATGTGTATTGTGTGTGTTTTGGTGTGCTACAAAGGTAAGAAAAAATTTTAGACATATTTTGATTAAAAACTACCAAAGCAACATGTGTGAAAATACCTGACATATCTTAATGCTGTGTTTCTTATCTAGGTGAGATGAATAATGACCCCATAACATTTAACACAAATCTGATGGGTTACCCAGACCGACCCGGATGGCTTCGGTATATCCAAAGGACACCGTATAGTGATGGAGTCCTCTATGGGTCTCCGACAGCTGAAAACGTGGGGAAACCAACAGTCATTGAGGTAATTTCTCAGAAAGAACAAAATCGTACTTGACTTTTTTGTAATTTGAGTTTCAAATGTTGAAATTAAAATTACATGGCAGTGGTTTTCAGTATTTTATGCGAAAAAACACACTAAATAACATTTGGAAATGTATCATTCCTTTCTGTTCATTTACACAGTTTTTTTAAATTAAATTTATTGGGGTGACATTGGTCACTAAGATTATACAGGTTTCAAGTGTACTCTTTATGATACATGATCTGTGTATTGCGCTGTGTGCCCACCACCCAAAGTCAAGTCATCTTCCGTCACCATATACTTGGGCCCTTTACCCTTTACTACCCCTCAACCCTCTTCCCTCTGGTAACCACCATGCTGCTTCTGTGCCTATGACCTTCAGTTTTCTATCCCACATACGAGTGAAGTCATATGGTTCTTAGCTTTCTCTGTATGACTTATTTCTCTTAGCATAATATTCTCAAGGTCCGTGCATGCTGTTGCAAATGGCAGTGTTTCATCTTTTCTTATGACTGAGTAGTATTCCACAGTATATCTGTACCACGCCTTCTTTATCCAGTCCTCTATTGAAGGACACTTTGGTTGTTTACATATCTTGACCACTGTGAATAATGCAGCATTGAACATAGGATGCATATTCCTTGTGAATAAATGTTTTCAAATTTTGGGGGCAGATACCCAGAAGAGGGATTGCTGGGTCATATGGTAATGCTATTCTTAATTTTTTTAAAAAAATTCTCACCTGAGGATATGTTCATTGATTTTAGAGAGAGAAGGAGGGAGAGAGAGGGAGAAAAATACTGATCATGAGAAAGAAACATGGATCAGTTGCCTCCCACGTGTGCCCCATTGGGGATCAAGCCCACAACCTAGGTATGTGCCCTGGCTGGGAATCAAACCTGCAGCCTTTTGGTGCACGAGACAATGCTCCAACCAACTGAGCTACCTGGCCAGGGCCTATTCTTAATTTTTTGAAAAGCTGCCATACTGTTTTCCATAGTGGCTGTACCAGTTTACATTCCCACCAGCAGTGAATGAGGCTCCCTTTTCTCCACAACCTCTCCAACACTTGTCGTTACCTGTCTTGTTGATAACAGCCATTCTAACAGGTATGAGGTGGTATCTCATTGTAGCTTTAATTTGCACTTCCCTAGTGGCTGGTGAAGTTGAGTATCTTTTCATGTATCTGTTGGCCGTTGGTATGTCTTCTGGGAAGAAGCGTCTATTCAGGTCCTCTGTCCATTTTTTATTGGATTATTTATTTGTTTGGTATTGAATTGTATGAGTTCTTTACATAGTTTGGAACCCTTGTCAGAGCTGCTGTTTGCAAAATATCTTCTACCATTCGGTTGGTTGCCTTTTTTTGTTTTGTTGGCAGTTTCTTTTGCTGTTCAGAACCTTGTTAGTTTGATATAGTTGCATTCATTTATTTTTACCTTTATTTCCATTATCTTTTGCATCAAATTCCTAAAATCTTCTCTAAGACCAAGGGCCATAAGTTTAGTTTCTATGTTGTCTTCTATGTAATTTATTGTTTCAGGTCTTTTATTTAGGTCTTAGATCATTTTGGATTAATTTTTGTACATGGAGACAAGTCCAGTCTAGTTTCATGCTTTTGTATGTGGCTTTCTGATTTTCCCAGCACCATTTATTAAAGAGGCTTTCTTTTTTCCATTATATGTTTTTGGCTCCTTTGTCAAAAATTGTTTGCCTGCACACAAATGGTTTTTGAGCTCTCAGTTCTGTTCCATTGGTCTGTGTCATTTACACATTTTTTTGTTTATTTGTTTCAGCTTCTATATAAAAAAGGGCAGTTTATATTAACTGGGAAAAATAAGACATTTAAAAGAAATAGATTACTATAATGTGAATTCTATGTAAGAAAAATAAATGCAAACTAATTTGCTCCATATTTTCATTTCATGTCGATGACTGAAATGGAAATTCAATCCAATGACTGAAATACAGTCATTACGCAAACATTTTATGAGCTGCTCCCACGTTCTAAGCATCACGATAGGTGCTAGTGGCAGAAGGAAGAGTACCAGGTGAGTCTAGAAGCTGAAGCACTGAAGTGGAAACCCATACTTAGCCAACACTGACAAAACTGTTATACTAAGAAGGTGCTGCGTGACGCAGAGTTGTAAGAGGGTAAGTAGGGATTCACTTCACAAAATAAAAGGAAGACTATCTTAGGCAGAAGAAAAAGCACATCAAAATACCGAGGGTACTAACGATCACATCTGTCTCCTAAGGAACGATGGTGCATATCTGAAGAGACAGTGCCACCGATCGTGGGGGAGAAGGATGTTTACTTATTGATAGTACTCAGACCAGTTGGTGAGCTGTGTGGCAAACACAAGTTAGATTCTTACTTCACAGGAAATGGAAAACTCAAGTCAAGATGGAGGATTTAAATGTGAAAACCCCAAAGTTTAAGATATTACATGAAAATATAGAAGAACTTTGTGAGATTAGGTTAGGGAAGGATTTTGTAAATAATATCTAAGTATTTTTATTTAAGAGAAAAGATTGATAAGTTTTTACTATATTAAACTTATAAACCTCTGTTCACCAAAATAAGCCATTAAAAAAAAGACAGCCCACAAATTGGAAGAAGATGTTTTAAATATGCATATATCTGTCTAATGGTCAGTATCTAAAATATAAAAAAAGGACCCTTATAATCCAATAAGATAAATATATGAATAGACATTTCATGAAGAGGAAACATAGATGCCAGTTCAGTAAAGAAGCTTACTCTCAAATTAAGATCACAATGAGAATTTTACCCTCAGTAAAATTCATGGTGAGTGGATGTGGGAATTAGCATAACCACTTTGGAAGACAGCACAGAATATTTCACATAAATCCATATCACTGTAGCCTGTGGTCTAGTGGTCCCCCTTCTAGGTACACACCCGAAAGAAACACTTGCAGATGTCCCCTTGGAGGCACGTACAGTCGTGCTCACTGAGCAGTATTTGCATAGCAAAAACCTGGGAACCCCACAAAGCCATGGCGACCCGGAAGTTCATCAGCAAGCGAATGGGGGACAGAATTATGGAACAGTCACACAGTGAACGTTCACAGCCACGATGCACTTAATCCTGCCCAGTCACAAGGGTAAATGTTTTAAACATAATGTTGAATAAAAAACTCCAATCAGAAGACTACATACAGTTTACCATTTTCATTGTAAAGCTCAAAAAGGAAGCAAATTAATATATTTCACGCATGCATGCATTTATAATAAAACTATATTTTAAATGAAGGGGATGATAAATACAAAATTCAGAGTGGCTGTTTCTGGTTGGGGAGACGTAAAGGGCTGGGACAGAGAGAGAGATGTGTTGAACGAGGGTTCACAGGGGTTGTTCTCATACCTTATAACTTAAGATACGAGGTTGTGAATATGTGTCAAATAGTATACTAAAAATATAATGATGAAAATTGAGCTTATCTTTCATCTAACAAGTAGTAAATATCCATATATATTATATATGGATATATTAGTATTTATTATTTTTATATCCATATATAGTAACATTTATGATATTTTTAAATGTATTAATAAGTTGAGTTTTGCATATCTTGAACTAACATTTAATCATATAAATCTGATTAATTCATTCTGTAGATATTTGTTAAACGTCTGAAATAGATCAGCCACTCCTCTAGAAATGGGGAAGAAAAAGCATGCATGCCCATATATCTGTCTGCTATGATGGGCTTTACATCAGTGTGAAAAGGAAAATTTGATTGAGAATATTATAGTATTTACCTATCTCATTAGAAGTGACAGGACTACATTCCACTATAGTTGTTTAAAATTAAACAATATAAATTCAGATAATAATATTCCTCCTCCTGATTGGTGAATTGTTATTCATTCCTTATAGTAGCTGTGATATTTAAAAAAATAAGAATTTATAAAATTTACAACAGTTAGATTTGTGATAATTATGGGAAGGCTAGCCATGGAAGTATTGCCACTCATTTGAAAATGTCTAATAATTGTTTGCTGAGTGTTAGCTTTGAGATAATATAACAAGTAGCAGAGGACTGATACTTTTTTCTCATTGATAATACTATAATGAAGTTTTTTTGTAGTGTGAACTTTTAAAATTGTGAGGATTCCCAAACGAAATCTTTATTACATCTTTTTCATTTGCTTTGTTGTGAACAGTACTTCCAATAGTTCATATCAATGACTAGTCTTCATTTCAGTGTTAATCTAATTAATCATGTCCCAACAAATACAGCAAGGAAGTCATTAAGAAATCAGACAAATTGTGGAAAGAGTTCTTTTAACTTTATGTAAAAATATGCTTTTTAGAATATGTAGTTTTAATCACCTGGCTGGTGTAGCTCAGTGGATTGAGTTCCAGCCTGCAAACCAAAGGGTTGCCAGTTTGATTCCCAGCCAGGGCACCTCCCTGGGTTGTGGGCCAGGTCCCCAGTAGGGGGCACACAAGAGGCAACCACACATTGATGTTTCTCTCCCTCTCTTTCTTCTTCCCTTCCCTTCTCTCTGAAAATAAATAAATAAAATCTTTTAAAAAAGAAAAAGAAAAATAATATGTACTTTTAAGTACTGTTAAGGTTTGAAATTATTCCAAAATTTTTATTTTTACTATTTTTGCAAATATTTCTGAGTGTAATTGGTTTCATTTAACGCTCATAAGTGATGCTATAAAACTCTTTGATATCCGTGTTTAAGTGGGCAAGACGTTTCTTTTTAGTCCGACTCAGTTTGCTCTGCTCTCCTGTCCCGGCGCCAGCCTCAGCCGCAGCCCCTGCCAGAAGGCCAGTGCTCGGACGCTAGCACCTGCACAGTGCTTTTATTTTTTTCTTTTTGAGGTACTGCAGACCTGTCTGAATGATTTCCTATCTGTTTTCAAGTTAATTATTCCTTGACTTTTTAAAGCATTATCCTGTTTTTGGCCTTTGCTTTGTTTGTTGTTTGCAGTGGCTGTTTCTGAGTTGACTTTGATGTAGGTTCATTGGCTTTGCAAATGTTTACTAATATTTGATCATACAAAGGGATTGATTTGTGCTTTGAGCATGTTCTGAAGCTTTATAGACCATGAACCTTACCACTTTACTCCATTCGTGAGATATGATTTCCAAAGGGTCATTTGTGACACTTTTTTTGACTGGTTGGTGTGCAAACAGCACAGAGATGTGCTTGTTTTAAAGTGTACTTTCCAGTTTAATCCTTAAGCTCCAATTAAAAGTGCAAAAGTACATTGCTCTGGTTTTTCTGAAATCTCAGAATGGCACCTGTAAGTAATTCATAATGGTTAATCCATTTACTAATGGTGCATCTGCATTGCAATGAGCACTTAACGGTTTTCTGTAAAAAGGTCCTTCTGGTTTTAACTTGTTGTTTCAGCATGTTAGATAGACCCGACTAATTATTTATTTTCCCATAATATTGCTAAAAGCTCTGAGTTCTTATTGTCCAGAGAAGGAATGTTTTGTAAGTGTATAAACATATAATGAAAATGGAAAGAACAATAATTTGTTTTCATTTTGTCCTCAATGAATTTCTTTTTCCAAATAACATTTCACTTCTTTAATATGATTTTCATTTTCCAATAGATAACTGCCTACAATAGGCGTACCTTTGAGACTGCAAGGCATAATTTGATAATTAATATAATGTCAGCAGAAGGTAGGTATGAAAAAATATGTTGCTGATTGCTTCCTTATTTATAAGAAGAATTTCATTATGCTTTATCTCTATGTAAAATATAGTTAAGGATTTTAAAGTACCGATATGTAATATAACTCATGAAGTAGTAAAATGTAGTAAAGAAAATTAAGCAATGTTTCATTTGTTATAAAATATTATGGTGTTCTATGGTTCTGAAAAGCTCAGGCTAGGGAACTTATTTCTCCAAGGCTTAGTTTCATCATCTGTAAAATAAAACTAAGAACAGACTTGCTCTCATAAGTTTAGGATATAGATTCCTTGAATTAGGCTTGAAATGTGCTTAATGGGGGCTCAGCAGAGTACACAATCAGTAATTATTAACGAATTTCATTAAAACTTATCATAGGTCGTAGTTCAATTGTATGTGACGATAAAGTGTTACTGATGGGCAGAAGTAAACTCCAGTTTGAGTCAGTCTCCCTCCTAATAACTAATCAGGCATCAGTGATTGCTGGAGTCCACCCGCAATTGAGTTACATAAATTGAAATTGTAAGTGATTCCCAAGGATTTGGAAGGACACAGGAAATATTCCAAGAGTTACAATCTCAAATATTCTGACCCTATTTTGATATTTAATTGGGAAAATTGAACATCACTAAAAACTTTGCAGTTAAAGTGTATATATATCATGGGGTACCCTTCTCTATACCACGTATCATTTATGAAGGTAACAGAAGAATGGACGTAGCGTCCCCCCCCCACCATACACACTGAAAACAGTAAAACAATATGTATCCTGGGTAGGGGAAGCCTTACTTCCGTTTACCAGTACAATTAAAAACAAATGAGCAAACACAGAATAGTTTATCAGAACCTACTAATTTGGCTTTCGTGACAATTCAGTGAAGGCCAGGTTAAAAATTGCCTCTTACATTATACGAAAGAAAACAATTTCTGTATAATAGGTACTGCAATCCATAATTGGAGAAATTGCCAATTGCAGACAACAAATCTGTTAGTTTAAAATGTTAAATGACCTTCATATATGAAAAACAAGTCCAAATGCCAGTTCTGTAGGCTTGGATGGAAGATTCCCTGCCCACCTTCTCACTTCTCAGAGGTACTGACTTTTGCATCAGGGAGACTCCAACTGTATTGGGATGCTTGCGTCCAGTCTAATCCGTCCCTAAAGAGTTGGAACTCCCTGCATGAGCCGAATAAGTACAAGTTTCCTTTCCTGTAAGGACTGCAACAGTACAGTTGCATAGTTACATTCCAGTGGGCTCGGACCACTGACCTCACCACTGTGCTCTCAGAATGACTCAAAACCCTTTGTCAGATATGGGAGCCCCTATGAACTTGAAAGGTGGCCTGGTCTGTAGTGTGAACCCCGTCTTTCTCAAGTCTTGTCTCAGTCCTGTGGATACAGGTCCACAGGCATCCTAATAGGTGTTACTGATGTGGGGGGACCCTTGTCCGAGCAGGTACTGGTGGAAGAGTGCCAGACCACTGCAATACTGAAAGTTGGCTTTCAGGGCTATTTATCTAAAAATTGGGTTTTGAAAGTGTATTGATGAGGGAGTAAGAATAGATGGGTTTTGGAAGCCTCCATGTTTACTTCAGACAGAGCTGCTCTACTGCCTTTTATAGACGATTCAGAAGGTCCCAAACTGTGAAAACCAGACTGCCCAGCGAACATGTGTTTATCCTTGCTGGGGTAGATGGAATCTATGTGGCCTGTAGGATGCACGTCTTTGTGCACGACCTACGCACATGCCGCTTCTCCCAGACCAGGTTGGGAAAAGAAATGATTTGAACATCAGGATAATCACGCTCCGTCTGACTCCTTGCCCAGCTGCCTCCTGCTTTGAGAGGCCTAATGGGAAATTAGTCCTGTAGACTCACACAGCCCTGGAGCTCATGGAGAGTACACAGAGTGATTCTCTAAATTGGGTTTAGTGCCTCAAAGGCTTGCCACCAATCTGTTGGCCTACTGTTCCCTTGGCCTCTGTGATGTCCAAATATAGCAGGCATGGGATTTCCCCAAAGTTAGAAAGCTCGGGTGACTCATCTCTGGGAGTCCTGGCAGCCACGCTTGGCTGGGGAGACAGCCGGCAGCTGCCCAGCCCAGCGCCTGGCGGGGCGTGGCTGCAGCCAGTCTTGTAAGGGAGCCACGGAGCCAAACCCGAGTCACACAGACGAGGAAAAGCCACTCGGAGTTATCCAGAAAGGAGCATTGATAACAAGAAACAACTTTTGCATGCTTGTTTAGAAAAGTGGGTGTAAAAACACTGAATGAAGTGAATAGAGGATAGACTTCTAGCATATTTAAACCTGTATTTGGCATTATTTATATTTTTTTATTGCCAAGAAACCGTTCTTCATGACATATTTCTGCACTCCTATCTCTCGGTGTGGGGAAAAATGGAGTATGATTAAGCTACTGTTTATCTCTGTGAAACGGGAAATGTATCTATAACACAAGAAACTTATCTACATAAAAGAGAATAAATATGTCATATTTTAAAAGATTGCATATGGCCTTTACATCAAACAAATCCAACAAAACCATAAGCAGAATAAATGACAGTGTAAGAGATGAGTAATTGTGGCCTTGAAAAACTCAATCTTTAGGAAGAGACATCACCACATTCGAGAGAACTCTCTTGAAAATTGTACAGCCGGGATATCTACCCTGACTTCAGTACTGGCATCAGATATCCTTTAATATTAAAGTGGCTTTGTGAGAGATGCAGTCATCAATGTTTCAGTTATTTATGGTATAGTTTTTTTTTATTAAGAGGGGAATACGTCATAGATACGAATTTTAATTAAATAAATCAGGGTATACATAGTACAATTACTACTAGGAACTTTCAATCTGTGTACAGTCTAGAAACATTTTCTGTTCCTGTTAAGGGAAGAATTCAGGTAGTTAACCTACTTATATTATAGTAATTGCTAAAGCTTAATATATTTTATAAGTTCTTCCCCTGTGCTAGGAGCTCCACTGAGCACTTTATATTCAGTCTCCTTTAGTTGAGATGAAAATCATATTAGTTCAGATGGTAGTAAATTTCTGGACCTCGTTAAAGATCAGTTTCCCCTTCTGAAAGTATGGAGAGCAATACAAGTACACGCTCACCCTCTCGCTGTGAGTATTAAATGTGATAATTCACCTCAGTCCATTAGCTTGGGCTGCCTCATAGTAAGTATTAAAAAGCAGCCTTTGTTATTATAGAAATATTATTCAGCTATTCTTTATCTTAATAGAACAATTAGAATATGGGAAATGATGGTTTATGTTCAAGAATAACATTTGAGAAACTGATATAAGTCATATTTATTTAGAGTTTCTTATACTGAGAATTCACATTGGACATTCAGTTGGTTTAACATATTAGTTCTGAAATCTTTGGAGGGAAACATTGATATGATGTTGGGTAGGAAGAAAGCTAAATCTCTATGTGAAATAGGGAATTTCATGAGAAATTTAAAATATAATTTCTCTAGAATATTTAATTATGGAGTGATCAAAAGAGTGACACTGCTATAATTCACAATTTGTACTGAAAATATAATCAACATTTATTTTAGTAAAAATTATGTTTTCACGTGCCTTGGAAAGATCAGTAAAGAGACACGGACTGCATAACATTTTGGACTGCAGATAGGATATCGCCCCACAAGATTATAATGGCACTGAAAAACTCCTGTCACCTCGTGATACCGTAACGTTGTAGCCCAACGCTAAGCTCTTTGTTAAATAAGTTGAGTGTAGCCTAAGTGCACAGAGTTTATCAAGTCTGCAGTAGTAAACAGGAATGTCCTAGGCCTTCACACTCACTCACTCACTGACTCACCCAGAGCAGCTTCCAGTCCTGCAAGCTCCGTTCATGGTAAGTGGCCTACTCAGGTGTACCATTTTTATTTTTATGCCATATTTTTAAATGTTATTTTTCAATTACAGTTTACATTAATTATTATTTCATATTAGTTTCAGGCATATAGCATAACAGTTAGACAGTGTACTCTGTTTTTACTGTTCCTTTTCTCTGTTCAGATACACCAGTCCTTCCCATTGTGCTGTAACCACCTGCAGTACCTAGTCTAGTGATGTGCTGGTCCAATAAAAATAGCACTACTGAAGGTTGTAGTGATCAAATGAGATGATGTATTTGAAAAAATCTGTTAATTTTAAAACGCTCTGGGTACAAAATACTATTCCTGCCCATGTGAAATTCTAGAAGGGCTCCTTCTGCCTGGGTGAGGCAGGGGAAGAGGCTGGCAGGTCACTGGCACATTGGAAGTGGATTGGGCCTTTTTTAAAACCAAATTCTGTAGTTATTAATTGCCCTGCCGTGCCCTTGGGTTTTACTGCATTCATTGTAGATCAAATTTTGTGTCAAATGTATGTTATGTTTTTAGATACGTCCCTTGTTATACAGAAAGCCTTTAAATTCAGTATTAGTATCATTTTTCCAAAGCCAGGATGATGACAGAAATCAACAAATCTAGAATTGTTCTTTTGCTTCTCTTTCAAAAGACTACTCCATTAAAGATATCCATACCCCTTTTTTTTTAACCAAAATTAGACTTCCCGTTACCATATCAAGCCGAATTCTTCATTAAAAATATGAATGTGGAAGAAATGCTGGCCAGCGAGGTTCTCGGAGACTTCCTTGGGGCAGTGAAAAACGTGTGGCAGCCAGAGCGCCTGAACGCCATCAACATCACGTCAGCCCTGGACAGGGGTGGCAGGGTTCCGCTCCCTATTAATGACATGAAGGAGGGGTAAGCAGACCTTTATCTTGTTGCCTTAAATATGAATTTTTAAATACGGTGATCTTATCAAACTTATTATAGTGGAAGATGGCCTATTGCATTTTTCTTTTTAATAAGAAATGGGTATTGTAAAGATATGAAAATACTAGCAATTTTCGATATTGACAAAGAGGTTATATTAATGGTTCTTTATATCTGATGTTCCAGGTCCTGGGAAATCTGACTGTAGATCAGGATCAGCAATCATAAATTATAGTGCTCAGTCTTTGTACCTTCCCTAGAGAAACTGATTATTTAGGGCCCGGAATTTCAAAGGAAATTGATGCCCCACTTATCAGCTGGAGAAGGACATGCAGACTACTGTAACTTTATTCTAGGAAACTATTTCTTTGCCTTTAACATTCTTTCCACCATGTGTCTGTGACTGATGGCTAAAGTGAATTTGAAACTCATTCCTAAAGCCTGGCCTTGTCACTCACAAGCTGGATGACATTGGGCAAAATGCTGTACTTCTCTGTGCCTCAGCTTCCTCATTCGCTCCAGTGGGGATTTTACTCCCCTTTAGTTCGTGCCACTGATTAGGTAAAACAATGTCTTTGAAAGAGCTTTGTCTGTTCTCAAGCCTTACAAGTGCAGAGTATGACTCATGCCCTTGGAGAGGTTAAGAAACACTCCTGATGCCTGGGCAAATTGAAAGGCTTGAATGTCAATGTCAATCTCACTTTGGCCTTTCATTTCTAATCTGTAGGTTGAGGCAGATCTGCCCCTCTCCTTTTTATACCCAGTTCTATAAACATGAGATGTGGAATGAGTTACATGGTGTGTGTTGTAGCGTATCCCTTTCCATCTCCTCCTTTATCCTTATTCCTGGTAACGTGTTTACTCAGTGATATCTGGAATCACCTAGAATGCCTGGATGAATATGAATTCAACTTGAGGGCAGCGGTTAAGGAGAACTTTGTAGGGAATGAGGGGAAAGATCACACGTAGTCATAGCTGGAGTACAAGGGAGCAGGCAGAGGTGGGGCAACGGATAAGCAGTGAGCTGTGAAGTCCAGTTTACAAATTTCAGAATTAAATTGCCCCTTTTGTGCTACAGTAATGTATTCTGAAGTCAGCCACGCATACACAGAAGTGCTTTGAATAAAACAGTTGCTCTATAGCTTGCCCACTGGGTGGCTTTTTATATGAAAACATAATTCTGGGGTACAAATGTTTTACCTCAGACATACAACATGATTCTCTATGATTAAGGAAGCACTGTGGAAAGAGATTGGACAGAGGTATCCTCCCTGAAAACCTTCTCCAAATGAGGAATCTTTCCAAAATTTGTTAAAGGAACGTGTTCTGTGATGGTTGTTAAAACGTTGAGTGAAGACGTTGGAGGGAGCAGCATGAAAACGGGGCGCCGGTAGAGGTTTCCTTAGTGCTGCACCCTCCCGGGCTCACCCTTTTCTCATCGGTAGTGCAGACCCCACACACAGAGACACTTCTGGAAACAACTACACTACATTGAACTAAATAACTCTCTAAACCAAACTCTGACCTAACACATGCTCCCCAGCTATGTCTAGCCTGAGAATTGCCAGTAGGCGCTTGAGTAAAAATACAGATAGGTTCCCGACCTCTGATTCCCCCTAGAGATTCTGAATCTTTGAGTCCAAGGCTAAGTCTGAGCATGTGACTCTAAATTAAGAACAGAATTTTTGTCCTTCAAGTACTTGTTAGAGAATTCAGTCATTAGCTGACTGACCCCCAACACCTGCCAGAGGGCGGTATGTGCTATTGGATATTTGACAGGCAGTTCCGTGGCATTTATTTGGACCCTGTTGTCTTAGATCCCATCCCAACTCGGAATGCTTTCCATGAGTTTCAGTGTAATGTTAAGCCATAATAACCTTTGCAAAGTATTCAAAAACTCTTTCAAAATAGCATTTCTATAAATTCTACCCAAAGCCAACTCTGTTACTACAATATCCCTATACAAGCACTAATGAAATAAGACCCCTCTTGAATATAATTCCAGAACGGTAACTTGTCTCTGGGAATGATTTTGCATAATTTTCCTTAGTTGTTGTATAATTTCACACTAACAATTTTTTTACCCCTATTGCCTTAAATTTAGAAATAAATCTAATGTTTAACTCATCTCTCATGCCTTTCTTTTTAATGGTGTATATCATAATTATTAATTCATATAATAAACTTTTTGCCTCTGTACTTTTTTTAAAAAATAACATGGACCACAAAAATTTTAAAATGGAACATTGAAAAGATCAAGAGATAGGGTTGGAGATAGCAAAAAACATTGCATTCCTTTTTTTTCTAAAATTTTATTTAAAAATATATTCCTATACTTCAAAAGTATTAAGAACCTAAAAATGTGTTCTTCTTTATACTTAGTATAAGCCTCAGTCTCTGATCTTTAAAAAAATCTCCATGAGACGATTTCCTATTTCGTATGGCAGCCATAATCCACTAATTGCAAATTTTTCCATAACTGCTCTATGCAGTGAAAGAACCTGAGTGAGTGGAGGACCTCTCGTAGCAGACCCTCGGAGTAAACACGTAGCCCGTCAGCCCAAAGCACCATTAAGTGTCCATCATCAAGAACCCACTCAATGGTCTCCCAGCTCCTCTCCCTTCTTGATGTGTGTTTTTTGTTTCTGCAGAACTCACGGACAGCTTTCCAACCTCTCCTAAATGTAACAGAAAACAGCTATAACAGTTTATGTCAGAGTGAGTGAACTCCTGCAAAGGAAGGCCGAGACTCCTGGAAAGATTCCCTTTCACCTGCCAGGCCCATAACCCCAGGCAGGGCCACTGTGCTGTCTCTGAGCGTGTGGCCTTGGTGCCGCTTCTGCTCCTGACGTGGAGCCAGAGGCCAAGGATTCTGTGGATGCATTTAGCCTGGGTTAAGCTGGTGGCAAGAGGAGCAGGTTCATATTTCATTCTAGGCATGGCTTAGCTGCCAATCTAGGGTGAATGATGTGGTGTAAATGGTGGCTCTGAAGGGAATGATGGGGTGTGAGGATTAAAGAATATACTCACTTTTCGTAAGAGATTGTCAAACCACCCACTCTTTCCTCTGGTTACCAAAGCATGTGCATCTAGCCTCAGTCAGCAACCGAGAATCCCCATTTATTCTCTAGATAGTCTCAGAAAATACTCGCTTTAATGAATTTGTCTGCTGGGGTTTTTTTTGGTTTTTTTGGTTTTGTTTTGTTTTTTTTTTTGCCCTACCAAGGCCTCAGTGAGAAGTTCCACTTAAGAAGAGAATGTAAGTCAGTGGCTGCCAAATGCTGCCCTGTTGCAAGGTCATGATCCTGGGCCAGACCCTGGAGCTCTGCTGAGTTGTCCCCATGTTTGGTGACTTACAAGGTTGTCCATTATTCTTAAATAATGTGCCTCCAAGATTTTTGGAGCAAATAGCTTTTCATTTAGGAAATAATGGTGATATGAGATAGGAATTTTTGAAAAAAAGTGTTTAATAAAATAAAAATTGAAGACCCGTATAAATCCATTTTATAAGTATACAAATAAAGGAAATCAATGCAAGTAGGTATCTAATACCTGTTTTTCTAAGTTCTTGTTTTTTCTTAGATTCATGCATACATTCATGTTTTTTCTTTCACTTATTAAGTATTTTTATGGGGGAATAAGGCTTTAACCTCTGGGGTACAATGATCTAAAAAATACAGTCTATGTTCACAATTGGTTAGGGTCCACGCAAGGAGCCAGATCATTTAAAAATCAGTGTGGTACCTGCCACAGGTGAGTGCTCCTTCCCCACTGCAGGCGAATGCCTAAAATGGGTTCGTAGAGGAGGTGAATCGAAGTCTGGCCTGAGTTTAAAATACCAGTGCACGTTAGCCTGCTCAAAAAACAAGGAAGGAAGACTGTAGGCAGAGGGAACAGCCCTCGGGTAGGAGAACGCAGTGGATTTGGAAACCTCCTTTGTGGAGAGATTGAGGACAGGGGTCCAGAAGTGGTAGTTTCCAAGGAGGCAAAGCCCAGGCCACGAAGGACTGGTGCACCAGGGAAGAGTGTTTGGCTTTTATCTTGATGCATTAGGGACCTTTTCAGAACACGGCTTGTATTACAGTTTTAATTTTAGCCGGTGGGCCTACTAAGGCCACCACATGGCAAAATAAAGCAAAGCCAATGGTCTCGAGACCTTTCTGCAAGCGGGAAGCCCCCCAAAACCAGCCCCTGTGCCTGTCCCCTTTCTGAGAATTCACTCCTTCTCCAGTGGAGAGGAGTAAGCAAGAAGGAGGACTAGAGTCTAGAAGTCTCCTTTATTTTGGTTTTATTCTGTATTAGGTCCTATATTTAGTTTTAGTCTTTATATTTTATCTTATTTGTTTATGGACGGACTGAGTGATCGCAGGTGGGCACAGAACAAAGGAGTGGAGTAAGGACAGAGGCAGGACGCTTGGTGCATTTGAGAGCTTCCGAGTGCCCAGGCATCTGTAATGTATGTAGACACGTTTGTCTCCGTAGTGCCTTTTATCCCCTATATGCACCAGATAAAGAATAAAATACATTCAGTACTTAGACACTTAGGTAAAAAAATACAATCATGGGGTCCATTTATCTGCCTGTTGCTGAAAAAGGCAGAATTTTAACT
Organism: Trachops cirrhosus; assembly: GCA_028533065.1. Lineage (NCBI taxonomy): Eukaryota > Metazoa > Chordata > Mammalia > Chiroptera > Phyllostomidae > Trachops > Trachops cirrhosus. The sequence goes on from CM052549.1 coordinate 26,704,872, forward strand.
TAAATGTTTTACCTGTGTCTCATTCTTCACATTTTATTGTAAAGACCTCAGTAAATGCATTTTCCCTCAAGGGAAATTGAGTTGTTCAGATTGGAAGGAAAAAATCCCTTCTAAGGAACAAGTTCTGTCTGGTGTTTACCAGTCCCTAAGATTCTGAGACACCGTGTTCTGATAAGGTTGCCTGAGAGCCTCCCTTGCACTTGGTAATATACTCCCCTGTCCTCTGTTCACACACATTTGAAAGTTTGAAAACATGTAGCAAAAATTATAAAAGGTAAAGATCACCCTCACAAAAAATTCTAATTTCTGCCTATCAAAAAGCCAGCTGAAAGGAAAACAAGAGATTATGGAAATATAATTTTAGCATGTATAGCATAGTTTTTGTTACACAGTGCATGGCCTCATGCAAAATTATTTTTAAAAGGCCAGCATGTTGAAACTTATTGGCTGTACAAAAGAAACGGTATATACACAATTTTTTTACCTACAAGAAAATTCCAATAACTGCTTTTCTTAATAACATTTGTAATCTGTTTGCATTTTATTTAATTATTTTCCCAGTTGTTTTGGATGTAATTAACACACTATAAGTTTAAGGTGTACAATATGATTTCACATATATATATTGCAAAATGATCACCACAATAAGTTTAGTTAACATCCATCACCACACATAGCCACACATTTTTTTTTCTTGTAATAAGAATTTTAAAGACTCTCGTAGCAGCTTTCAAATATACAATTGCTTGTGTTTTTAAACAGGTGTAATGCTTTTCATTCATTTAATTTATTTGGCAAATAGGCTCCCTGAGGGCAGTGAAAAAGACCGGGTACAAGGAGAACTATTGAGGGACTGTCCTTTCACTCCCTTTGGGAAGTGATGGCGACTGGAGCTAGGCTTGTGGCGGTGGGATGGAGCACAGTGGACAGGTGTGTACGAGAGTTCTTCCAGGGTCAATGTCAGAGATGGATGACGGATTGAATATGTGGGAAGAAGGGCTCAAAGATGATGGCGCTTGAGCATCTGGCCATGCCAGTCACCAAGAGAGAAGAAGATAGAAGGAGGAACAGGTGGAGGTGGGGTGGGGTGATGATGAGCTCAGTTCGGAACATATTAAGTTTGTGAAGCTTATGGATCATCCAAGTAGAGATGAAAGTAACTTGGCAGTGTGAGTCCACTGTCATAAAAATGTTTCCACTTCTAGGCATCTCTTCTAAGATAGTAACATTAAAGAATATGCACAGACATAGTCTTTGCGATATTATTTATAACATCAAAAAATTGCAAACAACTTACATGTCCAACTCTGAAATAATTGCTGAGTAAATCATGTGCACTTAAAAAATTATATTGCCATAACACTATCATTACAAAGAGTGTACAACATGGAAAGTGTTTGTGATGCATTAAGTGAAAAAGGATACAAAGTTATATTTTAGAGATGATTGCAATTAGGCTAAAATATATGCATTTGGAAAAAATTCTGCAGGGTACATTGGAAAGTGAAAATAGATATCTTGGTAAAATTAATTAATTCTGTTTTATTCTAGGTGTTACATAATGTTGTATGTTACTTTATAATTTGAGGAAAAAATAAGCTTTTCAAAGCACCAAAAACTCATATGCTTGTGCCCACTTATGTTATCTTGAAGTGAATTAGTTTTTAGATTATTATTTATAAATGTAAATCAGTGTCATGTTAAACCAAGAGGACTGTCGTAAAAATATTTTACTTCTGTATTGACAAATGTATTTCACAATTATCAAGGGAAAATATGGTCTTTGCTAGGCAGTTAATGGAGCTTAAAAGTAACTTGTTTTAAATGGAATATGTTTAGATTCACTGATCATCTACATACTTTGCCAGTGATTTCTCACATCCACTGTTGTTCTGAATTTTTAATTTGATTTTTCGTTTCAGTCTATTGTATGGATTGTTCATCTCCCAAAGGCACTGTTTGTTTAAAAAAATGTTCTTTCAAATGACTTGTAAGTCCAAATACACATTCCACATGAGAGCAACCAGATGAGTTTGTGTAACTGTACTCTGGAGCGCAGTTTTCAACTCGGGGTGTGGCTTCATACTTGCATTGACAGAGCTTTGAATTTTTGTGCTTGTACTTACATTTAATTTTTAAAGATAACAGTTTTCTTGATATATAATTCACATGCCATACAATTCACATATTTAAAGTATATAACTCAGTGGATTTGAGTTTATTCCCAAAGTTGTACGATCATTATCGCAATCAATTTTTGAATATTCTCATGATTCCAGCACCCCCTAGCCACTTCCGTTAACAGTTACTTAGCACCACCACCCCTGCCCCAGACAACCACTCTTTATTTGCCTTCCCTATAATTTTCCCTATTCTTGGATATTTCTTTCTTTTTTTTTTTTTAAGATTTTTATTTATTTATCTTCAGAGGGGAAGGGAAGGAGAGAGGGACAGAAATATCAATGTATGGTTGCTTCCTGTGCATTCCCTACTGGGAACTGGCCTGCAACCCAGGCATGTGCCCTGACTGGGAATCGAACCGTGATCTCTTGGTTCACAGGCCCTTGCTTAATCCACTAAGCTACACCAGCCAGGGCTATTCTTGGATATTTCATAAGAGGGGAATCATAGAGTATGTGGTCCTCTTTCACTTAGCATACTGTTTTCAGAGTTAATCCATTCATTCATTTTTTTTTATGTCTAATACTCTACTGTGTAAATATTCCATCTTTTGTCTGTTCAGTTGATAAGCATTTGGATTTTCACTTTTTGACTATTAGGAACAATGTTGCTATAAACATTCATGAACAAATTTTTGTAGGGACATATTTTCATTTCACATAGGTGTGGAATTGCAGGTCACTTGGTAACTCTGTATTTAACCTTTTGAGGAATTTCCAGGCTGTTTTCCAAACCAATTGTACTATTTTACATTCCCACCAGCAGAGTAGGAGAGTTCCAGTTTCTTCACATCCTCACCAGTACCTTCTGTTATCTGTCTTTTTATTACAATGGGTGTGAAGTGGTGTCTTGCTGTGGTTTTAATCTCTCTCTTGCTAATGGCTGATGATGTTCAGCACCTTTTTATGCTCTCATTGGATATTTGTATATCTTCTTTGGAGAAATGTGTATTCAGATCCTTTGCCATTTTAATTTGGATTATTTGTCTTTTGTTATTGAATTGTAAGTGCCCTTTGTGCGTTGGGAATACAAGCCCCCTTATTAGATTTGCAAATACTTTCTCCTATTTCGTGAGTTTCATTTTCATTTTCTTGAAGTGTGTCCTTTGAAGCACAAAGTTTTTAATTTTGATAAATCCAATTTATTTATCTATTTTTTTCAATTATTCCCAGAACTTCTGGTCTGATATCTAAGTCACCATTGTCTAATCCCAGGTCATGAAAATTTACGCCTGTTTCCTTCTCAGAGTTTAATGGTTTTAGCTCTTGCACTTAAGTCTTTGATCTATTTTGAGTTATTTTTAATATAGTATGAGGTAGGGGTCCAATTTCATTTTTTTATATGTAGAAATCCAGTTGTCCCAGCACTATATGTTGTAAAGACTACTCTTTCCCCATTAAATTGTCTTGGCACCTGTGACAAAAATCAGTTTATTAAAGGTAAGAGTTTATTTCTGAACTTTTAATTCTATTGCATTGATCTACATGTCTGTCTTCATGCCATTACTACATATTTTGATTACTATTGCTTTGCAGTAAGCTTTGAAATTGTTAATTGTGAGTCTTCCAGCTGTTTCAAAAATTTTTTTTCTGGCTACTTGGGGTCCCTTGAATTTCCACACAAATTTCAGTATCAGTTTGTCAATTTCTGCAAGGAAGACAGCTGAATTCTAATGGGTTGATTTCATTTCATAAGTAGCTATATAGCATTGTCATTAGCAAAAGAAATATTTAATTTAGAGTAATTTCCTACTTGTCTTTTTTCTTTTGAAAGACATATTTCCTTTCCTTTTTTAAAATTATATTTTATTGATTATGCTGTTACAGTTGTCCCAATTTTTCCCCCTTGGCCCCACTCCACCCAGCACCCCCCACTCCCTCAGGCCATCCCCACACCATTGTTCATGTCCATGGATCATACGTGTAAGTTCTTTAGACTCTCCATTTCCTGTGCTGTACTTTACATCCCCATGTCTGTTCTGTAACTACCTGTTTGTAGCTCTTAATCATCTCAAGCTTTTCTAAGGTTATTTAAATGGAAAAAATACAATAAAGATTAAATGAAAGTAACAAAAAGTATAAATGCTATTGTCATCTTCTCTTTTATTGTGAATCACCTATTGGTCATTTAGGTGGAATTCTTTCCCCTAGTTGCTAACGTGCACACAAAGAAAATAAATTTTATTTGCTTAGTTTATGTTTAGCAAACAATAGTTTTTATCTTCTATTAGCCTATGATAAAAGTTTGAGAGACCGTGTACTGAGAGATCTAACAGTAGGGGTCTGTGAAGTAGAAAAGCTGACAGACAGAACTCTTGGGCAGAATAGTGAAGTCTCCTTAAAGCTCCATACCTCCAGGGGGGTAATTTCACACTCTTATTAAAATTAAAATGAATTCAAGGGAAGATTTATTACTAGTAATTATTTCTAAATCTTAGTGATGGTATTATTTTCTAAACAATTTAAGAGTAATTTTTAAATGTAAGTAATCTATCTAATATAGTAATCAGAATAGGATACATACTTGCTTTGAATTAAAATAAGTAGGATGAAAAACAATTTTTAGAAATTAACATAGAATTGAGAAAGTGTCTGGTTTACCAGAGCCCTCAGTAAATATTGGCTGAATAACAGAAAGGATAAAAGGAAGCCCCTACGTGAATCATTGCCTTTAAAACCCAGCCTCTACCTTAGGGGAGATTCCAGATAATCCCTCGATTCAAAAGGATGAATCCCACTTTCAGGGTAGATTGTTTTTCAGTGTTTTCAATTTCTTTAAAGGATAACCTGAGAGTTTCACAATTTTGCAGCGTTTATGTCATGGTTGGTGCCGATGTCCCATTTTCTTCTTGTTTACGAGAAGTTGAAAATCCACAGAATCAATTGAGATGCAGTCAAGAAATGGAGCCTGTAATCACATGTGATAAAAAATTTCGTACTCAATTTTACATTGACTGGTGCAAAATTTCGTTGGTGAGTTTTGATTATATTCCGTTTTCTCAAATGTAATTAGAAGTGATGTGGTAGGAGATAACATTTGACTAAAACCTGAGTTGCTTTTAGGAACAAATCCTGGGTTTACTTTGTTCACTGAAATGGACTTCTCTTGACTTTAAGTATTTGGCAAGCTTATTGACAGTGTATCCATTTAGGAAAGAGTATCTGCACTTTTGTTCTCCATCCACCCTCGATTAGTTGCTGGGCAGGATTAGCCTGGCAGGTGGTCCAAATGCTCACCCTGGACATCCAGGTGGCTGCTAAATCAGGGCAAATTATGGAGCCAGTGTGACATGCATAAAAAGTCTCAAATATGCCTCCCCTCGCCCACTCTGGAAGGAGAGACCAGAGTACAATAAAAGATGTGAAAATAAAGCAATATTGTGCTATGATTCAGTGTCCTAGAAACTCAAAAAGTGCAGGGAGAGCCCAAGGGAAGAGTGAGGAGAGTTAGAATCTTACTCACAGCTCCATAAATATGAAATATTTCTTTCTAAACAACTTTTTAAATTAGCATGCTAAAAGGCTTAGGGAAACGTGGGTAAGGTTTCATATCTCTGTGAGATATGTATAATGTATGTAATATTTTTTGATCCTGCTTTCTGGAAGATGGGAAAAGTTGTTTTATTTCTTTAGTGACCTTTAGATTGAACTTCTGTCAACCCTTGATGATTGGTGGTGACTGAATTAGATCTAAGTTTGAAGTTGACATTTGAACAAAGTTATTGACACATAAACACAACTGTCACCTCATGTCTTAGCGAACCAACTGCAGGCAGCTTTCCTGGATCCAGCAGGGGAGAACATCTCACTCACGTTGTAGCACTTAGCGCCTGCGGCCCCGGCCCTGCCTCTTCCTTTTTTATCACTGGTGTCTTAGGAAAGTAATGCTCTTTCTTTGCCCTCTTAAATCAAGTAAAATTACGAAGGTGGCGTGGTTTGTGTCTTATAAATAAATGTTGAATTTTCAGAGCTCAGTGTTTCAGTCGTGGTGGTAACTGTATGAGGGTCTGAGAGACTTGGCGGCTGCGTTCACACTTTATTTAAATAGATGCCTCTAACCAGAATCCAGAGACAGTGGGCCTGACAGTGCGTGCCACGTTCCTTGTGCTGGTGCTCTGAAACGTTCATGTTTAGGGATATCATCTAATTTTAGCACGTTTAAAAATGACAAGCTTTGAAGATTTTAATTTTTGTGGTAAGACTTTGTAAATACAAAGGTTGGAAATTTTCCTTGTTTATTTTACATGTTTTATTTATATGTTACATTTTACAACAGAAGATTTTAGGAAGCTTAAGTGAACGAATCAAGGAATAAACAAAATAAATGAACTATAAGAGGGAAATCAGGACCTAAGTTGTTTTTTTTTAAAGTAAGCCTAACAAGTTTGACAGCAAGACTACTAATGTCCAATATTAAAAAGGGAGTTCATCAGTTATTTAATTCCCGTTCTGGAAGGAGGCAAAGTGTGAGTTTTTTGCAGAGGACAGTTTTTACTAGCTGTGTATTGTTAAAAAAATTCTTCGAGTTTTTTGGGAGAGGATACTGAGAAATGTCACAAATAATTCTTCCCAACCCTTTTTTTTTTTTGAGGGGGTGGCAGATGTAGTAACAAATTTCACATGGCCATTTTTGTAATGGCTTTAAAGAAACCCTTAGCATAATTAAATGCAACTCAGTGAAAGCAGTTCAGTTACAGTGGAGGTAAATTAATATAGTACCGATAAGCATTTTTGGATTCTGGGATAGAATTTAGTAAAACTATAGCCTTGATGGGTTACATGGTCCTTAGACCACCATTTCAAAAAACTATTTCTGTCAACTGGATGCCAGAAAGTTCAAGGTTGTAATCATTGAGAAATTGCCTCTCGTTTATTTCTTTCCTGTTTTGCTAACTTTGGAAACCACACCCACATACCTGGTTATCAGCAAGTTTATGGTTTGTTAACATCCGCACTAAAGGTTTGTCATTAGGCAATAAGATATTTACATACTAGTGTGAAGGACTTCTGCTTTGGAGAAGAGAAGCGGGACAACTGCACATACACATATTATGTATATATTCATGTCTGTGTGTACAAGTGTAGTGAGAGATGTCCAAAGCAGGCCAACGCACAGCCTTCAGTTTATTACTTTTACTCTTTACTTCTTCCTGGCTGCCCTCAAAAGTTGCAAGTTCAAGGTGATAAAGTAATGGGAAAAGATTGCTTTTTTAGAAATTTGTCAAAGAGTGTTTTGATATGTGTAGATCTTGAAATCTCATCATGTTTGCAGCCATTGATTTGATTTGTAATTGTCTTCTTTTGTATCAGGTTGATAAAACAAAGCAAGTGTCCACCTATCAGGAAGTGATTCGTGGAGAGGGGATCTTACCTGATGGTGGAGAGTACAAACCCCCTTCCGATTCTTTGAAAAGCAGAGACTATTACACGGATTTCCTAATTACACTGGCTGTGCCCTCGGCGGTAGCATTGGTCCTTTTTCTAATACTTGCTTATATCATGTGCTGCCGACGGGAAGGCGTGTGAGTACTTTAAAACACTAATAAAAAATTATAGAGCCTACTGAGATAACAACATATAAGATTCCATTAAAAGCTAAGTTTCATTTAATTCATAAAGCACTTTATCAAGGAGTGGAAATTGTGTTCAAGTCAAACTACAGTACTTTATTCCTTTAAAAATGAATTAAAATAGTTTGGAGTCTAATAAATCAAATGAGGGGATATAGTTACTTTGTTCAAAAATTATGAAGGTTAGATGATAATTCATGCTGGCAAAAACAGTCTCAAGAATAATTAAGGCCGGATATTTTGGTGACACAAGCCACCTTGAGTAAGCAGAGACTTTGGAATCTATGACACGGTTGATGCACTTTAACTAAATAGTCTTAGTCTGATCAGGAGTGATGGTCAGAATTCTTGAAACTGTTCTGCTGTCAAACAGGGTAACAATCTAAATGTTTAAATATATATACCCATACCTATAAACTTAGGAGTAAATTAATGAAAATTAGTCTATAATTTGAGTAATGAGTATTTAGTTCAGGAATAGTTAGTATGTTCAGGATATCAATTAAAATAATCTCCTGAGATTATTTGGAAGTCAGAGTAACAAAGCCAAGGATAAAAAATTAATAAAGCAGCAAGTAACAAATCCTTCCATTTTTACATGTAGCCTGATGTCATCATGTCGTAGAATTTATTTCCAAGAGCTTGATTCTTAATCTCCTTTTTTTTCCCCATTTTTCTGTATGTTTCTCATCAGTATTCCATCTCTGTATGTGTACTCATCCAAGTAATGTCATCAGCCTGGTGGCAAATGCTGCCTGGTGGCATTTAATAGTGACAGTGTCAGCATTTCCACATCATGCAAGATTTCATGAGCATATAGTCTTAATATTCCAAATATCAATGCTATGATTTAATTCATAAATTTTGTTTTGTTTCTAGGGAAAAGAGAAACATGCAAACACCAGAGTAAGTGTCTTCTTTCCTGTTATTTTCTTTATCATTTTTTTCCACTTCTCAGTTGCTCATCATGCTTCTCACGTGTGCGTCATGCTTTGTTTTCATTGGTCATCTCTCATAGTTTATTTCATAAGTGTGAAAGCTGCTTTCTAAATAGAGAGATTTAGGAGGGGTAGACATTAAAAATAAAAAGAGGGTTTGAAAACTAAGTTTATACAAATAAAAACTAAACCTAAAATATTTCAGATTCAGAGTATTAACTTGCCATTTATATTATGTGATTTCCCAATCTGCATTTCTATAAGCCAGAGAACAGATGAAAAGACCTTTCATACACGTTTTCCTGAATCTACAGTAATAACCTACCATAAAATGAAACTTCTGTGAGTATTTATAAATGCCCCATCAGAAGCAACAGTATAAAAGCTCTGGTAGTTTAATCTTAGTCGTAGAAATTAAGTAGAATGCTAGTTTGTTACTTAGGGCTGTAATATTAACACAATGCTTTATAGCTTAGTTTAACGAAAGACATCTAATTAAAAATTAGTTTACTTTTCAGTTTTGCTATGTTAAAAGTATATGAAATGTATCTTTTTCTTTTTTTGAGATAACTTGTAGAAAGCCCAAAGTGCAATAATGGCCTCCTACTTTAAAAATAAAATTTTTTTTCAAAAAATTTTTCAAATTGATGACCCGCTGGGATAATATATGATTTTTAAGTATATGTTGTCTTATTTCTTTTTGACCTAGCATCCAACTGGTCCATCATAGTGCTATTCAGAAATCTACCAAAGAACTTCGTGACATGTCCAAGAATAGAGAGATAGCTTGGCCCCTGTCAACGCTTCCTGTGTTTCACCCTGTAACAGGGGAAATCATACCTCCTCTCCACGCAGACAATTATGAGAGCACTAATATGCCATTGATGCAGACGCAGCAGTAAGTACCACTTGAAACAGTGATTATTAATATGCATGAATGTGTCCAGTTCCTGTTTAGAAAGACCAGAGCTTTTCAGTATAGGTGCTTTTGTTTGTTTGTTGTTGTTGTTGGTTTATAGAGAAGAGAAGACACCAAAAGGACATTGATACTGTAGATCCCAACCCTACTGTGCTGACCCAAATTAATAGAATTACTTTCAGGGAATGCTTTTATTGTTTTTCTACAATAATCCACCTTAATATTTAAGAAATTGACACAGGTAATAAACTAACATATGTTTGCTCAGAGATAAGTTCATTGTGAAAAGAGGAGCCTCTCCTAAAGCGTGGCAAAGTGATTATTTTTAGAGCTATTGTTAGAATTATTTGGTTCTGTTAACCTATTACTTTAATGTTATTACCACAGAACAATTTAACGTAAGTTGTTTTTTTTTGTCCTCTGCTTACGTATCAAAACGAGTAGCCCTAATTTGGGCGGTGAACACAGTTTATCAGTGCAGACCCTCCTGTTGTGTTAGGACTATGGTCAGGAAGCCTGGAGGTAGGCGTGGGGGGAGGGGGAGGAAATCACCCTGTTGCTCTTTAGGGCAACATCTTGTATGCCTCGATCAATTCTGGTATAGCTGAATATACCAGAAACTGCCCGTGAAACTGCCATTTATTTTGAAGAACATGGCTCTTTTTTTCTTTTTTCTTTAACCATGTGTTAAAAAGGGTTCAATTCAGTTTCCTCATGGAAGTCACAAGTTTGATTTCTGACATCCTCCTCTTTTTCACTTTTCTAAGTAAAATGGATAGAAAGGAAAATTCCTCTCCCACACAGACACATAACCCTTAGCATATGAAATAGAAGTAACCTCTTACTGATTAAAGGTTTGTCTGGGAACAGTACTGGGTGCCAATATTTTCCCGTCGGGATGCTTATTTTGTAACCATATAAAATGCATGTGGTAATTTGAAGATTAAACAGTAATTACTGTGAGTAGAATAGACAGTCAGACTCAATAAATTTGTCCAAAATACTTTGGAAATCTGAAAGTATTGTGAGAATTTTCCTGAACGCATATAACAGTATTGACTTAGTGAGGAATTGGCCGAGGTACGTATGTGCCTGTTTGTGACTTACTGGTTCAAGTCCTGTTAACAGTGGGGAAAACTGTGATTTAAAACTTGAGTGTTGGAAATATTACTTTCTGTCAAGGAAGTAAATATTAGAGTCATACAAAGTTGAGTTGTACTGAATGGAGGGGTGCATTTCTGTGTTCTCTGACGGTTAGTGAGACATCGTAAAACCGGCTTTACCAGGATTTGATACTGACGAGGAGGGTTAGTAAAATTTCAATAATATTGTAAGAGTTCACAATTTAACAATCTCTCCTGCTATTTTTAGAGGAAAATTATGAATAGCCTTGTCATTTTACAAAATGAAAAGAGTTAAAGAATTCTTTATATTATTTCTCATATTATTTACCCAGAATTGCTAGTGAAATGTTGATAAATGTTCTTCAAATGTTGATATGTTCTCAAAAATAAAATGGTCAGATACACTTGAGATGGGTCTGCCTTTAGCTTTTTTTAATCAGAAGAGTTCTCAGACCCTTCAGTGTGTTGCTTTGCTTTGTGAGTCCGTGGGGAAAGGTCAGAAGATGGAACTTTAAAGAAGACATTTTGGGAGATGCTTCTATTGACAATACAACAATAATATCAATTTTAAAATAGAGAATTATTCATTATGAGTATGGGAACCTGAATATGTTTGTAAATCAGTAAAACTATTGCTTTTAAAGTGTAAGGGAGGAGAGAAGTATGATTTTTTAGCTGTCCTTTCTAACCATATGTATCGAACATAAGAATAGCTCTTTAAAGATTATTTTGATTTCTTGTAGGTAGGATTTTGCAATATAAATAAAATCTATCACAAAATAAAATTTTCTACCTCATTTGCAACCACATGCATCTTCCAGGTCCTTCCATAACCCCGTGAGGACTGTCATTATGTTGATCAGACCTCTCTATTTGTAAATGCAATAGGTTATTTTATTGAAATTTTTAAGTCCAGAAAACCTTCATATAATTCAGATTTCTGCTAATGGAAAAACTCCATTAACTAGTACTTCTATACAAATAGGGTACATAATTGATGATGCTCACAATGGTTATTCTGAGGCATTGCTAGATCATCAAGTGCGTCTGACTCATCAGAGGAAAATTAAATTACATTCGGTGTAGTTTCACCGTTGAGTGTATATTATCTTTCTTTTATTCTTGGAAATGGATAGAATGTGCACAGTCTCTATGGTAACTCCCTATAAGGTAGAATATGTGATTAACCTCATTTTCCAGCCATGCCAGATAATAGGAGATTTATTGTCCCAGGTTCCTCACAGCTGTCCTTTATGCAAATTCAGCTTTCACTCCTTACCTTAAAAGCATACCCTGTCCTTAAAGTTCTATTTCTGTACCAAATACACACACATATGTAAATATTTTGGTCATTTGAATTGAACTGAATTCTTAACTTCAAAATGAAATATTTGATGAGGAATCACAGTACTTGATAATTGGGTATGTGCTTGGATAATGCTGCCTGGTGTTGTTAATTAACTCTTCCTAAAAGGACATGTATTCCATCTTCACCTATTCAAACTAACTGTACTGAATTTATCACTCATAAATAATTTGGCTAACTACTGGATTTTGCGTGTATCCTTCAAACTTGACACCAGAAATATTCAAGCATAAGGACATGGCTGAAAGTTTATGTTGGCTTCTAGGCAAGACTCAAGAACATGACCATTCAGAGCTGCATAGAAACACATTTGGGTCTTTTAAACAAGTTAATCCACGAGGTATAGAGAGCCTCCTCATAACAGTGTTAGGTATAGAGAATTTACAACAGTTACATAATGAGGAGCTGTCACAGTTATTTCTAAATTACACAAGTGTTTCATTGTTTGGGGGATTAGGGTTTGTTTTGAGGGGGGCATTTGTTTTTTTGGTTTTTGTTTTTGTTTTTTTGGTAAAATGCTTTGTGGCACTCCAGGTTGGCACCATAAATTAGAAATAACAAATTTTTCATTGTTTGCAGATAATAAAGTTGAGCCATGGATAAGGGACAAAGCTAAACTGGGTCAAAACTGAGATTAGATTATTTACCTATCTTGGCCGAGTCAGGGATAAATATGTGGTCATTGACCTCAAAAGGTCAGAAGGTTCTCTGATTGAGGTTGCAGGCAAGGTGACTAAATAGTGCAGAGGAACTGGTGATGGAACATATGTTCGGAAAGGAGGGATTTCATTTGTGCAGTGATCCTCTGCTGCTCAGGTGACAGAGGCAGTGCAAACAGCCTGTTAAACTGTCACTGGGTAGAGAAATGTAAGGGACATTTAACTTCATCTTTGCTAATGTAGTTATTGTTTAATAAACTTACTATTTTGGAAGGATTTTTGAGGTCCAGACAAGTTGCAAAAATAATACAGAGAGTTCCATTGTTTTATTATATTTTCTACAGTAAGAAACCAACCCTGGTGCTTTACTATCAGCCAGATTTCAGACTTTTTTCTCCAGATTTCACCAGATTTTCCCCTGATGTCCTTTTCCTGTCCCAGGATTCTGCCTGGGACACAGTAATTGGCATGTCTTCGTATTCTCTTGTCTGCGCAGGGTCTTACACCTTCCTTGTTTCCATTGGCCATGAGAGTCTTGAGGAGCACAAGCCAGATTCCGTAGGATGTCCCTGCCCCCGGTATATCAGGGTTCCTGCCTCTGCGGGTGTACTAGTGATCTTTGTAGTTCAGCGAATAAAGGTTACCATTAAGAGTCAAAAGTATTCTTTCCCCTAAACAGTCCCTAACTTGTTACAGTTCATTGCTGGAAATCACATTATAAGGTAATTCTTAAGAAAGCAAATGTTGCTTTGCCCAAAAAATCCCTGCAGTGATTAGGGTTATGGTTTTGACTGAAGATTTAACATCAAAAATAGATTACAGGTTTGCCCAATGCACCTCAAAGATAAAGCTTTGTAATGATTTAAATTAAGAAAGTCAAAGTCTAAGTCATAGAACTTTAGGTCCGAATAGGCCATCCAGGTCTGGCTTGGTTGTCCCAAGCCAAGTTGAAGGTCACACTCACCTGTGGACCTCTTACTGGTTAGTGCGGATCTCGGATCTCCGGCCTCCTGGGGATTAGGAATCTGATGGGCAGGTGTTATGGTGGAGCAGAAAAAAAGTTGAGAAGTCCTGATTGGAACACCGAAAGGATGCAGGTTTGGGGATTCATAAACTAGATTGCTATTTCTGGTATTTCTGCTGTGGCCAGAGGTGGGGATGGGGATGTTATTCACACTTTTTCTATTTATCCCCGAGGGGCATGTGCATAGGAGGGTATGAAAGGGACCAGTCCAGCCCATTACCTAGAGTGTTGGGGCTGTTTGTGGGTGTGTGCTTATCAGCCTCTAGACTTTTCACACCTCCTCAAGCTGCCTGGGGAGAATGGTGTGGAGCGGTGGGAGGTGGGTGCCGATTAGAAAACAGTGTCTGGATGGGACAGAGAAATGCTAAACCATGAAAATCTAAAAACCACTGGGGAATTGTATTCATTTGACAATTTTGTGGCAGGCATTGACTGGAGGATGCCAGCTATTCAATTTTCTAAAAAAAATAACTTATTCTTTTAAAAAAATATCTTGGAGTGAGGGAATGGGAGGGAGAAAGAGAGGGAAAGAAACATCAGTGTGCAAGAGAAACATCTATCAGCTGCCTCTTGCCTTTTGCACGACCCCAGCTGGGGACCTGGCCTGAGACCCAGGCATGTGCCCTGACCGGGAATTGAACTGGTGATTTTTCAGTTCACAGTCTGGCACTCAACTCACTGAACCACACCAGCCATGACACTTGGTATTTTAGGGAGTAGATCTGCCTTCTCATTGTTCTTTTCTTATACCAACATAAATATCTGTAAGCTTTTCCTGAGTGGGAGGCACTTTCATCCAGGATTGAATGTAATGCATAATAGGGGCAAGTGCCTAAACATTTTCTAGAAAGATTTTAATTGGCTATACAAAAATTTTCCTTATTCATTATACAAAACATAATACCTAATCCAGGGTAATTGGATCTCTCATAACAGGAGGTAGGTCGTGCTTAATCTTTTGCAAATTAACAAGTATAAAAGTAGAATTAAGTCTTCTAATTAAATATATTTGGTAACTAATCATTTTAGCTTTTATCTGAAGTGTTTTTCCATTATTCCCTTTGGTAATAATAAGAACTAACTTTATGATAAAGTTCCATAAGTAAAAAATTAGATTTCAATAAAAGTTATTATCCGTTGAAGAGAGTATTTCAGGGGACCAAGATAATGATTTCCTGTTGACAAGAAGTGTTAACCAGCTAAGAATAATTTGGAGCCATTAACTTTTTCTTTTGTAATTCAGTAAGTATACAGTGAAAGCACTGAGGGCAGTATCTCTTTGATGGGTTTTCTTTGTATAGGTTTGTACGGTATCATTTTAAAGCTGTGGTAGGTTTGCTTCTGGCTTGCTTTAAGCAGGGGAAAAATTAAAAGAAATAAATGAATGTCTCCTTTCTCCTTTATGCATTGATTTTGGTTAAAGTTACGGTAGGTTTTGAAGTTAAAATTATGCAGATCCAGTTGCTATCCTCCTTCTTTAATCCACGTAATGATGTGTCCCTTAGTTAAACACTAAAAGTTACAGCATTCAAATCAGCAAGGTTTGGACAATGTCAGTTTGGCTAAAATAATTGGGAAACTTCAAAAATATATTACTATGTCTTATTGTTAAGTGACTCCATACTAATTCAGAAGAGAAGTGTTTTGTAGTTTTGTGTTTCACATAACTAAACTGTCATTTATTTTCAACTCTGGCACAGATTATGTGGATTTATACAAATCACTTAACCTTTCTTTGGTTTTGAGTCTTCAAGCAAGTAGGAATGTAATGGGTTGATAATCATCAACCTTACTCATAGAATTACCTTACAGGATATCCAAGAATATCAAATTACCTTAAAACGGTTGTACAAATAATAAGTAATTGCATACTCCCCCCAAATCATTTATTTATTAATTTGTAAGTTATTACCTTTGCCTTCTTAAATAATGAAGTTTGTGCAGTAGTTCATTTACATAATTTTCTATTTAAATGTATGTAATTAATGGTACTAAATTTAGAAAATAATTAATGCTAATAATTTAGAGAATTACAGTTTTCTTGTCTTTTTTCTATGCAGTGCAGTTTATACATAATAATTGTTCAGTTAGTTTGTTAATAACTTAATTATTCTAAATAGTTTTATGACTTTATAAAGGTCCTTTCTTTGAAGGATTATTGGAATTCTCTTTGAAGTCAACCCCCACTAGCCTGTATAATTAATTGCCTTTAAGCAGCCTGCTTTCACTAAAGATGGAAACGGTTCCATTTTCTTACTGAGTTCTCTGCCTCTTAACTACAGAGTTTCTCATAAGCATCTTCCCAATATCCTGAAGCAGTGCTCGCTCTTATGGGGTACCTCTCTTCAACTCTTAAATGGAATACCCACTTTGAATATGCCCATCATAGATATATTAACACCTTTAACACTCACAGGCTCACATGTAGTCAACAAGTTTGGGCAACCACAAAGACAGAGATCTGTGTGCATACCTTGGAGAGTCTGGGGAAGTCGAGTCTCCACATATTTTTTTGTTGAGCACCTTTTTGCCCACATAAGCACTTTCAGATGGAGTTGAATTTGCAAGGAGCGCATGTACATTGTTCAGACACAACCATTTGGGACACACACTGCAGATACTTCTAAATCCCCAAACCAGCGCCATACACACAGTCACTTTCTCGTGTATCTTCTCCAGGTTTCTTGCTAGCTCATGTACTTTCTCAGACAACCATTTCTCTTCAAACCTAGCAAGTCCATTGCTGCGTAGAAAGTTTAGCACTGTAGCAGAAGAGGTAAAAATGGAGGCTGGAGAAGAAATGACTGGGCTGTAGATAGATTTTGATCAGCGTCTTGCAAATTATGTTCACTGACCAACAGTCCTTCCAAGGACTTCATTTAAATACCAATTTTGAATTTTGGTACCCTTAACCTACGGCTTTTGAAAGGCATTCTTTGTCTTCTTTGTTATTTTTATTTTGTCAAAGTACATGGATTTAATCCTTGAATAGGCTAGGAAGAGCTAGAGCTGATAGGAAATGAGGAAGGGTGTAGTTGGTTGGTGGGAGGTGCTGCATGAGTTTCTTACGTAGAAAAGACACAAATTAGTTTTCCCTGAGAGGTTAAAATGCAAATTTCTGCTGCCCTCCCCACCCCACCCCTGCCCCCAAAGGCCCATGAAAGGGCATTTTTACTTTTGTAGTAAAGATGTCTGTTTTCCCATCTTTAAATCTAGAACTTACTTCCTCTTGTGGTTTATAAATTAATCTTCTTTACTTTCATCGTCAAAACCATTATAAATACTCAGTGTGAAATGGAAAGAATAAACAAAGCAAAAGAAAAAAACCCTTCCTGAGACCACACAAGGATAAATAGGGCTGATAGGTAATAGCAAAAAGGAATGTAATTATTGACATGAATTATTAAGTAACTTCCCTAAATTGAATTAGAATTGATTTTATTTCCTTATTAATCAGCATGTTAAAAATGGAACTGAAATTTTTTTAAAAAATCACTCAGAGTCATTAACATTCCTATAGATTAATTCAAGAGTTGAAACAGTATTTAACTAACACGTACTGTTTTCCACTTTGGATTGTTGTGTTTGAAACCTAATATTTGCCTGGCTGAAATAATTTTAGATCAATGGTTTTCTAACCCTGCTTCTTGGAGATTTCTTGGAAATGCCCTAGGGGCCAGCCTGCAGGGCACAGGAAACAAAGCAGGAAGGATTCCCAGCTCCCTTGTCTGAACTGGGGGCAGCCTCACATTTATCTCTTTTGTACGTGGTGTTCTGCTTAGGATTTCAATTAAAAGGAATTCCATTGCTGAAGAGAAACAAAAAAACTTTGAAAATCCCTGGCTTGGATCAAACCCTACTCTGTAGCAAGGGGCTAACTCCTAGAATTCCTCCCACACAAATCTAAATTGTACATTTTTGTAAACTAATTTTAACATCAAATTTGAAACTAAATGTTATGTGTTACTAAACACAAGTGTATCCTGTGAATCCCTGTTGCGTGTATTCATTCAAACAGTACGTATCTCATGCCTGTTGCTGGGGATACGTGACAGACAGGGTGCCTCTGCCGGCGGAGGCACTCTGGGGCCTTGGGACACGTGAGGGAAGCACACGGACAGCACGGGAAGTGCGCGGAACGGTGACCTGCTGGGGTGGTGCTTCGAGAGTGAGGAGGCACGGAAGAGGTGGTATTGGAGAAGTTACGTTTTGATTAAAAACAATACGTTAAAATTTAGTTAACATTCCTGTGGGTTATTTTTAAATTCTAAGAGTAATATGTGTTCGCTGTAACAAATTCTGAGTTGAATTTGCAAAGACAAGTGGGAGCTGGTTGGCGGGGGGCTCTGTGTCCTCAGTCAGGGAGGCCTCCACGTATGGGCCAGATACGTGGGTGGCCTTCTGGGGGCACAGCAAAACCTGGGAGCTTAGTTGGCAGGTGGGTGTAAGAAAATAATGAAATGCGTGTTACCTGAATGACATAGTCAGAGTTGTGTCTGGAAGAGCAGCTGACAGTGATGCACACAGTGGACTGTAAGGGGGCAAGAGTGGGAATGAGGAAGCCATTCAGATGAGTTGCAAAGATCCAAGTGAGAAAGGATGATGGCTTCAACCAGGTTAGCCATGGAGCTAGGAAAGAAGCGGGCAGATTGAGGAGAAACGCCGAGTACCCCTGTGATTAGATGTGGGGAGGGAAGGGCTGGTGATGACTTGTGTGTTTTGACCAGCGCAGTTGGGCACATGGCAGCTGTCCTTTCCTCGGATGGGGACAAAGGGGCGCAGGTTTGGCGTAGTGAATGAAGGTGGTTATACGTGCTGTTCTGTGAGAGTGTGAGTATATAAATGTGTTCTAGACCTGGATCTGAAAGTGTGCCGTTACAGACACAAGGCCCGGAACCCTGTGTTCATTTCTATATCAGCTACTTCCTAGCTATGTGGTAGTCTTGGACCTCTAAGCCTGTTTTTTCATCTGTAAACTGGGGGAAGTAATACCTGTGTCCTAGGGTTTGTTGTGAGATGGAATGTAGTAGCAACTCCATGAATGCTGCCAATGTTGTTTTCATTTATCTTCCTCAGACCTCAGTTTCCTCATCCATAAACTAGGGGTGGGGGTTTGCTGCAGTAGATGATTTAGGGAGTCCTTACTAACCATAAAGTTTTTCATTCTAATATGTCTACTCTTTGATTACATATATGTAAGCAAATACAGCTTTACTAAAAAAATGTTAATCATTTCTAGGAACTTGCCACATCAGACTCAGATTCCCCAACAGCAGACTACAGGTGAGTAAATAAATCGATGTACTCATAAGTTGATATTTATGAATGAAGTTAATAGATTAAAAGACTATTATAGTGCTGTATAATTTATTGGCTTGAGCTTTGCCAAGTAAGGCAAAAACAATTGTCTTTCCTTAGAGTTAGAACTTGAGAATAATAGATTATTGCATAGATTGGCATCAAAGTGATAAACACAGGGTCAGTGATCTTAGAGCGAAAACACCCATGGAGGTCCTGTCTAATTAAGGAAGACTGAATGAAATCCCCTTTTTTCAGGGAAGCTGCCTATTCTTTCCCTTGGTATGAAAGATTCTTAGCTTAGATGCATCCAGGATTTGTCTCAGTAAGTGAGCAGCTTGAAACTGACTCTTACAAAAGGAAACTATTGTGACTAATCACTGAGGCTTCAGGGGGATAAATGAGAAATGGTTGGCCTGTTCTAACGCCACTTTTAAAAGCTGTTAGAACACGACCAAGGACAACAAGATGGTGGGCAATCCTCCCTGGACTATTCTATTTCCCTAAGACTCGCTTTCTTTAAGTTTATTTCTTTCAAGTGTCCCTAAAAAATTTCCACAGCCAATTATTTCATTCATCTCGGTACCAAGTAGATAACTTATTCATGATTGTCTTCTAATTAGTGGTTGATTCTTAATTCTAATTGCCAGGCAACCAGTAATGCCTTTTTAGCTCTTTTGGAAAAGCAAGAGAAGCTTTAAAAATGTAAGTTGGATGTGGAATTCTGAGTATGAATAGTGGTATTGTGGTAGGGAAGCTATTAAGTACATCTCTTTAAAACTTTAGGCACATATAGAAATGTACTGGATATTTTTCATTAAATGTTATCCTCTCTATTACTGCTTTCGGGAATTTAAGGAGATTTTCGTTTGACAACTTTTCAAAGATTTGAGGCAAGTATAATGAAGTTGTTCATCAGATTTTCATTACAAAGTAACGTTTATCAGAATTTTCCCCCATAATTTTGATTACTTGTTTTAATTAAATGCTAACATGTTTCAGCAAGACTGTTCAATATATTGATGTAAGCATTCAGGAGATTAATGAAGGAACAAACTTTGTTATAAATATGTTATATAAAGAGCAAAAAAATAAATGAATCCCCACTACATGTAATTACGTGGCTTTTATTTTTTTAAAGAGGAAAAAATTTTTAAGTATATTTCTGCAATGGAAATGCTAAAACTTCTTTGACCTCATAGAATTCCATCTCTCCTAAGGTGTCTTTTCTCTGATTCTTAATTATTTCAGGCAAGGAGTTAGTAGAAGGGAGGCAATTCCTGGCAAAGTAGAAATCCTTTTTGAGTATTTTAAAAATCCACACTTTACTTATTTCCCCATTGGGGAAGCCTAAGAAGATGATATTAGGGAGATTTACTTGATAGTTATATGGATATCTAATAAGTAGATCTGTTAGCGTGCTTCATTTTAGTAGTAGGCAGCATTAGCAAATACCGGAACAATGTATGCCCATGCAAATGTGATAAGAGCCAAAGAATTTCCCTTGAGGCATTTTAGGTTGTTTAAGCTATTTTTAAAATTATTTTTCCAAGTCAGGTTTTTGGGAACAGGCATTTTGCTGGAGTCAAGAAAGCTTTGATCTCTTTTTTAGTTAACACTATAGCCTATTACCTATTGTCTTGTTTTCTTGTATTTTTCTGTAATTTGAAGCATATTATTGACTAAAGCGCACTATTTTCTCATGGTTGTTTTCTTTCTTCATCTTGTTTTTGGTGAGTCTTCAAAGTATCTAAGTGCTGAGAGAGAGAGAGCGAGAGTGCGCGACCACTTGGCATGTTTAATAATGTGATAGATTGTTGTGTTTCTGCCTCAGTTAAATGTAAAATCAAATAGAGTCATGTCTCCTGGAGAGAAGAGCTAAATGTGCAGGTTACATTCTTTATTCCCATTCTGTTCCTTTGAATGAAAAAAAAAAATAGAGTTTGTTTCTTGGTTTCTAAGGTGTTCTGTCCTGTCTGCACATGCACGGGTTCAGTGCCGTGTCCGCATTTCCGTGGGTGCAACGCCTCTCCTCCTCCACCCTGCTTGTTGTAGTGCCGCAAAGAGGCAGCAGGATTTGTGCACGAGTATCAGGAAATAGTAATTTGATTTTCCCCAGTACCGCAGAGGACTATGCTAAGTGTCACGGTTTTATTGTCTTTTTTATTAAATGCAATGAGGAGACAGTGGTGAACCACACTACACGGTTTTCTTTGTGAAGCTAACTTAAGCACAAGGTCTGTCTCTTGGATACCACGTAATTTTATTTGTAGCTGCCTATATGGAATTTGTTAGGGGAGAGCATACTTTGAAGTTTGTTTTATTTAGTTGTTTTCTTTTAAATGATCGTCAGAAGTTTAAGAAATGGACTAGCCGTGGCGCTGTGACCCTGGGGCGGAAGCCCGGCTGGGATAATAGAGCAGCTAGACGCTGACGGTGGCACTCCCCTTTGGACCAGGCCCAGGCCGCTAGGATCGATGCCTCTTCTAGTTTTCTCATCTTCTTAGCACTTCCGACCCACGTGATATTTTCTAAAAAGCCACCATTGAAAGGTACAGTCGTACACCCCGCAGTCGGCCACATTCTTTTGTTTGCGGTGGGAGGAATTTTCAAGCCATGCCTTTTGACAAACACAGAACACTGTAGCTTTGGCCCAGGAAGGAAAGGACTCAATTAGAATTTTTCCTTTTGAAAAAATTTTAAACCAAATGCAGAGAAAATATTTTAAATTATGTTAAGATGATAGAAAATCACTGCTTGTCATAATGAGTTTTGCTCAAAATCTACAAGTGTCCATCCCTGACTAATACTTGCCCACATTCATTCTTACCCATTGCAGGTAAATGGTATCCCTGAAGAAAGAAAACTGACCGAAGCAATGAACTTGTAATGCGACAAAATAGCTGTTATAGCTTATTTCCTCTCTCTTCCAATAATGCATGAGCTCTTCTGACGTGTGGTGTGCATGTCAACAATATTAAGTATGTACCAAATAATACAATATAACTTTCGTTTTACTAATGTATTTCTTTTGTACTTAAAGCCTTTTTGACAATTTGTAAAAACATTGATGACTATATATTTGTTACAATAAAAAGTGATCTTTCAAATAAATATTATTAATGAAGCCTGACATCTGCTGAAACTTACTTCAGAAAGGGTCGACTGCCTCCTGGACAGTAGGAAGCTTTTGTTGCTAAGGAACAGGTTCGTGTGTTCATTCTCTGTTCACCGAGAATTTATAAGCATTTCCAATAAATATATAAAATGTCCATGCTCTGTGTTCTAAGTGACCAGCCCATTTAATTTTTTTCAAATTGATTCTAGGGAGAGAGAGAGGAAGGGAGAAAGAGAGAAAAGGAGAGAGAGAAGCATCAACTTGTTGTTCTGATTACTTACTCATTCCCTGGTTGTTACTCATATGTGCCCTGACCTGGGATCGAACCTATTACCTTGGTGTATTGGCCAGGGTTAAGTGAGCAACCCATTTAAATAATACTTTTATCCTTGTGGCCCATAAAGCCTTTTGTTTTATATACCACCTCTTGGTGTGCTTTATAGGGTCAACATGATATTATGGTTGGCAGATTTGATGACACCCAGTTCGTGAAGGGCAGCTGAGGCAGCATAATTACCTGACTCTATAATCAGATATTTGCTTTAGAAGCAAGCTTGGAACTAACTCAAAAAGAGAAGAGTTACCTGCTGATGGTGACATGAATTAGCTCCAGAAAACCCCAGGCTCCCCTTTGATAACACTGCTCTCAGTGCTTAGCGGAGCTCCCTCACACCATGTCAGTCTGCTTCACGCAGTTTGGATCAGCGTGGCCATCAGGCCATCTAACGGCTGCCACACGCACACTGGGCCAGCCACAAAACCTTTCCTTACGCTGCTCTGGGGAGGTTTCTGCATTACCTGTTGATTGGCCGGAGAACACACAAATGCTATCTAAATCTGATTCCAAAATCCACAAAGACTCCTGTTTGTACTGCATGTGACTACTCATCCTCCACTTAGAGGGAACGCTTGCTTCATCCTTGACATTGGAAACCCTGCCCCACTCCACTCCTTCCTGGGACTTAACAGAGGATATATAGGTTATTGGATTTCTTAAAAGTTTATCTCCTATGCTTATGCCTTCTCAAGACAACGAGGGCATTGCTATTTGCTGTTCTTCAGGACTGAGCATCTTAAAGTTGTAAATGTATTGGATCAGGTTCATGTCCTAGGAGGAAGGAAAGGTCGCTGTGACTCCAGATGACTGGACTGTGGCACAGCCTCCGAGAATTCAAGAACTGTTGCTCTGGCCCATGGTACCCAACTGTTCCTGGTAGCCCAAGTGAGCAGGAGATACAGTAATACATGATCCATAAATCAGGAACTGCAGATCAGGGATCAGGAACTTTATTCCTCTGTTCTAGGAAAAAGGCCACTGCAGGCATTAGAAAATGCACTTGGAGTTAGCATTAGTTTTCACACTGACCCCAATGAGGACTTAAATGGGGATAAGAAGAATCATTGGCCAGCATCTCTCAAATCTTTGACAAGTGCCTTAATCTCAGCAATTTCCTCTGAGAAAGCAATGTTGCCTCTGACTTTATATTTTGATAGGAGGAGTTCAAATACCGTATTTTTTGGACCATAAGATGCACCTAGGTTTTAGAGGAGGAAAATAGGAAAAAAATTTTTGAAGCAAAAATGTAGTAAAATATTTAATAACATAAATAACAATATTTCACCAATGTAAATGTAAACAGAACTTAACAGCAGCATTAACAACCATTATTCCTCCCAAATTTGGTGGGGGGAAAGTATGTCTTATAGTCCAAAAAATACAGTAGTTTCCCATTGGTTGTTGCTTCCCTACTGGTCCTCACTGTGGGTCAGAAAGAATGTGAGGATCCTGCCACATGCAGAGGATTTCCATCTCAGCTGAATATCCTCACAGTGGGCAAAGGACTACATGGTGAGTTTGGGGTCTCAATGGTGAACGTAAATTAGAATACATTTCTTCACATGGCCACCGTAAAGCACGACCCTAAAACAAACCAACTGCAGTGGTTTTCTGCACTTCCAGGAATTGGAGAAAACTCAGATCTACATTTTAAATATCCCAGAAAAGTTTGCAACTTTTCCTTCCTCCAAGGTATAGTCGCCCACTAAGCTGTGACTTCTCTTTGGGCAAGTTCACCTCTGTCAATGTGCACTGGTGACAGAAAAGAGCATTAGATAAAAGTGTTCAGGCTAAATTTGAGGCCTAGAGAATACTTAGGAGATGATAAAGTAGAAAGCAATGCCAAGGCGGGAGTCTCCGAGTACAGACACAGCAAGGAGGTGGGGTGTGTGACTTCTGGGAGTAGGTGGGGTGTGTGACTTCTGGGATCAGTGGGCCAAGATCTGGGCTATCATTTCCTAGGTCCTGACTATACCCAATTGAGTGGATGAATAAAAACTTCCAAACAAGCCATTTTAAACTGGAACTGCTCCACAAATTTGCATTTTGGAATTCCCATGGAATACCCTACTAGCTGCTTATACAGTGCATGTCCGATATGTTAACATGAGTCAAGCCATATTCTCAGGATACCGTGGAGAGACAGACAAAGCACAGGCTCTGCCCTCGAGGAGTATGCATTCTAGCAGGAGAGACAGACGTTAATCAAGTGGTCATGCAAGTAAACGTCAAATTGCAATTGTGATTAATGCTATGAGGGAAAGTAATTGGTGCTATAAAACCTAGGTCAAGTGTCCCTGTGAGGGACACTTGTCTGTGAGGTCTGAGACATCCTGAGGAAGTTTGTGTTGATATCAAAAGGACGAGTAGAAATTCATTAAGATTAACAGAAGTCATAAAGAATGCTTAAGGTGGAGAGAAGAACATAGCTCAGTCCTTCTGGGAGAAGAAATCCCAGTGACTATAGGGTTCTATTAAAAAGTCCAGGGCAGCCCAAGTGTGGGGTACAGGGAGGGGATGTTGGGAAAGTGTGAGGAGGGTGAACCAAGAGGTAGGTAGGACCAAACTGTGCATGATTTTAAAGGTAGAAAAAGTATGAAGCATTTTAAGAATGAAGGATGGTGACGTGTTCATATTCTGCATTTTAATACAATCAATCTAGCTCTAATATAGAGAAGAGAGAGAGTAGGTTGGCAGAGTGGGCATGAATAGATCAGATAGAAGGCTCTTGTAGACACAGTTAAAAAATAGTAACTTTGATTAGAACAATGGTGGAAGACATGGAGAGAACAGACAGATTCAGGAGCAGTTAAGGAGAATAAGAAAAACGGTACACTGATACTTTGAAAGGGTGTTAAGGAAAAGAAAGGGATTTAATGCTGATTATGGGAGGGAGGGTCCAAATGGTTCATTTGGATATTAGAATAGAAGATATTAGAATAGGTAATTTTGTGGGAGGATTTTACATACAAGAAACCAAAACAGAAAAGTGCCTATCTTTTTAAAAAATTTTCCTCAGTTTTATTGAATTATAACTTGCATATAACATTGTATAAATTTAACATGTACAATATAGTGATTTGATACATTTATATATTGTGGAATGATTACCACAAGTTTAGATAACATACATCACCTCACATAGTTACCAAGATTTTTTTTCCTGTGATGAGAACATTTAAGATCTCTTAGCAACTATCAAATATACAATAAGTATTACCATCCCGGAACTAATTTATCTTATACCTAGAAGTTTATACCTTTTGATCACCTTCACCCATTTCCTCCAGCCCCACCCCTATGTCTGGCAACCACAAATCTGATCTCTGTTTCTAAGAGTTTGATGTTTTTAGATTCCACATATGAGATCATATGGCCTTTGCCTTTGACTTTTTTCACTTAGCACAATGCCCTCACAGTCCATCCATGTTGTTGCAAATGGCAGAATTTCCTTCTTTTTGTCTGAATAGTATTTTATTATCTAATTCAAAATATTTACTGAGCACTTACATATGCCAAAGATTGTTGTAGATGTTGGGAATGTGGTTGTGAAAGACAAGTGCCAGTCTTAAAACTGGGTTTTACTGGATCAGAAATCTGTTCCTTAAGGACACCCAGGTTAGTCTTCAGTTGTCTCTTTCATGCCATTTTCAAACAATACACAATTCCTTTCTAAGAGAACAGTTGGGAATGAAATTGATTTTGTTTATAGATAAATTCACAAAAAGCAGCAATACAACAGAAATATTCAATTTGTCCCCACCCCAAAAGATATCATTCACTTGGGAGGTGATTCCAGGAAGCCAGAGGGCAGAAGCAGAGTGAGGATGTGATGGGGCTCTGAAGGGAAGCCAGCGGAAGTATGTCATTGATCTGGCTGTCACTCTGGAAAGCAGAAAGTCCTACTACAAATCCTCTCATATACTGCGTAGGATGCACTTCAGAATTTCCCCTCCAAGTAACAGGAGAATGAGACTCATCCAATGACTCACCACCATAGAGTCAGGAGTTGCTCCACTGGGCATTAACCCCCTGCAGTTTGGGCTTTGGTTAGGGGCAGGTTGACAAGATCCCGGTGCTCTAGGGGAAACTCTGGCACAGAGCAGCTGGGAGGTGCTGTGGAGACTTGAGGTGAGAAATTCAGACCGAAAGCTAAATAAGCTGTTAGCAAAATGTCTTGATAAAAGGACACTGCTGGATTTTGCATAGCTTTCATTGACATACAGTGTTAAAAAGCAATTACTGTATCACTACTCCTTCTTAGCTGACATTTCACATTGCAGTGGGAGGAAGTCAACTTGTGATATACATGAGGTTAATATATAAGGCAGAATTGCTTGATGAGGTTTTTTCTCGATCACTGGAAACTCAAACCATGAGAGGGTTGATTTTTCATTTTGGAAAAAAATTGTTCATGAGCTATGTCAATGTGACAAATACATCCCTGAGTTCACAGTTGCTTGACACAGCAAAAATTTGCCAGTCACTTGTAGCCCAGTGCAATCAGGCCAGCCTTCCCCCATCGTGAATGCTGTGTGATCTGGAACACGTGACATCCAAGATTTCTACGGGAAACAAAGCGAGAGCTGCAGGGTCGTGTGGAATGGTTTTAGGGGCTGGGCTTCAGAATGTCATCTGTCACTTTCATCTGTGCCCCATTGGCTGGTAATGTCATGTTCCCCAAACATAATTGCTATGGATGCTGTGAAACGTAATCTTCCTGTGGACTCAGGAAGAGGAAATAGTACGGTAACCACAAATATGTGGACTGGCCAAAACGTTTGGTAAGTGCTTATGGACCAGCGGCTGCACACTGGGGGGGAAGAGCAGGTTTACAGTTGTCTGCATGGAGAATGATACAATAATAATAATAATAACACAAGAGTGAACTTTCACATACAACTGTACTTTTGCCCCACCATATATATAACAATGAAAAATATAATTATGTGACTAAGCAGTTCTTTCATTCCCAATGACCTAAATTGTGAATTAGAATTTTTAATTCAATGGAAATAAAAGTAATAACAAGAAGAAACTGCCTAGATATATTGGGTTGTCCAAAAAATTTCATTTGGTTTTCTCCATACGATGGCTCTAGTAGTGCTTAGTTGTCTTTTACTTCATTTGAGACAACTTTGTTAGATTGTATTGTGGCAGCTGTCATCAGCGTGAATTAAAAAAACATATCAAAATTGGTGAATTTTTGTGCAGCCATTTTAATATTGAAGATGGAAGAAAATATGCAACATTTTCAGCATATTATGCTTTATTATTTCAAGAAAGGTAAAAACAACTGAAACGCAAAAAAAAAAAAAAAGATGTGTGCCGTGTGTGGAGAGGGTGCTGTGACTGATCAAACGTGTCCGAAGTGATTTGTGAAGTTTCTCGTACTGTTGACATTTTGGTCAAATAATTCTTTGCCGTGGGGCTGTCTCATGCATAGGATGGTGGTTGACAGCATCCCGGCCTCTGCCCACTGGAAGCCAACAGCAGGAGACAGCCGACATACTCAAAATACCCAGATCAATAAAATTATTGTTGAAAATGAAAACTGTATCTTTTATTTTATGTAAAAAACTAAATTTTTTTTACCAACCCCGTAATAACCAAGGTAGGTAAGCTAATTTTGGAAAAATATTGCATTGAATTCTTGTAGAAAAGTATATGATTACAAGTCACAATCCCCTATCTGCAACCCCCAAATCCACAGATCTTCAATTTTTTATAAGTTCATAAAAAATCCATTTAATGGTAGAACCTGACCTAAACAAAAATGAGGATGCTCATTTTATTTTGTCTTTCTTAATCCTTCTTGGTATGATGTTTTGCTATGGAAATGTTAACATTTTATTACCAGGTATTGCCCTTAACCCTACTAAATATGTTATATAATATAATGATCATGACTAGCATTCATTACATTTATAAAATCTGAACACAATTGAATACTAAAGTAGACCTGGTCCCTAGAGTTTCCAGTAATCTATTGTGGACTTATATTATTAATTTTATAAATAATTAATTTTTATGTGATTTTGTATACTAAGCTTCTTTTCATCACCTAAATGTGGAGTCCTGGTGTGTGCCCCAAACAAATGATGGGGTCAAACAGTGATGAAAGACTGAGGTGAACTTGTCTAACACAGCACTATATTCCTCTTTTCTCCTCCAAAACATAGCAAAGTGCCTTATTGAATTAAGTATCAAGGCCACTTCATCCGTCCATTCCCTGAATATTTAGGATTTACTATGTTCTAGGCATTGAATTATGCTTGGGAAACAAAGCAGACAGAATGTGATATGAAAGAATAAACAAGGCCTAGTGTACAGTCTGGCACTATTTTGTGCTAAATAAATATTTGTTCGGGAAATCAATCTCATGTCAGTTACTAAAGGCTGGGAAGGGTAAAGAAGTGTTGCAATCCAGAGTGGACAAAGTGGCTGCTTACTTACTAAAGGATCGAAATCGGTCTGTTTTAAGAGAAAACATTTAAGATAAAATTGGAGCAATGATCTCGAGCCAGTCATGCCTAACAGTCTTGTCAGATGAAAGAGCGTGAGTAGGGGCCCAAAAGCAATGCAAAGAAACTGATTATAGTTTCTGCCCAGCATCTATTTATCTTTCTTTGGCAACCTTCCCTGTTTTCCCTAGGCAACCATCCCGACATACTTTCAATCCAGGTGCTCCCGCTTGAATTGGCTCCATACCCATCACCAGATCTCAGGGCTGGCGAATCAGAACACAGACTCCCTCTCAACCCAGGTCAGACCCCTGAACCAGCAGGCCTGTGGGATGTCAGTCAGATTCACTGAGGCTACTGAGAGAGAGAGGGATGTGCGCTTTCCTGATGGACGTGAATCAAGGCCAACAGAGCACAAAAGAGGGAAACCAATAGAGGGGTCAGAAACCAGCTCTTTTTGTGCTGTAGGCAGTAGAATTAGGTGTTCTGACCCTTCAGCCTCAACAACGTGAAGGTACCCTGTGTGGTTGCAGCATTTTGAGTGAGAGGGTAGTGGCATAAAAGACAATTCAGGTATAAATATATCAATCCAACACAGTGTACACCTTAAACTTCCACAATGTTATATGTCAAATATATCTCAATAAAAATAACAATTAAGAAGAGTTAAATTGTATTGAAAATGAAAAAAAAAGCCACTAGCTTCAAGTTTTTTCTTTGAGAAGATGATTTTGGAAATGTAAACAGAATCCTTGTAGTCTTATAGACCTTATCAAGGAGTTCGCATTTTATGAGCATTGGAAATTAAGCATTTGAAGTAGAAAATTAACTTGATCCCATTTACATTTATTTATTTTTATTTTTATTTGTTTTAATTCACTCTGGGTCACCAAAATGGTGAAGTAAAAACTGCTGAAAATTCTCTCCTCCATAAATGAAAAAACTGATCAAAAAAAGTCAAAATTAACATTTTCCAAACTCTGGGAGCTGACCAAAGGCTTATAGCATCTAGGGAGAGTTTACACACAAAGAACAGTGGAAGCTTGGGAACAACAGCAAGCTTCCTGGCGCTTTAACCTGCCCTGTTCTCAGCCTCCCCTCTCCAGCTCCCAGGTAGCTCTGAAAACAGCCTGCGATGGCGATACAAACCAGTGGTCTGGTAGCCAACAGTGGTTAGAGTTCCTTTAAAACTTCTTTCCAAGACGATTGCCATTATTATGTTACCTCTCTAGTGGTTCCCTGGATGACCATTTTATTTACCTGACTCCGAGCTCACCCAGTAAGAAAAACCTGGGGCATTTGGCGAAAACTATTAGAGGCAAATTGCGACCTTCCTAGCTGCCTGCGGTACTGAACAACGGTTGGGGTGAGGGATGGGAGCGGAGGAGTGATTCTGCTCTAAGTATTTTTGGTATGATTCTAACCTTTAGAACCATATTAATGTTTTACACATGCAAAATGGGTAAATACGAACTAAATAAATACATTAAGTGGGTAGGTATCCCAGTAATAGGAGCACCCAAAGTGAATCAGGCAAACAAATGAATGAATCCATCCCTGTAAGTTATATAAATGTCTAAACAGTATGCTGTACACCTAAAATTAATATATATTGAATGTCAACTGTAACTGAAAAATTAAAAAGAATTTGAAAATGAATCCAGCTGTATGAAAAATGAGTAACTTAGCCATACTCAAGTGATGGGAGGTAGAACTCACTTATGAATTAGAATATAGTGTTTTGGCTATTTGCTTGAAGTTAACAGAAAGAATTCTAAATATTGTACTCCAGCAAGTTTGTTTGTTTGTTTGTTTTTACTTCGGTGTGGGTCTACCATTCTGAAACCTCGGTTGTGTGTTAGGACTGTGCAAAGAAGTGCAGATTTTGTGGATGACGGGAGCCATGTTTGTC
>CM052549.1:26736280-26918095 GCA_028533065.1 Trachops cirrhosus
GGTTCACTCCAATGATGCAAGACCCATCTTCCATTCAATCACTACTGGTTCCCTGTGCATTTTTCTTCATTAAACTTATTGTAGCCTGCATTTTTCATCTAATTTGTGACCAAAATCAACCAATTCTGTGAGTATCCTGATCACCAGTGCTTTGAACTGAGCATCTGATAGGTTGGCTATCTCTTGGTCGCTTAAAAGGATGGGTTCTGGGGCTTTCAATTGTTCTTCTGTTTGAGCCATCTTTTTGCTGTTTTTTTGTTTTTGTTTTTTGTTTTGTTCTTTTGGTCTTGTGGAGCTCCTGTAGTGAGGGGCGGGGCCTTAGGAGTTCACCAGGGCGGGGCACCCCAGTCGCTGGGTTGTGACGTTGTAAGTGGGACTTCTGGCCAAGATGGAGGCATAGGTAGACGCACTGTGCCTCCTCGTACAACCAAGATAGGGACAACAATATAGAAACAAAATAACAACCAGAACTGAAAGTTGAAGTGTGTGGAAGTCAGACACCCAAGGATTTAAAAATAGACATGTTCATCCAGACCGGTAGGAGGGGCGGAGTCGGGCTGGGGGAGGGACGCGGAGCGGAGAGCTGAGCACCCGGGGCGGCATGTAAGTCCACAGCAGGCAGACCCTGGGCGCACAAGCAGCAGTGGCTGGTGGGCCCCGGCCAGGGGGTGGCGACTGGCAGACCCAGTGAGGCGGCCATTGTGAAGCAAGGCACTGCGCACAACTCAGGGTCCCAGCGCCGGGAAATAGAGGTTTGGGTCACTGACTGACAAGGAAGGTTCCGAGGGGTGCACAGGCCCACCCACACCGGAATTGGTGCCAGGGGGGCCCAGTTAGCTTGCGGAAAGTGGCAGAAGGGTCTGAGGTCCTACAGAGATCAGAACAAGCGCCATTGTTCCCTCTTGGATCCCACCCCCACCCTGTGCTTTTATAAGTTCAACTTTTTAGCATCCCATATATAAGCAAGAAAATGAGGTATTTGTCCAATTGATTTCATTTAGCATATTGTCCTTGAGGTTCATCTATATTGAAGCATGTGGCAGAATTTCCTTCTT
Source organism: Trachops cirrhosus (assembly GCA_028533065.1). Taxonomy (NCBI): domain Eukaryota; kingdom Metazoa; phylum Chordata; class Mammalia; order Chiroptera; family Phyllostomidae; genus Trachops; species Trachops cirrhosus. The sequence continues at coordinate 26,737,336 of CM052549.1, forward strand.
TTTAAGGCAGCACAGTATTTCCTTGCACAGCTCTATCACATTTTCTTCATTCATCTGTCGGTGTGCACGTGGGCTGTTTCTACCTCCCGGCTATTGTGAATTGTAGGGCAGTGAACATGGGTGTGCACATATTTCTTTGAGATCCTACTTTGATAAACATATTTTAGCAATTACATAGGGGAAAACAGTAACTGTTACAACTCTGAAATCAACTCAAAATAAAATTCTCTCAAAATAAAAAAATCTTAAAAATATCACTCTAACTAAAATATGAAGAATGGCTAGAAGGGCAGAAATTGAATGCAGAGGAAAGAAGAGTAACCATTCAGGAGTAGAATGGAGAATAAGAAATGGATAGAAGTATTTGTCTTTGGGAAGCATTTTATACAGAGAATCGATAGGATTTGCTAACAGGTTAGAGATATGGGGGGAAAGGAATCACACTGACTTCCAGAGTTTTGGCCCTAGTTCCTGGGTATGTTCTTGATCCATTTACTGATTTTGAGAAGGCTGAGTGAAAAGTAAATATCAAGGATAAAATCAAGAGTTTATTTTTGAACTTTTTTTTCTAGTGACAAAGGTCAATTCTTACTAGGGTAGAGAGCAGGGTAGATGTTTCATCTCAGAAACATCAATGCCATCTGCCAGATTTTTGTGTATATAAGTTTGTGGTCAGTCTCTGAAACACACTTTACTGGCCACAACAGATAGTATTAGTAAAATGTTAACTAGGTATGTATACAAATGGTTGGTAACATCTATATCAGCGCAAAGCGTTCAAAGGTTCTGTCACGTATGAAGATAATGAAGTCCAGGGGTCTTGTTTTAGGTGAATGTGTAACAAAGGGCTATCTTAGACAAACCTAAAGGAGAGCAAACACATTTCAAAAGCAAATAGAGTCATGACCTAATTTATCTGTGGTGATTTCTCATGTAGAAACTTTATTGAAAAATGGAAATGAATGATTAAAATTGCTTCCACTTCGTGTTCAATGATCTGAACTTGAGATCACGTGCTCCTAGTCCAAGCCAAATAGTCAGAGTCATGGAGACAGAAGAATTCTTTATTGACTGTTCATGGAATTCCTAGTGAGATGTACAGTGTACATTAAGGCCATATCTTGATAGATGCTAATCATGGCTTAGACACTTAAGGTCTTTTTAAAAAGAGCTCAGATCTGTCATGTTTACCAACTCTGCCTCAGAGAAATGTTAAGTGCTTAAAAATAAAAATGGGATGGGAGATATATCCTTCAGCTACATTATAGTGTTTGTCTTATTTTCTGATGTGTCATTTACTGCTATAGTTCTGCTGCGTAACAAACCACTCCCAAAATAATGAGCATTTTTTTAAGTCACTGTGGGTCAATGATTTAGGGTAAGTTTGATTGAAAATTTCTTCTAATCTAATTTGGATTTCCCCATGTGTCTTGGATGGAGCTGGCTAACTACTGGCTGATTTAGGATGGCTTCAGTGGGGATGGTGGGCAACCTTGCTTTCTTCCAAATCCATCTATCTCATTTAATTAGGCTGGCATGGACATGGTCTCATAGCAGGGCAGAAACACAGACAAGAGTAACTTCATCATACAAAGGATTAGCAGGAAATGTGCATCTTCTTTCAAGATACTCTTTGTGATGCATTTGCTAACATGCCATTGATCAAAGTGAGTCAGCTGGCTGAGGCCTAAATCAGAGTGGTAGAAGAATACAAGATCACGGGGTTGACTGTGAATATGGCTAGGCAATTAACTGAGGCCACTGATGCAATCTATCACCATAGTCTGCACACTGGTCCTGATTATTCACTTTCCTTCCACACGCAAAATCACTAAACCCCTTTTAGGACTCCAGCTTCTCATTCAAACATGGCAACAGCTTACAAAGTACAGGATTTTATGATCTGTATCAGTTTCAGAGGCCTTTTCTTGGACATGGTTCCTCTTGATAAGGAGACATATATCAAAACTGTGAGTAGTCTGCCCCACTCCCACAACTCTATGTGGAATGGTGGGACAGGGACTTATAAATACAAGTCGATGCTTTTTTTTTTTTTTTTTTTTAAAGAGGGATGCTTTGGAGACATAGATACTTTGGAGTCATTGATTTGTTTTCAATTGCTGAACAGAAATTATCACAAACTTAGCAGATTAGAACAATACAAATGAATTATCTTATAGATTCCATGGGCCAGGAGTCTGGGTATGGATTTGGTGAGTCCTCTGCTCAGGGTTTCTCCAGGCTGACATCAAGGTGTTGGCCTGGGCTATGATCTCATCCAAGACTCAGGATGCTCTTCCAAGCTCACTGATTGTTGGAAGAATTCAATTCCTTGTGGGTGTAGCACTGAAGTGCTTGCTCTCTTGGTGGCTATGGGTTGGGGACAATATCAGCTCCTACTGGTTGCTCTCAGTTCTTTGTCATATAGCCCTCTACTCAGTTGTTTACAACACTGTATGGTAGTTTTTTCTATCTACAGTTTCACTTTTTGTGGTTTCAGTTACCTATGGTCAATCATAGTCTGAAAATATTAAATGTACAATTTAATTTAAAAGAGCTCAGCTGCTCTTTTAAGGGCTCACTTGATTTGGTTAGGCTTATGCAACACAATGACTTTGTAAATTAAATAAAACTCAACTGATTAGAAACCTAATTGCAACATATTTATTAGTCTCTCCCATACTCCATGCGAATGGGGGTGACAGAGAGCATAATTACACCACAAGTGTGAATATTGGAAGCTATCTTAGAATTCTACCTACCGCTTGCCCCAAAGATTCATGTTTTTCCCAAACATTTGCTTTTTTCCCAATGTCCTCAAGAGTCCCACTCTGATATGGCATCTATTCAAAGTAAACCATTCTCATCATCTAAGTCTAAATTTCATCGTCTTATCGACTGAAAGTCCACAATCTCTTTACCAGTGTTATTTAAATCAGATGCTAATGAGAGAGACTCCTGGGTGTAATCTAGGAAGTGCAGATCTTGCAGTGTGATTCCTTGCAACCTGCGGCGCTGTGGCACTGAGGAGGCAGGTGAGACTGTGCTGAGTGTCAGCAGGTAGGGTGCATTAAACGCACTTCTGACTTACCATGTTTTCCATCTGTGATGGGTATGTCAGGACATAGCCCCATCGGAAGTCAGGGGGCACCTGTAACACATTGTGAAACCTCTGTAATGAATACTGTGTGGGGCTGTTGCAGGAATAGCTGGTGACACAGAGTAAAAGTCCATCAATGGCCCCGCAATCGTGAGTGAGTTTATTAGCATCTAAAGTAAATGTCAGAGGAGATGGCTGTTTAATGCATACTGTTGGCAAGAAGGAAGTCTGAAATGAAATTAAGTGAGCTCCCTACTTTATATCATAAGATACAGAAAAAAATACAAGTGATTTCCTTTATCACTTCCGAGTGGAAAAATCTTTAGCTACTCAAAAACTACTCAAAATCCAGCCATAAAAGAAAAAATTTACAACATTTTCCATGTACAGGGTGGGGCAAAAGTATTTACAAGGTTTACAGTTGTTCATGTGAAAAACAGTATAATAATTAAGAAATAATAATATAAGAATAAGCTGTGTTTTGCATAGTCACAACTGTATACCTACTTTTGCCCCACCCCATATATTAGAAAAAAGAAATTCTGTAAAGCAAAAAACAGACCGAGAAAAACACAAAGGGCTAATCTCCCAAACATGTAAAGAATTCCTCTAAGTTGATAAGAAAAGAGCCAACAATAGATAAATGGAGAAGCAGTATAAGCAAACTGCTCACAGAAATAAAAATACTAATTCCTTTGAAGTGCATGACAAGAAGCATAACACATGTTGGGGTCCTGGGCCTGCGGCAGTGCGGAAGTGTTAGCGCGCTGCTGGCCGGGAGTAGAAACTGCTAGGGCCCCTCAGCAGGACAGTCTTGCGTAAACATCAAAATTAAAAATGCATATACCCTATGACCCAGATCTGGGAACTTACACGTATACTCATATTGGTGGAAAACGGCATATCAGTAAGGCTATTCACTGTAGTGTTATCTGTAATAGTAATTGGTTGGAACTGATTAATAAGGGAATGGTGGATTTCTTTATTGATAAGGAAACGCTGTATCAATACAGGAACCCATAAGAGAATGGTGCACTGGTGATGTGACCCTTGTGCCATCTATCACCATGCCATGGTCACAAAGAATGGCAAGACTACACATTGATAGGGAAAGATCTCCAAGGAATACCACTAAGTAAAATACATGCACTCACACACAGAAAGCTGGAGAGTGTGGTGCATTTCATGTTAACATCGGCAAAGGAAGAACGTGTATTCCTATTTGCTTGCATAAAGGAACTTTGTAAGAATACATAGAAAGCTACGTGTAGAAGCCACATGTAGTGGGGAAGTAATAATCACGAGAATTAAGCAGATGAGGGACTGTGGAGGAAAATAAAACTTTTCACTATCAGCCTTTGGTATTTTTTTTTTGAGTCATCTAAATATGTTCTCTGTTCAAAAAGAAATACATGAAAAGAAATCATGAAGGAAGTTGACCTTGAAAGAGGAGGCCACGGGACACGGACTGGCGCCAGTATACATTCCTATTTCTATCCCCACATATCTCCCCTGGTATTTTAAAGATGACCAGAATGTGGAGAGGCTTACTCACCCTCTGGTGTCTTCTTTCTATCTCCCCTTATAACTGCACTGGTATTTACAAGGCTAGCACCTTGCCAAAAATGAAGTGTACACATGCTTCATGCGGGAAGTTATGGGCAGTTTTAATTTTTGTTCCAATAATATGCCTGTTCCTTTTACACGTCCTGTCTCCGATAATATTAGAACTCTGAGGGGGGAATTAAAGATAACCACTGGAATGGTAGAAGCAGGGTATAAAAGGTTTAAATCAGTAGAAAAGAAATAAATCCTGGGTGATTGCAATGTGTTAGAAAAGGGAGAATTAAATGACAACAATAAACAGTCATAAAGAAAATAGTAATAGGATGGAAGGAGTAACACTAAATATTGGAGTTGGCAGAATAAACACGGGAGTGTAAAGTGGCTGGAGATACATGCGGTGCAGCTGTTCTGTTTGGTTGGTTGAATGTGCAAATTTAAACAGTAACTGACGGGGGGCCTACAGTCAGGGGAGCATTTTCTCGGCACATTGGAAACCAGGAGACCCATCATGCCACCTGTTACACCACGAGGAGCCGTGGGGATAGAAAAGACCTGGCCGAGAGGCTCCTCAGAGAAAAAAACTTGGAATTCGCTCTTAATCGCAGGCAGATGGGCCATCTATGGCCCGATTGCTGCTCCGTGTAGCACTGACTCAATCATTTAATGCCACAGAATGTTTAAGGAAGGTGCGACCAAAAAGCAACTGTGGCATGTTAAAAAAATAAAGAAAAAAGGAAAAAGCCTCAGTAGAATGACCAGCTTAGAGGAATGCTGCTTCCTAATGTCCCCTCCGAGTTAAAGGGTTTAGGTAATGCAGCCCAAGGTGATGGAATGAAGCCGTGCGCTGTATGGGATCATAAACTGTAAACCAGCCATAGTTGGAGAAAATTCTTGTTTTTTTTTAAAAAAAAATTAGAATATAAGAATATTAAAAGTAGGTTTATTCATTTTAAAAATTTTTTTCAATTTGCCTTCTAATTTATGGCTTTTCTTTTGAGGAAGAGAAATACTTTTTAAAAAATAAAAGTATTACAATTATGTTCATGTTGCTTTTTTTTTAAAAAAATATGTTTAAACAAGCTGTTCTTTCTGTACCAGAGATTAGATAAAAGTAAGTTGTGTTTTTTCCCTCCTTTCCTAGCTTAAAATTCTGTTTATTATATTATCAGTTCTCATAAAACTTTATTCCCTGTTTTTTTTTTCTGGTCCCTTGATGTAGCCCATAAATTTAACTGTAAATATCTGTCTTTCTTTTTCATAATCAAGCACAAATACTTCCCTCGTCGTTCTGTGTGGTGGCCGGGGAGGTGTGCTGCCCAGCTGATCCCTTCACAGACCCCGCCGTGAGGCCCAGCTCTGGGAGGGGCCCCCTTCAGAAAGGGGTAAATGATCCCGGTCAGCTGTGGGAGGCAGGGCTGCTTCTACATGACGGCAGAGGGGAAGAATGCATGTGGAGCTGAGCTCATCCACTTGGTTTTACTCGATGCCCCCTTGTCCCACGGTAACTGTGCATGAACATGTGCATCAACCCCAGCTAAAAAAGAGCATGATTAGCAACAGCCCAGACCCTTTCGGAAGGAGAATTTGTATGACAACACCAGGTGAGCCTGCACAGCTAAGGGCAAAGGGGGTGTAGAATTCATAGCCGAGGAAGGAGATCTGAGCATCAGCTGTGGCCCAAAGTAATGGAACTAACTGCAGAAATAGGCACTGTAGTTTGTCTTAGGAGCCTCTCTTTATAAAATGGACTTTCAGGAAAAAAAGGGCCCATGGAAATCATGTAGGATGAACTTCCTGAAAAATGTGTGCATGTGGATTTGTGTACAGCACCAGGGGTGAACTGTGATGGCTATGGAGATGCCCCGTTTGCACACCCCTTCAAGAGAACCCCACATCTGTCTCCTGGGCTGCTCCCAGCCAAACAAAGGGCATGGCGAGGGGTTCACAAACTCAGCTGTTCCCCTGATGCACGTTCCTCTGAATGGGTCATCTTTGCTCTGGGGGTCCGTGACAGCCAGGCTAAAACGTTCTGTTTTGTGCAGTCAGAAGCTCCTCTTACCCACATTTCTAGCCTTTCCGCGCTCCTTTCACAGGTGTCACAGGGCATTGTGGTTGGTGGGAAACAGAGGAATCAAATGGCTAATGAATTCTGAGATTGAACCTTTTAACATAAAAGACTAATAGTCAAAATAGAAGACAAGGGGCAACTGGGGGCAGTATTTGCAAAATTAGACAAAGGGCTATCATCCTTCCTATACAAAGCACACTTAACAGATTACCAAGAAAAGACCAGCTTTAAATTACAGATGGATAAAGGAAATAGACATTTTATTAAGAGAAAAATTGAAAACTGAAAGTAATTGTAGCTTCATTGTCTTATTGATTCAACCACCAAAAAATTACCTTCCCTCAAAGAACTCCTTCACTATGCATGAGAATTTTCCAATGCTTAAATATCTCCTGAGAGGCCCTTGCATTGAAGAGGCACCTTAACATTGCCTTCTTTTAGGGTACTTGGTAAAGGGGGCAAAGAGGGAAGTATAATCTCCCATCTTGAGTGGTCCACTGAACACCCTCTCCCAGTTCCATGTTCCTTCTTGCCAAAGGTCTTCTCTGCCAAGGCTCATGGTTCGCTGCCATAGATCACAGACCGGGAATCCATTGGTTAGAGGCGCCTAAAAGTAACGCTGCCGTTGCTCAAGGCTTCTTTCTGTATGTAGGGGTGGGGTGAGGGTTGATCAAGGGGTACCCTTACTCTCCTTCCAGGTACCATCGTATCAGTTTCCTTTTGAAGGAGTAGGAAAACTAAAGCCACAAGAAATAGAGGAAATCTCCTGAATCCTCCAGCATCCTCCAGGAAAAGGGGGGCAGGTGAGCCTACATCCTAGTGGGGAGTGCACATCTGATTCACGGTCCAGAATGGAGCCGTGTGTCCAGCCCAGATGCTCTCAGAGCAAGAGCATGATGACGTGGCAGCAAGAATCAAGTGTCCACCAGAGAAGTCACTGCCGGGTCCTGAGGGCAAATGTGTACCAACGTCTAGAAGCTGTGGCCTGGCATCTGGTTCCCAGAGCAGTAAGTTCCAAAATGGAAACAGAATTGGCAGTCAGGGAAGGAACCAGCAGATACCACTAGAATCTTTGGTAATCTTAAAAAAGAAAAAAGTAGGGACAACATTTGCTAGAAGAAAGACGGTGACATGGCAGGGGTGGGAGGAGGAGAACTCTCAACCTGGTTTTCATGAAGAGTTGTGGCGAACTGTGAACACTGGCTGCTGGGACATTTCATGAGCTATTTTGGATATGCCTCTACTGCTTGTCCAGGCTGGGGGGTCTGAAGAAACACTATGAGCACCTCACAACTGTGTTCCAAAAACGGATGTAAGATGGCTTACGGGGCTTGTCGAAATACAGCCAGGTCACATCATGTGAAGTAGATGGAAGGGGGAGAGGGGCAAGACTGAGGCTAATGCAGATAATGAAGACCAAAGTGTCCTGTTCTCTGGGATGGAGCACAACGCCCCCAAGAGCTTTTTATCAGCAGACGTGAGAAAGCCAACTCACAGTGTCCATAAGATAGTAGCAAATGAACTGTTCAGGAGAAAGACAAATATGCCAATACAAAGTCCAGAATGAAATTACCCTTGAGAGTCACATAAAGAGGCCATTGTGTAACGTAATCAACGTTCTCACAGTTGACACAATGATGAATTTCATAGAACTGCTTTGTCAAGTGCCCTCACTGCTGACCAATGGCTTCAAACCGAAGAGAAATGCTAGGACTACATAAGGAAGATAAATGTACAGGTGGACTTTGCTAGGTGCTAGCCTGGCTTAATTATGGGGTACATTTGAAATGATCTGAGGAAAGATAAAAAGCAAATCTTTAATGTTCCTTTACAAGTAATGTTCCTTTTGGCTGTTTGCCACAGCCAAAGCCGTAGCTGATTGATGTGAGGTAGCTGGGAGTCTGATACTGAATAACCTAACCCGCAGTTCAGCTATTCCAGGGATCAAAGTGGCCCTAACAGGACATTGAACTAGCGTGGGAGTGACATCTTTTGGGGGAAGTTTGAGTCCAACAATCAGTAGTTTCTGAGGGGAATACTCTTGAGAGCTTGTCCAAGATTCTCTCTAGAAACAGAAAAACTAAATATGCACCCTTACACTGATGGGCTGCTTAGTTTCCAAATTTCTGCACACCATAACCAAGTCTTAATTAATATTAGACTGAAAAATGTGTAAGGAAGGCATAACTAAACATAGGGGTCATTTAAAAAAATCTCCCAACTCCTGAAAAGCATCCATAGAAATTTTAGTTCTGAATATGGTGACTTCCTGATGTTCTTCCAAGTAAAATTTGCATGAGGAACATCAAGGTATCTGAGTGAAGTGACTTTCTGTATAGAATTAATCAGAAACTCACTGAACTTTGGCAAATATCTTGGTTTTTCTAAACTTTTAAGAGCTCTATATATACTCAGAATATTAAATTTTTGTCAAATCCTCATGCTCTCCAATTTTCCAGCTCGTATTTTTTTCTATTTATATCTTCTGGCATATTGCTTTCAGATTTTTATGCAGTGGAATGTAGCAATTCTGGTTTTACCTTTTGCTTTATCCCTCATGGCTCTTTCCCCATCTTGAGCTATTCCCACACATTTTCTACTTTGTATTTTACAACGTTAAACCCATTAATCATCTTAAAAGTCTTTAGAGTAGAAACAGGAATTTACTGCCCCCCACCCCATCGTTAAGCAAATGTCTTGGCACCAAAGAACATTTCTACTTTTCCCTAGTAATATGAAATAAAACTATTACCTTGTTTTAATATCTTTTGATAAATGTTTCTCTATGTCCTCTTCTGTCCATTAATGTTTATTCTTGCATGTTATTCCACACTGCCATAACTATAACTTAATACATCTAAATACCTAATTGTACCAGTCCTACCCCTTCCATTACTCTATTTTAATATTTTCTTTAGTAGTCTGTCCTACGTATTACTTCCTTTAAGTGTCCCCTTTTTAAAAATTCTTATCCCAGGACATTTCCTCATTGTTTTCATTTTTATTAATAATTTATTTTTTTAATCTTTAGTGTATTTTTTTCCATTACCATTTAGTCTCATACCCTGAGGGAGGGAAGGAGGGAGGAAGGGAGGGAGAGAGAGACATCGAATTGGTGGCCCTCTGGCACGCACCCCGACCAGCAATCACAGCGCCACACCAGCCAGGGCTATAGTTCCCACTTTAAATTTTGTAGTTTCCGAGAAAGTGCACCAAGCGCTGGACCCCTCAGACTCTAACAAAGTGTTTTCCCATCACGTTTTCTCTCCCAAGGGATAGTGTCCTGAGGCGGGAATGCCACTGAAGGAGGGAAGGAAAGGAAAAGGTGGGTTCTTAGTTCTGGTCTGCTCTCTCAACACCAGAGATGCAGCACTATCTCACCCTTGAATCCCCTAGGAGAAACCCATTGCGCCACTGCCAACACTATCTTCCAAAACCTATCTAGTGTCACAGAGGAGAGTCTATTTCTTTTATTAGCAGGACTTTGACCCTATAAATTGTCAAATGAAACAAAAAACCAAATTGGCCTACTTATGAAGAAAGCTATAGTTAAAAATCAAGTATTCACTGCCATTAGACAGAAAGTAGAACAAAGATGGCTAAGAACTAAAAAAAAGCTTCATGTATAGAATCAAACTTTATTTTTATTGTATGATGGCATAAGCCTTTAATACAACATAAACATTTATACTACTGGAGATATTCTGAATGTGAAAATAAAAATAAAAAACAAATTGTTATATTTTTCTTCTTGGTTTATCTTAAATTTGGAATGAAAATCTCGATACCATTTTTTTTTACTAAGATGTAAAATGTCAGATTTTTCATTGTGATGTTTAGTACAATTTTATCTTCAAATCCTTTAAAGATGAGGGGTATTTGATTTTATTATTTCATAGTCCCCAAAGTTCTTGATAATTGTTACTTTTGAACATGGATAAAATACCTGAATGACAGTTTTTAGATTTTTAAGACAACTATTACTAATGTGCACGTAGAATTCGGGTATTTCAATTTTGTCAAATTCCAGGTTCTGGACCATTATCAATGGCAGTTATATAATGAATCTCCTCATTTTTACTATCATTATTAACATGAAAAGGTAAAACAGTGGTTTTTTTGGGGGGGTAAGATTTGAAAAACTTTGAAAAACCAGAAAAACTCCTTCAGGATTTTGGGAATGTAGCTGACACCACTTTCTTCTCTGGAAATCGTTGTTCACATGAGAAAATGAACCAGGACACACCTTACCAAGTAAGTTTTCCCAAATAAAAATTATCCTAAGAATGAAGAACAAGTTAAGCCATACATTTATGCAATCATTTTCAATGTTTTTGCAGATATTCAAACTGGTAAGATGAGGTGAATTTCCCATCAAAATCAACTATCTTTATGTCAGTCTTTGCAATTAAGCTAAGAAGGTCATTTTCTCTTGAATGGTGTCAAGAATTCAATCTCTCTCGATAGTTCCAAAAATCTTTGGGTACAATGCCACGGAACCTCCCATTGCACAGCAGGTCCCATGTGGCACATCCGATTTAGCAAGCAAAACACTGACCTGTGCATAATACAAGCCACGGGACGCATTCAGTTCATCTCAATGACTATATCCAAAATGCCATCTAGTCATTTCCAGGGAATGAAATGAGTAGACTTAAGTTCCGTATCCTTGTGAAAAATCACTAATTTTTGTTTTATTTTCTAAGTCTAGGGATCACCACAATAGCACTTTGTTATTAACTTTATTAATATCAGCCTATATCAAACTTTAAGACATTCTCAATCCAATCAATAAACCATTTCCTTATAATGAACGTGACATAACTGTGTTTCAGTCACTTGGTTACACTAGAATTCTCACTAAAAGCAGAAATAAATTTAATTAACTAGATGTTATTATTGATACCTACTTTCCCACAAATTATACTTTTCATAAAGTTTTTTTCTGTAAGTTGTCAGCCATAGCTCCATATACTGCGGGAGATAATAGTTTTCCCAGTTAGTCTTCTACTTTCAATATCTTATTTCTTTTTGGCATATGATTTCTGCTACCTTCAATGGATATGCTTTTAAAACTTACCATCTGTTCAATGTTTTCATGCATTTTTTTCACTTAACATATATCTGAATTTCACAGTATTACACTTTAGAAAATTTCACTTGTATTCAAGTCCTGAAATTTTAGGCTTTCGCTTAATTTATTAATATGATTTTACTTATGCTGACACTCACATACACATTTTTCTATGCACTGGCAATTGTTTTGGTGTTTATGTCACAATGGTTTCTGTAAGTAGGTATTATTTGACAGTCACAATACTCTTGTTGAACACAGAGATTTGACTTCCACTAAAAGCACAATCTTTTTTAATATACATGGTTTTCTTGGTTTATCTTTTCATATTCATACTTTTAATGGTGACACAAGTCCAGAAGAAATAATTCTCTACTGTAAGAAAAATAAAAGTGTAAACGCAATGACAAGTGGCGGCCCCAGCATAGAGCATGAGAACAAGGAATGATGGAACCCACAGTGAGTAAGACTGACTTCCCACCTGGTAGGGCTGGGGCTCAGCTCTGCGGGTGGTGGCTGGCAAGTCAGCGAGACCCTAACCCTGCTGCACACCCACTACACCCCTGGCTGCGTAAGTGGGTTACATTATTTTTATCACATTATGCATATCAACATCCTAAGTGCCAAATAAAGGTAGCAGTTTTAGCCTCTTGTCCAAATGGCTAAGGAAAAGGGAAAGTATTTTCCCAAATGCCTTGTCATTTCCAGGGCTGCCAACCTGCCTTGAATAGGGTTGGTATTTGACACCAGTTTTTGCAGCATTCATTAATTCATTCATTCATGGCAAATACTTGGGGGCCATTGTTCTAGAAGCTGGGGATACCATAGTGAATGAAACAGAAAAATACCTGTCCTTAGACTATATTCTAATGGAGGAAAGATGAAAACTGGAAAAGTAGATAAAAGGTATAAATATGTCAGAACTATGGAGAAAAATAAAGCTATTACAATAATTTAGAAAAGAGCCCTGGCTGGTGTGGCTCAGTGGATTGAGCACCAGCCTGAGAACAAAAGGGTCGCTGGTTGATTCCCAGTCAGGGCACATGCCTGGGTTGCAGGCCAGGTCCCCAGTGGGGGCGTGCAAGAGGCAACCACATGTTGATGTTTCTCTCCCTCTTTCCCCTCCCTTCCCCTCTCTAAAAATAAATAAATAAAATCTTTTAAAAAAATAACAACTCAGGAAAGCTAGTAGTATTTTGGAACAGGGTGATCACATTGGAGTGGATAAAAAGTGGTTGAATTACTGAATTATGAATGTATTTTGAAGATGAAGCTGACAAGATTTACTAAAATATCAGATGTTGGGTATAAGAGTCAAATTTTTAAAAACCTGAGCAACTTGAAATATGTAATTGCTATTTACTGAGAAAAGAAAGATTATGGATGCTCTTGTTTTTGGCCAGTAGTGAGAAAGCTTAGTTTTGGTTCAGACTCATTAAATTTGAGTTGTCTTTCAGATATTCAAATGGAGAGGTGAAGTAGGCAGGTAGTTATTGGAATGTGAATTTCAGGGAAGAGGTTCAGACTGAAGATATAAATGTGGTAGTCATCAGCATAAAGTCATGTGACTAGGTGGTTGTCACCAAAGGTGTGAGCACAGGTAGGTCTGAGGAATGAGCTTAACTGTAGTTTAGAGGTTGAAGGGTGTGAAAAAGACCCAGGACACACGACCTTGAAGAAATGGCTACTGCAGTAGGGAGAAAACAGGCAATGGTGATGTTCCGGAAGCCTAGTGAAGGAGGATGGTCGAAAAGGGAGGTGGTAAATCAACTGTGTCAAATACTGCTCACAGGCCAAGCAGGGCAAAGACTGAGAATTGATCATAGGATTTAGCAATATGGAGGTGCTTGTTGATCTTGACAAGAGCAGTTCAGGTTTGCAGAAAAAGATAAATGAGGCAGTAGTTTTGGAAAGGCAAGAGATAAAGAGGAATTTTGTTTTTAAGATTGGAGAAATAAAGCTAGAACTTGGCTGATATCAGGTCAAGCCTCTATCTACTTTGTGTAGACAGCACCTTACTGTATCTGTAAGAAAGGTCATCCTGTTTCTGGCTTGCAAATGTACTGAAGGAATAGAAAATAGTATCGAAATGCTGAGACCAGGTAATTAATGCTAGAATAGTTTAAAAGTGAGGGTAATGAAAATACTGGTTTCACAGAGAAGGTGGAGTTTAAATTGTACTTAACAAAATGAGTTGGATTCAGGTAGATGAAAAGAATGTGAACAAAGGTTAAGAAGAGTATGATATGGCCTGGCTGAAATTCCTATCACAAAGAGGTGGGTGATAAAAAGTGGAGGGCTTTCACTTCCAGCTGAGTTCTGGCTTTATTGTTTTGGCAATGAACATTAAAAGGGTTAAATAATCTATCCATGACAGTGCTAGAATTAAAAATTAAAATCTTATTAATAGCTTTGTGACTATATTTAGCAATTTTCATTATTAGAAAATTCTCTCAAATGTCTTCTAAATAAGGACCGCTAGGTATTACTGAAGTTAAAGCTGATGCAACTAGCTAAAATATGGTACTTACTCTTGTGCGATGAAGCGAAGGGTTTCTACTCACGCCTCCATCTTCATTATACTTATTTTTAAGCATGAAAATGTTGTCTTACACATGACAGAAACACTTCTAAGTAACCAAAATTTCCTTTCAAAATTTTGATTATATACTATTTTTATCCTCTGAAATGGTATTTTATAAATGAGATATAAGATATAAATTATTCCTAACTAATCTACTAGATATTTTATGCTCATAATATCCTCAACTCTACTTTTGGAAAATAGTCTCTTGTTTATACCACTTTATGGATGTAACTTTTAAGGTACTTTTCTAATATTTCTAATTCATATAAGACACTAGAAGAGATTTCATGAAAGACAAGGATTTAAAGGTGCTTTTCAAGTGTGAGTATCCTAGGAAGTTTTCACCAATCATCAAAAATCACCCCAAATATAACAAAACTCATTATTTAGAATTTTGAAACAGCTGTCAAGATCAATTCTGCAACAAGAAAGCATTGGGCTACATTTGAAGCAAGCACCTTTTGGGGCCAACAGCAGAACTCTCAATGTGATTTATATTACAGGAAATCTGAGTAACTAAACAAGCGTTTTCTTCAACAAGGGCAGCTGTTAGGTTGAGCCATGCAAGCCTGCCAAAATTTCTACCACGGGTAGGTCAAAAATGATAGCATATTGGTGACTTAACACTGTTCAACATAAAAATCGCACTTGGCTCCCCGAGGTTTCCTAGCTGGACAGAAGTTCCCATCTAAAGGGGGAGGGGCAATCTAGAGGGGCATTCTCCTAGAAACTGCATGTTCTTTTGACAAAGTGACTTTTATTAAGTGTCACTTTTCTTTTTTTTTAAATATAAATTTTGTAACAAATTATACATACATTTTTGTCATTTCTTTTTTTAATTTTATTTACTTATCTTTAGAGGTGAAGGGAAGGAGAGAGGGAGAGAAATATCAATGTGTGGTTGTGTCTCATGTATCCCCTGCTGGGAACTGGCCTGCAACCCAGGCATGTGCCCTGACTGGGAACCAAACCTCGATCCTTTGGTTCACAGGCCCGTGCTCAATCCACTGAGCTACACCAGCCAAGGCTAACTGTCACTTTTCAAAAGAATAATAATAACCATAATTATTTTAAAATGGTTATTAAATAATTATTTAGTCTTAATGGTTTAGAATCTAGTAAAGAAATGAATATGAACAGATATAGTTATCATTAGAGTTTATTTTACCAAACTTAAAAGCTTCCTATGCTAACATGGAATTAAGCTTATTTCTAGAGAAAACAATTCACGTATCTTTAAAATTTTAACTGGTCAACTTATCTTACAATGGGATGGTAGGATGCAAACGTTATTTTATAAAAATAGGCACCTAAAGCAAATAATAGGATCTAGCTCACAGGTACAGTGAGTGGTTTTCTGTGGAGGCTTTGTATTTTTCATGCCATGTTGGCTATCTATAAAAATGGGAAAATTTGGCAAAAGACACCAGAAAGTGTTGGGGTATATTTGAGGCAAGCAAGTACCTTTTGGGGCCAATGGTAGAATTCTCAATGTGATTTATATTATAGGAAATCTGAGTTTAGAGAACCTTGGTGGCTTTGTCTCAATTTTAGCATATCTAAATACTCTGTCAAATAACTTTTTCTGGAGAATGGTATGACTGAACAATGCATGCAGTCGGTATTTGAGTCAATGCAGAAAAAATACTAAAACGTGTACCTTACAGAGGTGCTATTGCTACAGCAACTTCTGCCATAATAACCTCTTATCCGTAAAAACTCATGAAGAAAATAAAATACAAATAGAATGCATTTTAATTAGAAATGCACAATATTTTAACTATTTTATATAACTATATAAAAAATGAAACAGTGGGGCATTTTAAAGCAGAGCACGTGATGAAGTGACAGGGTTTACCAGTTACTAAGCCTAAGTTCCAGGCTTTGGTTCAAAGAGCAGGGAAAACTTGCTTGTTTAGTCCCTTCGGTGTCACTGTGGGAGACATTAGTGCTTCCAAAACACCAGAAATACCAGTCATCTTTCTTTTTCAATTGTTTCATCAGGAAGAATCTTTTTCAGGTGATAAAACTTACAAGCTAAATTAAAATGCACTCTATCCATTGGCAGGCCACACCAGCAAGAATAATGCGGTCGTGGTACTTGGAAGTTTTTGATTTATAACTATACTATTCTCTGCTTATAAGGCTGCAGTTCAGGAGGCAGAGCAATGAATCATTACAATTGTCTATCTCAGAAATGTCAAAAGATTAAGTAAGGGCAGACGAAGAGAGAAAAGGAAAGAACATACTTTTCTGTCCAAGAAATAGTCCTCAATTAGTGAGAAGGAATCACTAGCACATAAATCCAGTGCTAAAAAAAACAGTTAAATTTTAAAAATCTTCAAGTAAGACTACTAATAAATCATAATGCTTAAATTTCTGGGTTGAAAGGCACATTATTCTCCAAAGCTCTGATAAGTAAATTATTCCTTTTTCAACTGTCATAATGTTCTACCCCTATATACCGAGAGTTTGAAAAAGCAAATTTAAGTTGAGGAAATGAATTAAGACATTTAAACAAATCATTAATGGATCCAGCTTTTTTTAAAAAAGAACACATATAGTTTAATTGATACTTTGCCAATACAAAAATAAGCATCCACAGAACGTTTATTTACTGTTTAAATTACTCCATATTTTCATATACCACGAACAGAAAATATATTTTACCCCACACATAGTAAGAGCAAACAAGTGCAATCTTTCAAACATTAAAAGTCATAATAAAATCTGTACAACAGATAAATAAATTTATACCTCTAATAGTTAGTTTGTAACAACACCAAACCAAACCAAACCAAACCAAAAAACATATTGCCCAAAGTCACCGGTTTACTTAAAATTCTACTGATGGTTGTACATCTCAATCCTAACAACTGGAATCTTTACGAGACTACACAAGTTTAGATTGATAAATACCTTTTTAAAAACAGGAGGGAGTAATAGGAAACAACAAAATGGTTATAAAGAGTTTTCCAAACATTGGAAATAATATATAAAAATTAGTCAGGGGAAAATGTATTAAGTGGATCCACAGGGTAACTGATATTACACTGGTGTAGCTTAAGAAAAGGAAACAGGTGAATGGTTGCACTGGAAAGAAAATTTGGCCTTTTTATAAAAAACAAACAAACACATCAACAATGATAAACCCTGTCATGGAGCCTAGAACAACTCTGTGAGACAAAGTGTACAAAGATTTAGGCTCGTATACCTGAAAACCACAGTTAGAAAAACAATCATGTCAGGAAACACAGAACAACAGAAGAACATATATAAATTAAAGGCATATTGTTTATCACTCCACATCATTGCACATATGATAAGAAAACAACACTGTAGTTATTCTTGAGTGAGAAAGTTTTCAATGAACTAGGAATTTCCATGATGAATACAGGTGACGACGATCTCATTACCACAAATTTAGTAAATATCAAAACAGTGCGACACTAAGCTAGTTAAATTATCTCTATTTTTTTACTGGAAAGGTAATTATTTCCCTGCCTTCATATGTTAACTTAAAATCATTTATAAATGGAAATATAGATCCAGTAGAAAAGACTTTTCACATGCAATGCTATACAATGCAGTCTGTTTCATCACTTTTTTTCATTATTTCACATGGGATATGTACATTTCCAATATATACAATCACACACGTTCAACAGACATCACCGAGCTGTCCTCTGACCACACCAATTGTTATTTACATGTACAGTTACATCTCCAGAGAGATGCTTTTCTCCTCTAGGCAGACACAAAGTTAGCTTGAAGAGTTTACATTTTTTAGAATTTTAGGAACTTAATGTCTTATCTTGAATGGATGACAAAATGAGGAGTCCAGAAAAAAACGCAGCTACGCATGCCAACCTTTTCAGAAGAGAAGAGTTATCTTTAGGAATAATGATCTGTGCAAGATCATTGGTGATCTGAGAAATTTCATGTGCCACACACACAAATATGAAAGTGCTGACAATGATGTTGAGCATAGGGTTTCCAGGTATGAGTACCAAGATTCCCCTTGTGTCCGCTGCCAGCCAGATGTGGTATTGGCAGATAAAGAGCTAGGAGGAAAGATATTTAAGGTTAGGTTATGTGCAGAGGGTCCATGAATATATAACATTTTTTCCTAGTTTGAACACTTGATAGCATAATTATAGTAGCAGGCTTTTCCAAAATCATTGACTTCTGTGTCACACTGGTCCCATAAGTCTGTTGCAGAGTCTCCTCTCCAGAACTCCCAAGTGCTGAAGCACTGTGTCCAAGCGCTCAAGAAATGAACAACAGGAACCCTGACTCGATACACATTTCTTTGCATGACATGGAAGACAAATGACAGCATGATGTCTGGACTCCTGTATTCAGACCTCAAATAAATGACTGTGTGTGTGTGCATCTAGCTATAAACCTATGTGGTACCCATGTGTGTACGATGTGCCTATATAGGTATATACAGGATCTGGCAGAAGTAACGCCTGCTTGGGTGTGGTTGGTAGGGTAATAATAATGGTGTAATAATTTATAGTTTTGATTTAAACACTTCACCTAAAATGTCATATGGTATGCCTGAGTGTGATATTATTATGTTACAGAAGTACATGCTTATGATTTTGTAATAAAAGATTCTGTAATAAAACAAGGATGTTATTTGTGCTGGACCCTGCATTTGTGAATATGCAGGTACATATATGAGAGGCAAAGGGCAGGATGTTCAAGACCTTCTCATGTTTGCTACGAATGGCCAAACAAGTGTTCTGCACTGCATTCACACGTTTCTACAGTGTATTTCAAGTTCTGTGAGAATACGTACTGGATAATGACACCATTTCTTTTGACTGTGATTATAAAAGTGGTTCTTTCGTCGCACTGCTTCAAAATATCAGAGCAGAAATATGCTTAAGCTACTTCAACAAATGAGGACTATGACATTTCTATATTTTTAATAGAAACCCTAAATAGTAAATAATTCAAGTAAAATTGATAAAACCTCTAACGCTTTAAATATGAGGGACTGGCAAAATAAATATTCTTTAGTCCACTGAATGACTTGGTAAGCCATTCATGACCAAGAATTTAAATTCCATGTAATCTCTCTTCCAAATGTGACTTAAAAATAATAGAACGTTTTTTTCAAGAACTCAGAAATTCATTTCCCTATTTTAAAGAAAACTTAGTAAGTCTTATACTAAAAAATGTATCTTTTAAGTAAATCTTATGCTCTAAAAATTATCTTTTATAATTACAATATGAATTTTGTTTTAAAATATACTGTTTCAAATAAGACTCAGAACACTCAGAATGTATTTCAAAACCTACTTTAAGCTGATTTTGTAGATAACTTAATATTAGATATTACACAAATAATGAGTTTTAAAATTATTCCTGAATTTCCAACAACAAGGGTGAATTTTATGATGATAAGCATTATAACCTAAATTCCAGTAATATCACATTTAATTGTGGAGATAAACAACAAAATCAAAGTCCCCTAAGCTTGATTTCATTTATGTCTACTTGTAAATTTCATTTATATCTTTTTCATTTTTTCTCTTCTGATCTCAGCATCCTGGGTGTGCTTCAAAGCTTGTAATAATATGAAGAACACGGTGAAAGTCATCTACCTCCAGTCACTTAAATAAAGCTCTAAAATATTCTATAATATGTTGCTGTTTTTGAGGGTACTGAGCTTTTCCCCCTATAATTCCATAAATAACATAGCTTTGGTTAAAAAAAGTTACAGCCACACACACACACACACACATGCACACAAGCATATGTAACACTTGGCTGTGTGAGTAAGATAGAGCAAAATGTTAATGTACCAACCTCTAACGAAATTTTCCCAAACCAAGCAAAAAATGAACTGTAAACAGAACGGGCATATCCAGGGATATTCCTTATTAGAATAAAGGCTAAAATCTAAAGAAAAAAACATAAACATAAATACATAAATATTAAAAATTTGTATATTAAAAGCATTTTTGATTTCCTTCAAGTCATGACTTAATTCTTTATATTCTTTAACTTGATATAACATGATGTTTTCCCCCCAATAGATAAAGTATTAGCAAGTTATTTTTGTTCTAGCATCTCTCTAAACTGGACTTCTCAAACATGGGGTCTGTATATTGCATACTAGAGTAGATATTAGGCGATGCATGGCTGAAACAGTTTTATTTAATGTCTTGGAAAAAATATGAACCCACTTTGAGGACCTTTGTGTAGAAAAAAATAACATTTATGTGGAAAAATTTATAAATTCCCATGACATAATTTTTGATTCTTCCATAAAGATCCTCCAGAAATTCTCCCTGCTCCTCTTTGCTGGGCTACTCGGTTTTCAGGCCTCAGCTTAGACATTACTTTCTCCATGAACCTTGCTGGGTTAGGAAGAAGGCACATGTGTTTCTAAAGCACCCTGTACTTAATCATCACCGTACTAATCACAATGCACTATGACTACCTGAAACAATGCACTATGATTACCTGCAAAAATGTAAATCTGATTTGAGTTGCCTCTAGCCTCTGCCCACCTCCCAGTCACTATCACACACTCTTCTAGTCCTGGGCTCTTTGAGCTCCAGCCCTGATGGCCTTCTATATCAAGTCCCTTGAATGAGCTATGCTCCTCCCCCCCACAGGCCTAAGCTCTTACTGCCTGCTGTGCCTTCATCCCCCCAAATCACTCCAACTCTGACTAGGTCATATCTCCTCATGATGTTTCCTTACTGTATCAAGTAATTCTATTTATAATTACAGGGTAATTATATGATTATTACATGCAATAGAAGGATGTTGGCTCAGTAAGGGTAGGAAGTATGTCTGATATGGTTACCACTGTATCTTTCCACATAATATCTAGCCCATACTAGGGATCAAATATTTGTTAAGTAAATTTAAAAACTGTTAAAAGCAAATATGACAAGTACAATGAACATTTTCTAAGTGCCAATTAAGTGACAAATACTGATCATTTCCGTACATTTAATATAACAGCCCTTTAAAAGAGATTTTAATTTCCCTGTTATGATAGAGGAAGTAGGGCTTGGAAAGATTAAGTATACACCTACATCTTAAAAAGTTTCATCTCAAGTTTCTTTGCCTCTCAAGAGTGTATTCTTGTCAAGAATTAAGAAAAACAGTTTCTCCAAATCCAGACAATTACCTGCACCACAGAAACACACGGGTGGAGCTCATTGCACTCCGCTTTGTTTTTGCAGCTGCTGGCCCAGATGGAATAGGTCTAAAACAGAACACGTCAGTCAGAACACAGAAAAAGCCACGCCTCGCATTCTCAGAAAATGCTAAAACTGTGTTTATAACATTTACTCCATTTTGTTATTTAAAAAGCTTCAGTAGAAGCTTCCCAGTTTTGCTCATCACTGGTTTTGGTGTGTCAACTCCCCAAACACAAGCAGAGAGGCGCGCAGGCCTACGCTTTTCTGGAAGTAGTGATCATGAGGCAGAGATGGCTCTTCATGTCAAACAGCTTACATTTGTATCTTTCCCCCAATTTATCACAACTTTTAAAATTCCTATTTCACTTCGCTTTCAGTGATTATTCATATGTAACGTGTACGTGTATTCCCTTCAAAATTTATGCTCAATTGGAAAATAGAAAAAGAATTTTAAAGTAAAGATTTTATTCATTAAAAATAATTGATCAAATTCCTATCTCTTAAAGTTCATTTTCTATACCAATTAGGATGTTGGAAAATCAGAAGATTACATTTTGAAACTTACCAGGAAAGAAACTACTGAAATAAACAATAGAACATTTGAAATTTTGTTTGAAAAGAGAGGTTCACCCTTTCCTTCAGAAAGTACTTGACGCTTCTGTAAAGCCAGATAAATGAAAGCAAACAACATTCCATAAAAGACTACCTGAAAAATAAGGAGACAAAATTTGTTTTAAATAGCTACTTTCCAATAAATAGCAAGAAATCTGGTAAACGAGAAAAACATGTATAAAAGTAAGTAGGTTAAAAGCTTGAGGTTTCAGAGTTTCTAGGACTTAAACTTCAAGAGTAAAACTTGAAGCAGTGAAGTAAACCCGTGATTGTCATGACCTGTACGCAACAGGCAAGCGAACGTCTCTTGTAACAACGTGACAGAAACTGGCTCATTCTGAGCAGTTTCGGCAGCAGGTGAAGAAATGAAGACAATTTAAAAATAATAATAAAAACTTATTCTGAAGACAAATGATAAAATTTAATTGTACTCAACCAAGATAAAACATTTTATATTGATACTTCCTTCAATCAAATAAAACACACAATAAGAACACCACCAAATTCATGCTTTTAAATAAGAGTATATGCAAATAAGAGTGAATATGGTGGCCTAGAAAGCACTCTTTACAAAAAAAGACTACCATATCAGAGCAGACTGCTCTAATGAGAAAGTTGAGAATTTAAAATTATTTGATAAGACCTTAGCAAAGCTTTTTATTATTACATGGCTTTGAAACAATGTAGTTCACTGGAAAGTGCACAGGTGTTGGAAACCAGGGAATCACACAGAAATAGGTACCAGGAAAACGTTTGTTGAGTGAAAAACAGAATAGTAAAAGATGGGGGGAAAAGAGTGAAGAGGAATAATTAACATTCATCCAGCGTCTATTATTTTTCAAATGCTGTGCTGGATGTTTTACATTCTGTTGGCCATCTGAATCTTAACCATCCTTCAAGATTAAATTCACGGAATCATCCATGACACTGCTCTCTTCTTCTTTGCAAACTTCTACCTCCAAATTCATACTGCATAGTTTAGCACTCATAGTTTAGTTTATAAGTAGTATTCATACTGCATTCATACTGCATAGTTCATACTGCATAGTTTAGCACTCATAGTTTAGTTTATAAGTAGTATTCCTGGTTTTAAAACTAGATTTTAAGGTTTAGAAGCCTGGAGGTATGTCTTCTTTCTCTAACAGATCCCTCACAATACCAACACTAGGGCATACACTAGGGCCCAACACACATGCTATGCTGAGTGGCTAAAGCATGTACATGAAGGATCCACCTGTAAGTGAAAGTTATGACTCCAACAAAGGCCATGTTATAGACAGTGTTTTTTATAGTATTTTTCTGCTGATATACATACACATACATATCCTTTCTCTGCTAAAAAAAAGTAGAGGGTCAGGGCTGCTGTGATTTACCAAATCAACATGCTTCCTTATTCTAAAACTAAATAAAAATATTTAATTTTTCCAAAGAGTTTTTTAAAAGTACAGTTTGAAATGGCCAAAGATCACAAGGTAAATACATACGTAACGGTCTAACCTCCATCTGAACCACCATTCATATACATTCCCTTTCAGTTCAAAACACTTGGACAATGGCCAAAGAGAAAAGATCTTCTCAAATGCACCCTGAGAAAAGGAATCCAGAAAACAAATTAAGATGGTACAAGTCAATACTTGTAGACAGGATTACATAAGGATCATCCACAGTTTTTCTATTCTACTTAGTTCATTTAAAAATAGCACTTCATTTGCAATTCATCTGAAAATAAATTTATTTTATTAATGGCTAATACAAATGACTTAAACCATTTTTTTAACTTATTTTCATTGCAGATCAAAGGCTACTGAGACTGAAAAATTTAAAAAGAAAAGCTGGTTATTGGAAAATTATTCCATTTAATATTTTAAATCTATGACACAGCTAGTATGTATTGATTTTTGTATGGAAACACAAAAATACAAAAGACTTCAGTCAATATGGCATAAATAACCTAAAAAATGGTTAATGTTAAAAAATATGTTTTTCTTTCTCTAAATGTCCTTAATAATCTATAATTAACCATATGAGTTAAAAGAATCCTCTGAATTAGTCACCTTAATCAATCAACCATTCCCAAGTGCCATTACTAGCTTTTCAAACAAAGTTTACAATTTTACTCTGGTGAAGTTAGTGAATTGTACCCTTTTATTAATCTGACAGCCTGGAAAATCTGAGAATGAAGAGGCAGAAGTCTTGGGTACATTCCTGCACATTAATGAAGTCTTTCAAAGAAGAGAACAAAAACCTCAATTTCCAGACTAAAGAATGACGACGAACTCTATTAAGGGAAGCTCCATTATTAGACCTAATGCCACAGCATTAAAAAATGTAACATTACATTTTTTTAAAAGGCTACTAAAATTAAGAAAAAATACAAAAACTATTATTTTAGGTAATGCTGAATCATAAGGTCAGAATAATGTTATTTTAATAAAGTGTAATATTCTCCATTTCACTGCAGAATTTAAAATGCTTACAGCTTATTAAAAATTAGGTCCTAACTATGCTTCAGGATATTAAGTATGATTCTTAACAAAATCTACATTATGAAATACTTATATATCTTATATGCATACAGTATGAAATATAGAAATATGATGCAATAGGTATATAAATATTAGATTTGATCTTATGCATCACCATTACATGACATATTTATAAGGTACCATTTTATTTCTGATTAAAAATATTGTTTTGTATGTGATCAATAAACAGGTATTTATTGAGCACTCATTTTGTGAAAAACACTGAGCTATATACTGGACCACATACTTTTTTCTTGTTTGACGGTAAACACTAATTCAGGGCAGGGGAAACCTTCTTAGCCCCTCTACTGAACCCCTGGTCCACCTGCCTTTTCCTCCCTCAGATGCACCACAGAGTGTTGGGAACTTTAATGAATGACTGTTAAGTAGTTGTTGCAGTTACCTGGCTATTTCTTTATGCATTTGCCTATTGTTTCCTTATTATTTTATATATCTGCCACAAAAAAACCTTAGAGTCAGGCAGAAATATCAATGCTTTATTTTTAAGTATGAAAGTAAGTATGGAAGCCTGCAGAACAAACAAGTGAAAAACCAGCTTTACAGAATTACAGCCCCTCGCCCCACCCCTTGCATAGCACTCACATCTGATACAGCAGGTAGTGTACCAGACCGAGTGTGGGAAACAAAAGCAAACTGCAGAACGTGTCACAGCTCTAGGCATTCAGATTAGAACATTTTGTTATGAATACCATGCTGCCCAGCTGACGTGTCTACCTGACAGCCCAAGCAGGCAGGCAGCCGTGTGCGACCCTGCTGAAGTAGCTGGGAAAATCTCAACCATCGTAAAAGGTCAGAGATAAGAAAATAACCAACATTTTAATGAAATGAAACATACTACATGTATACAGATCCCTTTGCTCCTAAGTTGGGTTTACTAACTGCCCAAATTTTACTCTATGCAGTTATGGAAAAATCAAGTACGTAAAACTTTGATGCAATGAATAATGCACAAACCAAGTTGCAAATTCTGTCAAGAGAATTTTGATCTCCACTTAGAGTAGTGTCTTGTAAGAGGCATTCAATAAATGTTTGATTGATCAAGTAAAATGGGTTTTGAACAATTGCCAGAGGAAGAGCTTAAATTGCTCTTGCAACAAAAACAGGGGTAACAAAAGTAGGTCTCAAAAGAACTACACCGCGTAGTCAACTACGGAATGACACTTTTATTACAGTCATTAAAAAATGAAGCTAAAAGAAGCTCTAACTCTTCTCACATACTTTAATAGACTTGACACTAAAATAAAATAGAATATAAACTAAAAAGACTGTACAAACCTGAGAATATGCCAAAAAACATATACATAACAGCAAGAAGGCTAGTTTCAACAGTAAGCCAAAATGCCAGAAACAATTTCCTAAGAGAGAAAATACTTAATTTACTACAAAATGTAAATTTACATAAGAAAATATTAAGTACTATTTAACACATCAATACACTGCATAGTTCTAAATGTACAGATGACAAAATATATCTGGGCAGCGTAAGTTACAAGTAGGGTAAACAGGGAAAAAAGGTGGAGGGTCCTTGCTAGGAATGAGGTCACAACATACATCTGATACCTCGATACCTGCTATTCATCCACTATAAATACATTTGAAAACACCTCCTGGATTCAATTATACCTATGCATTATTGAATGCTGCAACAAAATTTGGAACAATATGTTCAGTGTAATTCTAACACTCAGGTAGGAATACACTAACTTAAGTAAGACTGCTTAAACATTCAAGTTCTAAAAAGAGAGCTTATGGACTACCTAATAGAATAGGATTTAACCAGAAGATATATTTTAACATACGTGTGTTTTAAGTTAT
Source organism: Trachops cirrhosus (assembly GCA_028533065.1). Lineage (NCBI taxonomy): Eukaryota > Metazoa > Chordata > Mammalia > Chiroptera > Phyllostomidae > Trachops > Trachops cirrhosus. Next base: position 26,763,882 of record CM052549.1, read on the forward strand.
GTGTTCAGTATACACACTGGTTATTCATTTGATTTAATATTTTGGTTCTATGTCAGGAATTAAACTACAGAGACTATCCAAAGATACTAATGGACTTTATTAAAGACTGGAAACTTAACACTTCCCTGAAAAATTATTTGATATTATAATAGAAGAGAAAATATTTTTTGATATACAATATTTGGATAAGCTAAATACATTATGAAAAATACTTCAATGATATGATCTTGAAGTGGGGGGAAGCATTAAGATGAATGACTGTGGCCTTACTCTGAACACTATCAGTAAGCAGCTATGTGAAATTTGAAGATGACAACTTTTTGGACACTTGGGTTTTCTTATAATAACTGCTCAAAGGGTTGCATATCATAAATTACATTAGAGATTTTTAAACTTGTTTGACATAAAAAGCCTTTTTGCAAATGAACGTTTATTTACAATCTCTCTCTACACACACACACACACACACACACACACACACACACACTGAAATTAAATCAAGAGTGGAGAAGCTAGAAGCCTACAGCCTTGTCTGGCTTTCCCTTCTAGCTTCTCCACTCTGGCTCTGTACAAGACTGATAACTGTTGCATTAGTTAATGGGTAAAATGGCTTTGAAAACTTTAAATTAAAAAAGCACATAATATAGATATAAACTGTTATTTGCATTGTTGTGTTATGTGAACTACTTAGATGTGACATTTTAGAAACAGTTTTTAAGAATAAACTTTCAAAATATCAATGCTACACATAAATTTAAACTGTTTACATGTCTCAATAAAAATAGTCTTTAGCAACTAAAAACAAATGTAGTACATTGGAAGAATATATTAATTAACATAAGTAAGAGTATATTTACCGTTTGCTTTTTTTTGGATTATTTGAGGCCACAGTGCTAAAGTAACATATATGACTATGAACCATACAGTGACCAAGGGGACAAAGTAATAGAATTGATAAGGCCGATCCATTACTATACATAACACCACTACCAGGAAATTGAGACGAAATAAAACCTATTAAAAAGGAGAAGAAAATAGTTTTCATTCCAGATATTCATGAAGAGCAAAGACAGATTCTCTCTGACAAATTATAAATATTTATTTAAGACTAGAATAATAACTGTACCACTATATTTTACTAATCCCTAAAATTTGTTCTATAATCATTGTAAAGAGTTGAATATAAAATATTTATGCATCACTATATTAACTAAATCCCAGCAAAGCACCAGCCTGAGCTGTCCTCTGGCTACAAGTGCTATCATGTTAAATGTAGGGAAAGAATCATAAATCTCCTTCCTAGGGCTCCAGTTTATAAGCGAAGATTAGATTACCTCCAGGAAGGTATCCATTTCATCTCTATTTAATGTTGATTTACCCCATTTGGGATTAAATTGAAAGTTGTCATATATACAAAATGATATTACTCAAATTAAACAATCTTTGAGACTTATGTAACTGTCATTTCAGACAGTGCAACGTCATTCAAAGAACAAAGAACCCGAGAGACTGGTGTGAGAGCAGCACCACGTCCTACGTGACCACAGGCAAATTATTTAACCTCTCTGAGCCTCTGTGTCCTTGTCTGTGCCCCTGAAGGTCACAACTCATGACTGTAATGGGGGGTAAGTAAAATAATGTTCAGAAATCGCCTAGAATAAGGTAGAAACTTAGTGAATATTATTCTTCTTTTTAGAGAGAGAAAATATGGGATGCTAGTGTGTAAGAATTCCAGGTAACTGTACATGTCTACAAAACTAAAGTTAGTCAGCAATGTTTCGCCTTGCATACCAGTGCTTTTATTATACATTCATCTCGATTATATTTGCCCTTCCCTCAGTAATAATTTATCTTGAATTATTAACCACAGGATATAGAAATAAAACAACTTTAAAGTGCTATTTCATAAATTCAAATTATTCATGGTCTTATAATGACAATATTTATATTTTATTAATAGGCACAAAAGCATGTTGAACTGAAAGAAGAAGAAAATAACTGAATGCGTTCCTACCTGACATACTCTATGGATTCCAAAGTCTCCTTTGATCCAAAAGTATGAGAAGTGCCCGTACCCCGTCTGAAATAGATACGCAGCAACCAGAACCCGAATGTGCATGTACACAGGCAAGAACTGTTGACAAAAACAGATAGGTGGAACATATATTGGTACTAACTATACCTTGAATGATCATAACCAGTACTGTTAACCAAGATAATGAATGATCATTATCATTTGGCGTTAGCTCAATGAAAAGATTTATTCTCAAAAGTTAGTACAGTCGGAGATAACAATGTAGACTTTGGAATCAGACCTAGATTCGAATCCTAGTTCTGCCACTTACTAGCTATGTGGCTTTAAGTCTAAGATTTCTGAACTGCAAAGTGAGACTATCACGTCTTTCCTCAAAGGGTTCTTGTGAGAAATGCATGAGTTAATATAAAGCACAGTGTATATTTCTTCCAATTAGAACCAAGTGTATGAAATCTATAATCATTCATCACCACTCTGGTTTTCACCTTTTCCCAATGAGAAGATAAAAAACAATAAAAGTCTACATTTTTAACCCTGTAAAATATATAGACTTTAGACTTGTAAACAAAATGGTCATATGACTACTTAAAATATTTAGTTAGCGAAATATACATATTTAAAAATATACACAGACATAACTTAGAAACATTATTTCTCTCCCATTATTTCATAGAGTAATTTTATTTTACACTCCTACATATATGTTTCATTATGACCAAGATCCTTATAACCAACCACTTGCCATGGTTCTTCAGAGCATCACCTCTCTCCATGGCTAAATGAAATAAGGGGTATGCCGTATTTCTACTCTCTTTTTATGGGAATCACTGGAAATATTATCTCATTTACAAGCCCTAATTCTCATAATCTTAGAACACCGTCTTTCCACCTATCCACCAACCATTGGGCCTTTGGATGCACATTCATGATCTCTATCAAATAACTAGTACACTGCTTTTAAAAATTATCTTTTAAATAACTGTTCAGTGACATCCAACCCTCCAATTTATAAGGCCATTCTTTTAGGGATAATTACTAAATTTACGTACATTTTCTTGGCTTCTACTATTTAGACTCATCTGAGCACCTCTGTAATTAATCATCATTAACACTGCTTATTAGCCACTTTGGTTTGTGTGTCTTCCCCAAGTGATGCTTTGTAGGATAAAATAAACTAATTAAAGCAGACACCTTAAATAGACTTTGTAAGGCCTTGGATGTATGCATCTTTTGTTTATATCCTTGAATGCATCCTTGAACACACCTTTTTCTTTTCTGAGGGACAGTATTTTTTTCTGAAAGGAAAAAACTCTGAATCTGTAATAGTTCACAAATTCTTCACCATAGCCACACTCTAGCCAAACTGTTCAGACTCCCTGTGTCCTGAACTGACCCTCTTTGTGCCTCCTTGTCACCTCTTCTTTACCTGTTTATCCTATTCTGGAATGTTCTCCTAGACCCTTTTTTGTTTCTTCAAATTCTATTCTTCTTTAGAGCCCTGTTCAAAACTTCCAATCTTTACTCTCAGATGGAAGTTGTTTCTTCTTCCTCTGAGTTGCTAGGCTATCGACAATCGATAAACCACAGTTTTATTTATTGCTCTTTATCATTAGTTCTTTTTAAATGTCTGACCTCATCATTAAAACAGAAAATTTTCAATGAAGGTGTAACATATTAAAATCATAGGGATGAAGGTGGAAAATGCAGTAGTGAAATACCTTAGGATTTATCTAGTCTAAACCTGTGCCCTAACTTCATTCTTGATGTTCTCTAAAATATTCCCTTTAAGTATCTTAGCACTTTTTAGAAGCCGAAAACACAAATTCCAAAGGCAATCCATTCCATTTTCAGATGGGCCTCAGCTGCTATAAAGTTGCTTTTCCTGATAAGCTGAAATGTAACTCTACGTAAAACTACCAACTTCAGCTCTCCAGGGCATGGCTGTGCAAGAGAAATAAAGTGAGCCACGTAGTGAACTTTTAAAAAATTAAAAGAAATGAGTGAAACTTAAAATTAGTTTAAGTCAATATACCTAAAATATCATTCCAACATGCAATTAGATATTTCATATCATTTTTATAGTAAGTTTTTGAAGTTAGTATGCTTATCATGATTAATCATACTTAATCTGGTTTGCGTTTCACTTTATATAATACAGCACATCTTAATTCTGACTGGCTCCATGCCAAGGGCTCCAGAGTCACTCACTGGTGGCAAGCGGTTACCCTAACAGAGAGTAGCTCTAAAGCCACAGCCGTAGGCTTAATCACTCTTACAGCTAATAGTTGTAGAACTATTTGAAAAACAGATGTCAAACCTAGGCTAACCATTACTAATCACTCTCACCACTCTCCATAAAACATGCTTTCAAGTGCTTTCAAGATTAGGGCTAGGCCTACAAAGTTGGGTCTTGGTCCTTCTATTTAAACAGTAAAAACAATGAATTTAAATGGAATTAAACACAATCACAACAATTTGCCAAATTCCTGACAATATTGGATTACTACAAATTTCATGTAATAGTTTTAGCAACTTTTTAAGATATTTTCAACCAAGCGAAAAGCTGCAATAGTACAATGGATATCTTACATACATATTATACTGAACCATTTAAAAGTATGTCGCAGACCACGTGACTCCACCCCTAAATACTTTAGCAAGAAATATATATCTCCTAGGCAGTAAAAATGCCTGATCATATTATCATCAAACCCAAGAATTTAATATGAGTATAACAGTAGCTACTGTACAATGTGCATTCAAAATTTCCTGACTGTCCCAGTAACACTCGTTATGGTTTAAAAATTTTTTGCTTTAGATTTAGGAACCTTAAATCAATGATCACTCATAGCACTTACTCATTATTCCTCTTTAGTCCCCTTTAAACTGTTTTTCTTTTTGTGTTTCATGAGTCAAGTATTATTTACAATAAAATTTTAGGTATAAAAAATATATTTAAAATTCCAACTTCATTAAAATTAATAGCCAGGTTGACTTCTGGTTCTGTTCTTTTTTTTAGTCCCACAAAATTCCCCTCAAGACCTTTGATTCAGGTCCCTTCATAAAATTATTTACAAACTGTCAAAGGAAAAAAATTAAATGGAACACAGAATCATATACCACATATATAACTACCTTGCTGTACTTTCCATATTAAATTCATAGTATTTTATCCATATTGGATATAAACTGTTTTAAAAGAATGTTTATACCAAAAATTGCAATCTGCCAGACCATCTGTATTATTTTAAGAATTCTCTGTAATCTTTGATATAGTTTCTATTTTAGTATAAAAACATGGAATAACTCGTTTCTTATATTTTACTCAAAATAAAAAACATTAATATTAGGTAATGAGAATAATCATGGCAGTTAAAAAGAGTTTTTAATTAAGGTAATCCCTCAGAGAGCCATGAATCAAACCCCAAAATATGTGTAACCCATGCTAATAATGCTTTGCTGATGTAGATACAGGTAATTTCTAACCAAAAAAATCTTACAGTATAAAAGAACGGGGATATGTTAATTAATCAAAACAAATGATCTATTAATGAAAAGGATGCCCTGCCAGAACAGGGATTTTTAAAAAATTGTCATTCAGGATATATTGGGATATAGTCGGAGATGTATTAGAATGCTAGCTTGGCAAATGACTATAAAAGAATGCCAAATTGCCTGCATCCATTTATGATCCAAATCCTTTCTGGAATCACTGAATTGAAGAACTTAATCTGCCATTAATTCTATCTGATTTTTTTAACACTATTATCACTCTTTAATATGTCAGCAATTAATTATATCTCCAAGTGGCATTTTCTTAAGACCCTTTTTTCCCCTCTCTAATTAATTTAATCTTTGTGCATATGTCGGAGATATTTCTAGGATTCAATATGTATCTCTACTTAGCTTCTAGAAATTTGCCATATTTATCCTGTAAATTCTGAACTGGGCTTATAAACTAAGTCTTCCTCTCTCCGTCTCCCCTTGCCTTGGCTCTTTTACTGCCAGGCCTCTCCCACAACTACTGAATTCAGTAGGTGCCTCCGTCCGCAACGTCACGGCGGCCACAGATACACTTATCACAGTCACTTTCGTTCAGTAAGAATTACACTTCATTCCTCCGCCTTTTGTCCTTCAAATAAACCATCCATAAAATCACTAATTTTTAAAAATAATAGACTTTAATAACAGAAGAATAACATTATTTTCAAATTCTTAGAGATATCTGAAAAACCCCAGTGTTATTTATTTACCTTCTTAACTGCTGCTATGAAAATTTTAAAATACTGTACTCCTGTCTGGGAAACAGTCCTGTCATCTCAATGTATCATCGATTCGAATACTGTTTAAAGATGTGTGCTTTACATAAACAAATTATGCAGTAATAAAACAGTTCAGTAGTTCCCAAATTATGAATGAGTTTCTTAAATTTTTAAAACATTTTGTAGGAATCAGTTTGTATCTTTACTCTAAAAACATGTAAAAAGTGGTTATCAGACAACTAGGTTCACTCTCAAAAGCTTGTTTTAACTGTAATGTGGCTACAATGTTACAACTCTGATACATTTTTTTCCTACCCTTGCCAAATCCAAGCTGTCCCCAGACCGGGAGAATCCCAAGTCTTTTAAGACAGTCAGGGAGAAGGCAAAGGCTCTGCCCAGATGCTGAGCAGAGGAGGAGCTCCCCATCTCAGCGACAAGGCCCCGCTCGTCTCCAGCGCAGTCGTCGGGGTCCGAGTTCTCCGAACGCGAGGCAAGAGCATTCTAAGTTTTTTAAACTTTACAAGTGTAAAACAGTTGGTTCAACTCTCTGACATACAGAGAAGGATGAAATATACAATTCTCTGATTTGATTTCTTTTGACAGTAACTTACCTATTCCAAATCCTTTGCAGTTATGTATTATCTGCATTTACAAAGACTCTTGATGACTTGAAATTGGTTGTTCAAGAGGATGACATGAAATAATCCCCTTTGATTATCAGCTGTTTCTACTATATTAAAATTAAGGCCAAGTAAATATAAATAAATTATTGCCTTCTCTTTTTTAAAAAATGACTTTGCTTTTGAAACTATTCATTCTCCAAGAATCAGGTGGTAGGGGAAGAATGGGAAGGCAGAAAGATTGGGCTGGAAATCAGAAGGGTCTCTAAATGGCAGGGAATATACAACAAAAGAGTTGGTACCCTTAAAGAAACAGTAAAGTGGCATTATTTCCTATGTTTTCTGAACCTTAAAATACTTACTGTACTTGCTCCAGAGATATGATAAATCAAAATCACAAGTTGCATCCAGCCTTTCCATTCATCTGTTTGTTCTCTATTTAATACTTTAGTCTGTGTAAAGAACCGACATCTGTATTAAAATTCATCATGAAGCTATTATTTGGATAGTATATATTTAGTATGTTAAAATTATTCTTATAGGATATAAAAGTAATGCTTTTGTTAAAAGAACTTGGGTGGGGGAAGAGTTAAAGATGGTCATTTTATTTCTTGATAGAAGATATAATAAAACTACTTAAAATATAATATGAATTTGAAAACTAATATAAACTAAGATTTTAAATAGTATTTAAGTTGATACTTATAGTTTTATATTAAGATTACATTTAAACTATGACAAATGTGTTTATAAATCTAAAAAAATGGCATTTTATAATTTTCTTTAAGAAAATCTCAGGATTTCAGTTAGAAAAGATTTTACAGTTCTGTTACACTTCACTGTGAAAAAAAATCTCTATTATTATAGCTTATTTTACGTGGGATTTTCTCACCGGAGATAAAGAACTGATTAATCATTCTCATATGAGAGTTATTTCTTACAATAGAATTTATTAATTCAAATAAATCATGCCTTATAAAGCAGTTACAGCAATGCTAAAATAGGAAATTCAGAATATTATGAACAGTGCCCCTATTATTATGCAAGTTCTCATTTGTATGTATATATGCCTGACTATACATAAATATAAAACATGCTTGTGCATACAGGCATTTATTAATATAATTATACACACTTTTGCTTTATAAAGGGCTGTAGTAGATCATGTCTGAAGACCATCACAAAACTGGAAGCCCCCCACCTCCTCCATCCCTACGCAGGCAGAAGAACATTGAGTCATACATCGTTTTTACAGGTCATTATTGCCAACTTTTCAATGAACTTCACCAAACTCTGCACTTCCTCCAAGCTGTTTGTAAAATGCAACAGAGTCCACTGAGTGAAGTGCAACCACAATGTTCGTCTGTCCTCTTCTACACAGACGCTTGTACATTTTTTAAAATCTAGTCTTTGTAATGAGATAACAAAGGATAACATGAGCTAAAGAGAAAATGACTCTTACCTCTTTAGTATTTTCATTGTAAAATACTCCCAAAACCAAGATGTAAATAATTGGGATAAAGAAAGTTGAATGTGTATAAAATTTGTTTTCCTTCATAAATAGATTTGCACGGTCACACATGTAGAAATAAGCCATAATCAGGCCAAGTTTGCAGAAAGATTGTAACAGTACTTCTAATGGAGACACAGGGGTACTGATAATATTTTTCTTTTCCTCTCCACTTTCCAAATCAGTACATGGCTTATTCTTTCGATGAGAATTACGATGAATTATATAAAAAATTAAATATCCGACAATAGATAAAGTGAAAAAACAAGCGGCCAACTTCTGTATGAGCGTCAGAGGGGGCCGAGGCTGACAGCAGGAACCGTCCACAGGCTTCAGGATCTTATTGCAATACACGTTCATGAGAATCATCGCACTCTGGGAACAAACCAAGTTAGGGGTTATTATCTTGTCAGCGATGTAGTTCACTTTAGATTTTCTCCTGTGAATACTACTGACTTTTCAACACTGACACCAAAATGCTTTTGTACTTTTTGCTGCCATTTCCCAAACACTCATGCAAATAATGGCATTCCTTCAATCTGTAATAGCTAGTTCGGGGCTTTTCAAACTTCTTGGACTTAATCTGTAACGAAAAATTCATTTTCTAATGTGACCCGACATATATATGGGAAACAATCCCTATCCTTACTACTTACAATGCACTCTGATATTTGTTATTATTTTCTTTTCTTTTTAGAAAAATCACTAATTTCATTGCTGCTAATGGGCCTTAGGTAAAAACAAATAGTCACAAGATGTCAAAGAACAAAGAATTTTAATTAGCAAACTTTCAATATGGAAGATAACCAGGATATTTAAGATAGGGTCCCAGTTTTTAAATGTAGAAAAAGAATGTAGCCCTGGCTGCTGTGGTTCATTCAGTTGGTTCAGCATCATCCAGTAAACCAAGAGGTTGTGGGTTCGATTCTAGGTCAGAGCACGTGCCTAGGTGTGGGTTCGGTCCCTAGTCAGGGCGCATTCGGGAGGCAGCCAATCAATGTTTGTCTCTCACATGGATGTTTCTCTCCCTTCCCCTTTCTCTAAAATCAATAAAGCATGTCCTCGGATGAGAATTAAGAATATAAAACAACTGTCACAAAAAATAATTCTTAGCTAACAATATTTGTAATTTGCCTTTCATTTGGTTTACAGTTTATGGACCAGTTAGGATTCTACATTTTAAATATTTCTAATGTTAAACAAAATGTGGAATCTTGAACATGGTTTCATTATAGTAAAAACATTCTAGGCAAGCTGTCAAGATTCTGTCTAGTTGAAGTTTCAGTCAAATCTAGTTTTATTAAAACTTTATAGGTTAGGCATCTTTGGAACTCTAAGGTGATTACATTATTTAAGCCTAAGCATTCAAAGTACTCAGCTATTCAGGAAGTCTCACCCTGCTGGCCCTGGGTTCCGTGCCTGGCACCCGCGCAGATACTAGCCTACAGACCGCATCCCTACGTTCTTAACCAGCTGCACGGTGTCCAGAGAGTCCCTTCAAGTGCGTGAAGAACTTGTGTGTATATTTATACAAACGTGCATTTTTCTGCAGGCCAGGAATGGAACCATTGCTTTTTACTGAACACTTGAAGGGGTCATGTGATCCTCAAAAAGGTTAAGAATCACTGCTTTATAAGAAAATGACTCCAAATCTGTTTTACTATGTGCGAAGCTTTGTAACTATGCAGTTCTTTTTCAGACTTAACATCCCTTTCCATCTGTTGATCCAGATTTTTTTCACTATCTACCGTGTACCTTGAATAATGTTCAGAGTAAAAAAAAACTATAAAAATAATAAAAATTATTCTACATATTAAAAAATGTACTCATCATAGAAATTTAATCTTGTCAGTTTAAGGCAAGAACATAAAGCAGTAGTTTTCAAACACAAGTGGGCTGAGAACGTATAACTTTCTAGATTAGACAAGGCATAGTAAGAGTGATTAGTACTCAATAAAGATTCATTTCCTCTTTTCCATAACTTCTTTCTCTAAGTATGTGAAAACTCTCACTTGTATATTCAGTTAGGTGATGAAAGCAAAATTACTTCTAGATTTATGTTTAGATAGAATAACTGCAAGTAATTAAGAATGCAATAAAATAAATCATTTATTACCATCTATAGTGACATAGCTATAACCAATTAGATATTGTAGTCTCTATCTACTGATAGATACAAGAATTCTTACAGTTTCTCTGCTTGACTCTGGAAGATGTAGGCCATCCAAAGATTCCATGATGGTTTCTTGAGCAATTAATTTGGAAACACTGAACATCTTAACATTTGATTTAGAATTTCTGGTGCTACTATTCAGAATACTGACTGCAGCTTCATTGTAGGCATCTATCTTCTCATTAGTGATCATCTTCCTGTTTTCACTTAACAGATCTTCATAAACAGGATCTGTCCATGAAATATATTATTAAAAACATATTTTAAACATTCCTCTTGGTAGAAATTGTGATTGTGCCAGATAGTCAATTCCATTTCATATTTTGTTGTTCAAGTTAGAGGATTCTAGGTGCTTAGTAATTCTTTTTAATGTAAAGCTGGCTGAGATTTGCAGAAGATTTATCTTACATTCAATTTATGAGTTAATCAATAAGTACCATCCTCAATTTTATGTTCTAGTATGACTTAAGAGCTTCGAGTTTGGGGATGCTGGGCTCCACTGGGTACTGGGAATTTAAAACTGGCTAGCGGAAGACCGCCTAATGGGAAAGAGCAGCATGTCTTTTTCTCCCTCTGGTCACTGCCTGATTTTGCATACTTTGTCCACACAATTAAGAGGTTATCTTATTGAGGATTGAGGTCTCATAAATAATTTAAATTTCACTTTTTCTCATGTTAGTACGAGAAAGGTTAACAAGGAGTCTGTAAATAGAGATTGTGGAACACATTATCACCAGCGCTTTTATTCCTCTCAGCATGACATTCAACTTGGAAATAATCATAAGAGTTTCTGACAAACAACTTGAATTGCTAAAAAAACCCAAGGCATTTCATATTGTGCTAGCATTAAATAACGGTCATTCAATAAACTCTTGAAATGCGTTGATCTAATGTCCACTTTCTCTTAAAGAATTTCATTACCAATATAAATGAGATGGCATAAATTTAAATACATTCTGTCAATTCCAAAGAATATTTACTTTCAATGATTTTAATATTATGAAACAGACTTTGTAACTTTTTTCCTCTATTTCCCAATCACACTAAGTATACTTTATGAGAAGTAAAAATGTCAGAAGCAGACATCTCATCTGCCTGTAGAACGTATTCTCTCTGTTACATTCTGCAGCCATTCTGCCTGCTGAGGCTCCTTGAAGAATACATTTTTCTTACTTATTTTTTACTTTATTAGTGTCTTCCTTAAATTCGAAAGAAGAAAGCAAATAACTCAAGTTTATTCTAATTTTGCAAACCTTATTTCAAAATGTATTCTCATAAAGCAGCAATTTTATTTCTTGAAATAGGAGATGATAAAAATCCATGACTCAAAATATATACAAAATGACATTTTTTATTACTCATCCGTTACCTTGTAAGACCCAATAAACATCACTGGTCTTGGCCAGTTTTTCTAAAAGTGGTGCTATGGAAGTAATGTTCATTTTATACTGAGAAAGCGCTTCATTGCTGCCGTTGTGAATCTTGATAGACCACTAAGAAGAAGGAGAAATTATCACAGAAAAATTAAAGTATATAATTTACTCTATTGTCACAAAGGTTATTATTTTAAGATAAGTCCCATTTTACTTTAGTATTAGAATAAATTATGGTCACATTATTTCATGAAATATGTGAAGGCAGTTAGAAAAAGCTAACATAAAATTAGGCTTTCAACATATAACATTAAAGAAGAATATAATTTTAGATATTGAATATTGACATTTAACAACAAATTTTCTAAGTTCATATCTTTTTAGTAAAATTCATTAGTCTCATTAATTAAATAGAAATAGGAATTAAAACATAAGTACAATCAAGAATTCTATTTAACATAAGTTAACTTTTTCTTAGCATGCCCTTAAGAACGGAACGAAAATCATTATATAAGAATGCAGATGATAACTTACTGTGGCAGCTCCTGCTACAACCACATGGGGCTTTGCAACAGAATCCTAAAGAAAGGAAAATCTTTATAACAGTGCTATATGTAGTTAGAGAACTGATACAATTAATCTTTTCCTTACATTTAAGTTCTTCTTCCTTCAAAATGCATTTTAATTGTCTGGAGTTTCTTATTGAATTGCTGCTATAACGAGATAGTACCCTTAAAGAAACATAAAGACACATAACCAACACCTAAAAAATCTTACGTGGTTACACAGGATGGCACAAAGCTTGTATGGTTAATTCTTCAGTGTTCTTTAAAGGCACACACACGCACACACACACACACCACTATTGAAATCTAATATTGCGGAATGGCAGAATATTATTCTGAACTGTGAGTAAATGGCTTAAGTATAAAGCTTTAGTATATTATGTCAGCCAATTCAAAAGTATTTATGGAATACATAGTTTAAGTGTTAAATAAAATATTAGTGCCCCAAAGAAATACTTTTGGGGGAAAGCTAAATCCAATATGTATATAACAAAATAAATTGATTATTATTATAGACCACAATGTGGGGAAAAAAACAAGGAGAAATTTGGTAGAAATCCCCACCAAATGCAAAGTGTGCTATTAATAACCCTACCAATACTGCTTTCTCTTAAATTAGCTCATTTTAATATAGATTCTTGCCACCTGTGATACAACGCAGGAAGATGTTATACAGATCTTATAAAACAAGGATTCAGCCTCAGAACGCTTTATAGGGTACTGCTGAAGCTCAGCAAGGACAGTCAGAACTTAAGTCTTCTGACTCCTGGGTTCAATGCACTTTCCATGACTCGAAAGGCTCAATATTACAATCATGTGCACAAGAAAAATTAAAAATATGAAGTTAGGAAAACATCTGACCCATATAAAAAGTGAGTTAGTGTCTCATTATAAAGGTGACCTTAACCAATCTTTCTTAAGTCTGTATCTTTGTTTTGTAAGTATGTATAATATCTTCCTGCCTATCTTACGGGTGGCAAGAATCTGTATTAAAATGAGCCAATTTATTTATTTATTTTTTTTTAAAAGATTTTATTTATTTATCTTCAGAGGGGAAGGGAAGGAGAGAGGGAGAGAATGCACAGGAAGCAACCATACATTGATATTTCTCTCCCTAAAATGAGCCAATTTAAAGGAAAGGTACTCAGTCAGTGCTCATTTTACATTATTTTATACCGAAACGTCTCCTCATCCCTAGGTGGCTCCTTTCTCACTGTTCACAGTGTCCTAAACCTTATTTTCCTTATTCAGGTCCCTCTTGTCTTCCTCCTCACTTTCCATGTAAGGGATAATTCTCAAATTTCAAAGAGAAAACTGAATTCATCTAGCTGTTTGTTCTTGCCTTCCTCCACTCTTACAACTTCACCCAAATACTCACCCAGCCTATCCTCCCCTGACAAGAGAGTAAGAAAACACGTCTCTATCTCTTCTAATGGGAGCCCTTTACTCTGCGTCTATGCCCCCTTCCTTTTTACTCCTATTATCAATGCCACCCCCTTCCCTCTTCTGCCTCCCCTAATCTACAAGTGCTGGATCACCTTTCTCTTCAAAAAATATTCCCTCAACCTTTCCTCACAGACTCTTTTATTTTGCACACTTAACCAACAGATTACTTGAAAGAGCATTCTGCCTTCACTATGCCAATTTTTCTCTCTCATTTACGCCTCAATTTAGCATGTCTTGATTTGGGGTTTCAACACCCATTAAAACTGCTCTCAGAGCCCTGCTCTCTGATGAACTCTGGACTGCTGAGTCCTGTAAGCTAGATTCCTCATTCCCAGTGTTGTTGGGAACTGCCCTGCCTGGTTTCAGAAGCTGTAATCCCTCATGGCTAAGGCTGAGTAAAGGACCTTGGGACCATAAGCCAATTAGGAGACAAAGCTTATCTTCCTTGTAGGGACACCACCTCTGCCCCCTTTCTCTTCACCCTGCTTGGCCCCAGGCAGATGACTGGTTAGCCAATGATGGGTAAGATTCCTCAAAAGAGGGAGGACCTAAGACAGGCACAGTCGTGAAGGGGTCCTCTGGGAAGGATTTGGGGGGTTACAGAAAAAAGGGGTGATGGACCCTCACCCCTCAGCTTTGACATAGCCTGAGTCCTCATTCTGTCTGCAAGAAGTCTCCTAATCTCTTGGCTGCCTTACTTCCCCTGCTTGCCTTAAGCCTGAAACAATGCTGGAGGTGGGTGCAGCCCTGTGCTGGAAAGGGCAGGTTCCCTAGGTTGATGGGGCCTAAGAAAGAATGCATAAAATCCTATAGGACCTACTTTGCTAACACCCTCAATTTAAATGATAAGGGTCCAAGCAGGAAGTGAGTTTGTTCCTCAAAGTTTTCTGGCCCTTTAACTATCTGACCCTGACTCAGAATAAGCCCTCAGAGTTCTTTGAATGTTTTCTATAGTTTAATCATTTCTGCCTGGCAACGATTGATGAGCTTTATGTATACACCCCGTATTCCTGCGCAAACTGAACCCAATAAAAGCCTGTCAAGGCAAGGATCGAGGTGCTCTCCTCTTGAGAGGGTGGCTGAGGCGTTCTGAGGCTTGCTCTCCCCTTGAGAGAGAAGCTGCACCGTCCCTTTTCCTCCACAGGACTCAGTAGTCTGTGTGAATCTGTCTCGTCTCATCCATAATGCTGCGGGCCCCAGGACCTGAGGTCCGCGTCACAGTGTGACAGCACTGACCATCCACTTCTTAAAACTCTTTCCTGTGTTACGTGACTGTCACTGTCCCCCTGCTTTTCCTCTTACCCCTTTCACTGCCCCTTCTCAGAATCTTTTGGATAGTTCCATTTCTAAAATGTCTTTAACTTCTAAATCCTCTGCCTATTCAATTTCTTCCATTCAAGTAACTTCAAATACCACCTTGCTCCATACCAAGACTTCCCAAACTAATCTAAGCAGGTCACATTTCTTAATGACTACCATTCACCTACAGAATGAAATCTAAATTGCTGCCCCAGGTGGTGTGGCTCAGTGGATTGAGCGCTGGCCTGCAAACTGAAAGGTGGCCAGTTCGATTCCCGGTCAGGGCACATGCCTGGGTTTGAGGCCAAGTCCCCAGATGGGGGCATGCAAGAGGCAACTGATCCATGTATCTCTTGCACATTGATGTTTCTCTTCCCCTCTTTCTCCCTCTGTCCCCTTCTCTCTAAAAATAAATAAATAAATCTTTAAAAAATTGAAATTGCTGGTTTCTTCACAAGTTAGTCTTTTACCACTACTCCCATTTAAAACTTTCAATGGTTGTCTACTACCCTCAATATAAATGTAATCCAATATTCTTATCTTTAGAAAATACATGTTGAAGTATTTAGAAGTAATCAAAAATGGAAAAAGTAAATCCACACCACACCAAATACAGCTTAGGATGTTATAATCATTATCTGCTTAACTCATCTCTTATCAACTCTCTTCCAAAATGAAGTACCTGACGTGAACAACCAAAACCAACACAAATAAAGGAGCCCTTGGAATTCCCGCTCCAGCCACACTAAAACCGCTGATGATTCCCTGAATAGGCTCTACTCTATCTTCACCTTTGTGTATGTTATTTCCTTTGCTTGGCACAGCCCTCCTTTCTCATGCCAGTCCTTCACCTTTAGGACCACTTTTTCTGAAAATTAGTTTTGAAAACTTAAAAAATTACATTTAGTGCTTATCCTCTGCAATGCTCTTATACCCTGTAGTCCCTTATTTGGCACCTGTCACATTGTTTCCTTAATTACCAATATTTGCCACTCATCTAGAAGCACTTTGAGGAGAAGAATTCTATTATGTTACCCAGGGAATCAACACTGTCTAGCCCAGTGCCTAAAATATTGCAGGCAATTTATAAATATCTGTTGAGTAAAAGTAGGGTTGTTTAAATTCAACTTTGTTTTTATACCAATAAGCTTCTATAAGGCATATAACTTTATCTTTGTAACCCACAGTTCTTCTGGAAATATTATCTCCTCTGTAAAGCTTTCTTGGATCATCACCTAGATTCTAATCAACCCCATCCTAAGTGCCTCCATCCATGGTGCTTTCCTTCTTCCTTTGTGACTGACCTGTTGTTACCCTTCATTTTACCATGTCACTCATCAGACAGTCTAGTGTCTATACGTGAGATCGCAAATTCTGAGGGCCAAGAGTGGGGCTAATTCCCTGCCATATTCCTAACAACCAGCATAAACTTAGAAATAGTACATAAATAATAAAAATATGGATCTTTGTATTCTAAGGATCTAGCAGTTTACTATGGAAATAGTAAAAAATAAATACATATATAGTCTTTAAAGAAATAAAACCAATCAATCAATAAAGCTTAGGTAATTATATCTACCTAAATAAGTTGAAACTTTCCTTTCCTCATAATCATAAGAAATTTTATAACAGAATCTAAAGCTCCAAAAACTAGTTTTAGCACATTATAAAAACTGAAAATCTGGAAATGCAATGTTATTTCCAGGTTAATAAAAACAATGGTTTTCTGTAAACCTGCAGAACTTATAGATTATACTACATTGAGGTTTCATTAATTGTGAATTTCTACTACTTTAATGGATATACTGTCAGGTCTGCTACAAATATGAAACATATTTTTAAGTCATTTGAAATATACACATAACATTCTACACCACTGGACATTTAAAAACTTATCAATGAAAACAAAACACAATTATGTGATACTCTAATTTATCAGAAAGTTAAATTCTATAAATTGTCTGCATGTTTGTTTTTTTAAAACTTAAACACATTTTCTCGAAGAAACAAAATTAGAAATGTTGACTAGGTTCCCACCAGATTGTGTGACAGCTTATTTGGTGTTTGAAGTGGTTGCAATACTAAACACTTACTATGGAAAGAAGCAAATAAAAATACCATTGCAGCACAAGTAATTAAGCAAAATAAGGTCAACAAAATTGAATATTGTTTTATCCATCGCAAATGCAAATCCCTCTGGGAAAGAATACAGTTTTAATGAAAGGACTGATGAGGAGCTATATAAAGACTACCATGGAGATTCTAAACTGGACTTGTGGGAACTTAGGGGTTTTCTGACCTTAATAGCATGCTTGCCTTTATATGCAATTCATCTTTGAACATTATGAGCCAAATATACTAGGCTTGACTTCTGAGTCACAAATGTAATGATAAAAGGGAAAAAATAGGCTATCAAAAAACAAGTTTCCCAAATTATTTGGGCATGAGTTTGAAGGACGAAGTAGAAAAACACTCCAAGGAAAGTGTACTGTGATAGAAAGATTACTTGGGTTTGAGCTAACTGAGCTATAGGCAGTAACAGAAAATTTTAAATCTGGGACGTATGATATGAGCATAATTGCCCTAGGGTTGGAATGGTGATAGTGGAGATACTGGATCAACATACTTTCTCTCCCCAGTAAAGTGCGAGAACCAACCCAGCATAGCTCAGCTGCTATCAAGAAGGCTGTATAAAGTACAGGAGAGGGGGATAGCTGAGTAGGGGGAGAAAAACAATGAGTGCTCATGAGCTTTTAAAATTTGGTTGTACAAAAACAGAAAGACCTCTAGTTTCAAATACAGACCTCAGTCCACACTTTGATACACTGTTTCATAGAACCATTAACTTCTGGATGCCACAGAAAATCCTAAGAAACATGTAAGAAAAGAAAGAATCAAAGAAACTGTTATATCCACCATTCAAAAGTAACATTAACTTATTTCCTACACAGTACTTAAAAGTACACCACCACCTGTTGGTTGTCTGAGGGGAGGGGGGCCGGGGGCTGGGTAAAGGAGGTGAAGGGATTAATTAGTACAAAATAGTCATGAGGATAGGAAATATAGTCAATAATTATGGTGCCAGGAGGGTATTGGAATTATTGGAGGGAACACTTTATAAAGTAGATGACTCTAATCACTATATTATATACCTGAACCCAATAGAAAATACTATTGAAAGTAAATTCTAATCGAAAAAAACATTACTAAAAACTTGTATTAAAATAAATCTGCCATTAAGACAAAGCTCAAAAAGTAAAGCCAAATAAATGCACTGTATTTAAAAGATCTGAACAACTTACATAATTCATTTCCTTATTAAATCTATCTCAAGCTACCAGAAAAAAAAACAAACCCAAGAAACAAGCAAACAAAAAGACCACCTTTTCTGTGCATTCTTCGTCTCCCGCCTCAATTTGGCGAGTTTCACAATAGTTTTCCTGCTATCCACTTTTGCTTTTTTCTAATCTATTTTCCACATTTTAGTCAGAGTAACCTTTTAAAAATTTAAAATCTGATCTTGCCACATCCCTGCTTAAATATTCAAGGAATTTCAATTGCTCTCAGGATAAGTTCAAGTCCTTGAAGATGCCGAGAAGGTGCAGGGTCTGCCCTCTGCCTAGACATTCTGCCTCCTCTCCTGCCTCCTCCCTTTGCCCTGCACACCCTCAGTTACCAGGCAGCTCCTGGAATGCTCCGCCAGTCCATTTTCTCCAGGACTTTGCACGTACTGTTCCTTCTGCCCAAAAGGCTCATAAACTCTTCCACTGAGCCTGACGAGCTCTTACTAATCTTTGAGGCCTCAGTTAAAACATCACTTCCTCGAGGAGGACAACTACTTTTAATTTATTGCCTTGAACATGCCTAATGCCCCACTGTTTTCCTTTTGCCACCCTTACCCCCCATTTATTTCTATGTAAAGAACTATAATGATCTGCAAGCTCCACTAGGTCTAGGGCAGTGTTTTGTTGATCCGCCCTGTGTTCTCAGTAT
This sequence comes from Trachops cirrhosus, assembly GCA_028533065.1. Classification (NCBI taxonomy): domain Eukaryota; kingdom Metazoa; phylum Chordata; class Mammalia; order Chiroptera; family Phyllostomidae; genus Trachops; species Trachops cirrhosus. Next base: position 26,783,159 of record CM052549.1, read on the forward strand.
CTAGGGGAGGTCACTGAGACTAGTAATTCAAAAAATTCATATATATTCTTTTATGAACATTAATCTTGCACATATACTGGTTTCAAATTAACGTGTAAGATTATTTTTTCCTGGATTAAATACCTGAGAGTCCCAAATTTCTATTTTATTACACAAAATAGTACACACATTTTTCAATTATTTTGCTATTCTTATCTACTCTCAATACACTGAAGTATATTTAATATAGACAAAGCATTAGCTGTTCTATAAATAAATTAACCAATGAATATAGTTTTGACATTGTAACATTTTGCTTACTATTATATGAACTTACCACTTTGACTGATGCAATCTTGTCTTCAAAAGGAATGTTTTCATGCTGCCATAAAAAAGGAGACACCAGAAATAGTAATGTATAAATTTTATGTAAATAGTTCTCCCTTTAGTTGCTTTTGTTAATTTATTTATGCATCATATCTCAATTATCTATAGTCAATCTGAAGAGAGAAAAAACTGCACAGAACACCAAAAAGTAAGTGACACTAGTTAAACTGTGTATGTGTGTTCTTCCACATCAAAGATACAATTCAAAGACAAAACCTCAACTATCAATACAAACTGATATACAAACATTCCTATATAAATGATCTTTTTGCCAAGCTTGCCATGATTTCAATTTAGTCCCAGTGCTATTATCTATGGCAGAGACGAACTGCTCCCCTACGTTTCCTGAGTCCCTCCCAATTAGACAGGACAACATGACTAGTTCCAGCCAATGTAACGTGGCCAGCTGCAATGTGGGTCGCTTCCCAGCTGAATTTCCCAGGGCAGCTCTAGAGTCTCCGGCTTCACCTGATACAGAGATGGAGGATAAGTGTTCCATGTGGTATAACTAAAAGAGGATAAACATCCCTCAAGAGGAATCCCTGAGTGATTGCATGGAGCAAAGGAGCAAAGGAGCAAAGCCTCTCCTGGGACGTGCAGCGCTAAGTGAGGCATGAGCATCTGTTGTGCTAAAATTCTGGCTTGTTTTGTTGCTGCAGCAACAGCCAATCCATTCTCACCAATGTCCAAGTACAGGTCCCATCAGAACCAGAATAAACACATATGACTCTAGGTCATTAGGGGTTTCACTTTGAGGACAGCACACAGTCTAGCTGTAGAAAAAATTAAAATCTGGAGACAACTTCTTGTAATCAAGTGTTTCATATAAAAAATGAAATTCTTTCAGAGTGAAAAACCCAGAGTGGGGTGGAGGATAGAATGTAATTCCTAATTCCTAAAGCCAAGGTAGAACTGTGTTCATTAATTTAGCCAGACAGATAGCATTTATTTTTATATCTATGTGAAGTAAGGTTTGCTTTTACTAACAAGCTGACTTTTAAATTCTTGTTAGTCCTGCTCAAGCATCATTTTTTGGACGGATTCCTGGGACAATTACTCCAATGGAACTTTAAGGTGTGTTACATGAAAAAGTTTTCTTGGCCAAAAAAGTGTGGGAAATACTGGGTCAGACAGAATCACACAGGTATTCTGTTCTCCTCTTCCTACCCCATCCTGGCCTTGTTAGAACTCTCCTCAGAGAAATAGTGTCATGAACTTTCTTTTTCCTCCTCTTGTACAGTTCGATGAATTCAACTCATCCTTCTCTTCCTTTATTATTTTAAGGTAACATCTGATATGTACAGACAAATATGATTCATGTGTCAGTCACAAAGCACAGTAAAAGTACACACGTACTTTGAATCCATGGCACAAGTTAGAGCATCACCAACACACTGAATGGCATGGGTGGATCGCTCCCTCTTAATTCCTTGCTTTATCCAAAGGAAATAGCTACCTTGAAATTTATTTATTTTTTTATTACATAGTTTTGTTACCAGTATGTGGATCCTTAAATAATATATTGTTTAGTGTTAATGTTCTCTCCAACTTTCAATTTTGAAAAATTTCAAACTTATGCAAAGTTGGCAAAGTTGACAAAATTATAATGAACTTCCAAATGCCCTTTACCAAGTAACATTTTCCATACTAGCTTCACGTCTCTCTCTGTACACACATATACATAGTTTGTCTCTTTTGCAGAACCATATGAAAGTAAATTGCAGATTTACCACTTCATCTTTAAATACTTAAGCATAATGTGTCCAAAGAACATGGACTTTCTCTTACATAACTGTAATACTGCAATCCCACCTAGGAAATTTGACATTGATAAAATAATCTAATCTAAAATACAGCCCATGTTCAAATTTCACTAGTCTCCCAAATTCCTTTCTATAGTTTTTATACTTTAATCTAATAATTAAAATCAGGTATTATATTTAATTGTCATGTCTCTTTAGCCTCATTTAATCTAGAACATTCCCTGGCCTTTAAAAACACATACATCGATTTATTGTACCAATATATCTTAGGAACTGCCCTGTCTGGTTTCAGAAGCTGTAATGCCCCCTGGCTAAGGCTGAGTAAAAAGACCTTGGAACCATAAGCCACTAATGAGATAAAGCTTATCCTCCTTGCACGGGGGCAACCTCTGCCTCCTTTACTTCACCCTGCTTGGCCCCTGGAGGATGGGCGGATAGTCAATGACGGGTAAGATTCCTCAAGGAAGGAACAACCTAAGACAGGCACAGTCACAAAGGGACTATCAGGGAAGGACTATAGAAAAGGGGTAATGAACCCTCACCCCTTGGTTTTGTCATAGATTGAGTCCTCATTCTATCTGTAAGAAGTCTCCTAATCTCTTGGCTGCCTTACTTCCCCCACCTGACTTAAGCCTAAAACAAAGCCAGAGTGGGGTGTGGCTTTGTGCTGGAACTGGGCAGTTCCAAGGGGTTATCAGGACTAAGAAAGAATGCATAAAATCCTGGGAAAACTGCTTTGCTAAGAATGCCCTCAGTTTAAATGATAAGGGTCCAAGCATAAGATGAGTTTGTTTACCAAAGTTTTATGGTCCTTTGGCATCACTCTACCTATCTGATCCTGACACAGAATAAGCCCTTACGGTTCTTTGAATGTTATCTATTCCTTGATCATTACTGCCTGACAATGACTGAAGAGCTTTACATATACACCCTGTATTCCTTTGTGAACTAAACCCAATAAAAGCCCATTGAGAAAGAGGCTCAAGGCCTTTCTCCTCTAAGACTGCACAGCCTTTCCTCCCCACGCAGATCATGTCTTGGTAGATTTATTTTCATCCATGGCGGCTGGAAGAGCTCTGTTGGACGGAGCTCCCCCACAAATATACATCAAAAATATTTATTACTTTCGTAGAGCCTCGGTCAGTTACTATGATACACCAAATCCAGATTACAATGGGCACTGACAGTTACTTTCATGTATATGTCTCTTAATACAAATGTAGAGTTTCCCTCCCAATAGTTCTAAAGACGCGATTTTCAACCTTTTTCATCTCATGGCACACATAAAGTTATTACTAACATTGGTGCACACACACCAACAAATATATTTTTTGCTGATCTGACAAAAATAGGTATAATTTTGATTCATTCACATCAGAGGGCTATTGTTGTGTTGGCTGGTGTAACTTTTTGTATTTGACAATCTAAGGGAAAAGAGGTCAGTGTCCCTGACTAAGTCAGGTATTGCATGTTTTAAACATTCTTGCAGTGCACTGGTTCCAAAACGCTGTTCACGGGCTATACAAATGTTCATTCTCACATAAGACAAATTATTTTCTGAAGTATTTGTAACAATTTAGATTTTCACCAACAGTTTATGAGACACAGACTCTCTAATACATCTCATCAGACTTCATATTCTTTGCCCTTGTCAAATTTAATTTCTGCCACAAAAGTAGGTGTAAAATGGTATCTCATGCCCTGGCTGGTGTGTCTCAGTGGACTGAGTGTAGGCCTGTGAACCAAAGGGTCACCGGTTCAATTCCCGGTCGGGGCACATGCCTGAGTTGTGGGCTGGGATCCTGGTGCAGGGTGTGTGACAGGCAACCACACACTGATGATTCTCTCCCTCTTTTTCTCCCTCCCTTCCCCTCTCTAGAAATAAACTAAAATCTGCAAAAAAGAAAAAGGTACCTCATTATGGTCTTGATTTTCATTTCCTTGGTTAAGTATCTTTCAGATGGACACTGGGATTTATGTTTTCCTCCTCTGTGAAATGTGTGGTCATACCTTTCCCCTTTGTTTTCTGTTGGGTCTTCTTTTTTTGTTAATTTGTGGTTCCTTACATCTCTTGAATATATATATTATAAATATCTTCTCCCAGTTTATAGCTAGTCTTTTTTCTTTAAGGTATCTTCTGATGAACAGATACTCTTAATCTTAAATATGTAAATTTATCTATCTTGTATTTTATGGTTAATACTTTTGCTTCTTACATAAGAAATTTTTATTTTATGCTTAATATTTTTGCTTCTTACTTAAGAAACTGTTCCCTACTTGAGGTAATGAAGATATTCTCTTACATTTGTTTTCTAAAGGTTTCAGAGTTTTGGCGTATCTGTTACTTACTAAGTCTATCATGCAGCTGTCTATTTTAGAGCTCTCCATTCCGTTCCACTGGTGTCTCTGGTTAGCCCTACCAACACCACAATGTATTCATACAGAGTTGAAATTAGTCTTGGTATTGGAGAACAAGTCCTTTCTACCCTGTTCTTCAGCTCTGTTGTGTCCACTGCCCTTCCATGTAGAACTGAGGATCAACAAGTAAAGTTCCACAACAAATTCTATTACAATTTTATTTTAATTATGTTGCATCTATAGATCAATTTGGGAATAACTGACATCTTTACAATATTGAATCTACCCATTCCAGAATATAGCATATATCTTCCATTTAATTATATCATTTAAAGTTATCTTTGATTTTTTTCTGCATACAGATCTTCCACATTTGCTACATCTCATTCCTATATACTACATGGTTTTTGTTACTATTACATACAGTATATGTTAAATAATATTTTGGAACTCTATATTTCTGTCATGTTGATATGAAATTAACAGCTTTATTGAGTTACTATAATTAATTTTTGTATGCTCATCTTATAATCATCTATCTTATTAAAAATTTTATTATATCTAATAAATTTTCTATAGATTCTTTAGAGATTTCTATATAGCTAATTATATCAGATGATATCCTGAGTTTATTTCTTTCCAATGCTTACATCTTCAAATTATCTTTTCTTGGCTAAGAACCTCTAATATGATGTTGAATATAAGCAGCAATAATGGGCATTTTTCTCTTCTGAATGTAACAGAAATGTGTCTAACATTTCACCATTTACTGTAGATTTCTAGAAATTTTATCGCGTTAAGTTACAACAGAGGAACTTAACTAATAGAGAAACAATGGTACCAGTTCTTTGAAATCTTTGGAACTTTTTTAATGGCCTAATAGATGGTCAAGAAAGGTTCTGTGTATGCTTTGAAAAAATATATTCTCTGAATTTTCAATATATTCTTTAAGTATTGAGCTATAAGCTTACAAAATCAGCCTATTAATAGCCTCCTATGTGTTCACTAACTTTATTTTTTTCTATGATTACTTTCATGAACAGTGAGCAGTTAACCCACTATGCTGGAGAATTTGTCAACTTCTCACTGTAATCAAACTAATTTTTTGCTTTATACATTTTAAGACTAATTTATTAAATGTCTACAAGTTTCAAATCATAGTGTTTTGAACTTTTCATCATTAAAAAATCCCTGTATCTCTCATAATGCTTCATCCCTTAAAATAATTTACTTTGTCTTGTATTAATGACTTACTTTTCTTTAGTATTTGCCTGATAGCTAAATTATCACACTTGTGATAATTTCCCTCTGACTTTCATATGAATATTATTGGATAGCTCTTTAGTACCTTTTTTTAATAAAGTATAAAAAGACATTATTATTTTATACAGGCATTATTTGTTTAGATTTACATAGATGTTTAATATTTTCTTTAACAACTGTTTCTTATACTTCAGAACAAGTTTTTCTGATTTCCCTCTTCCCTGATGTTTACTCTTTAGAAAGATGCTTATAGTTTTTATTTATCTGAAAATGTTCTATATTTCAAGGAGAGAAATTTGTATCCATGGTATACAATTCTAGGTTGAAACTTATTTTCCCGCAGAATGTTAAAGTCATTGTTGTCCTCTGGCCTCCAGTATTACTACTGAGAAGCACGCCAGCCCACAGCTTAGTTCTCTGCACACTGGGCATTGCAGCTCTTGGCTTCTGTCTTCAGGGCAACCTGAGTACCTACTGTGTGCCCACTGTTACTCTTCCCTTATCTGCTTTTGCCTCATAGTTGTTCCTTTTTGGGGAGTGTCTTCCATTTATCCAAAGTCTAGAAATACATTACCAAGTTTTTTTTTAATCTAGGATTTCACTGGTTTGAGGTAGAAGGGGCCCCAGAGTATCTAGCTTGCCTGCAGGTTGGAGGCAACACAAACAGCTTCTTTACTGCAAGGCTTCTCCAGTTTTTAATATCCTAACCTAAATTAAAAACATCTAAGAAGGGGATATAATATCTAGCTCTGCCCAAACTTATTTGACCAGAGCCTCTCACAGAATTAGTCTTCCACAAGATATCATTTGAAAAAAGTCCTGCTCTAAAGTTTCTTTTTAAAACATTTTTTGCCCTCAATACAGAAAAGAAACATATTCAAACAAAGAATTACCTTCCAAACTTCCATTCTACCCAAACAGACCCACACCAAGGCTAAATCATCATCATCGGCAGCAGCAGCAGCAGCTTTTACAATATGCCGGACTGTGCCAGGCACAAGAACTTAAATAACAACAAGCTCTGTCCTCAAGTTGTTCAGAGACAAGAGAACTAAGTAAAATACAATTTAGCAAATGCTCCACTAGCAGTTATGAACTAAATAGTTCCTCGATAACTATCTAAGACTGTGACAAACTGTCTTTGCCTCTTTTTAAAATGCATATAAATTTAAATGTATCTTGCTTGATAATTGTGATAAAATAAAATAAAAAGTGGACTTTATAATTTTCCATTATTCAGATTTAAAATCTCTACTAGTCCTTCCTGGTGAACAAAACCTCCAGTAGCCTAAGGGCTCTTCTCACAAGAAATGGTTCCTAAAAATCTAGTGTCCACTCCCATCATCACTCACTTGTGACGTCCTAGTTGTGAAACCCCCGACTTTTCCACTCCTCACCACAGGGCACACTGAATGTGTGCAGGCAGATTTTCATCATAAATTCACAAGATAGTTCCCTATAATTCTGAACTTTCTTGTACTTCACTTTTCTCTCCTTGCCATTGCCCACTGCCAATCATACACACTTGAAGACAGGGGTTCAAAATTTGGATCACTTAAAAATAGATAAACAGAAAAATATGATCACAAAAAATTAATTATTAACAAACATATAGATGATCACACTTGTTAGTTTTCAAAGACACACACACACACACACATAATCTTTTGTTTACTTTTTTTCTCCCAGAAGAATGACTATATTGAAGAAAGGTATATTTTTAAAATAAGAAATGTTTTGTAAAAAGAGCATAAATTTGTTGTTACATTGTTGTTTGAATTTTGTAGCATGACTGCCCAGTGCCAGTAAGGCTGCAGGAAATTGAGGCCCTGACATACACTACTTAGAGTATAAACTGAAATATTTTAATGATATAATAATTTTTAAAGTTTTCATATGTTTATATACCTAATATCTACACGGTAGAGATTCCATCCTAAGCAAATAACTTAGAAAGCAAAGTTTTCAAACAGAGATGTAATTTAAATGTCTTTTTTAAAAATAGCAAAGTGAAAAAATAGGAAACTTCAAAAAGAAAAGGGAGTATTATACAAAATTATATTATATCCACTCAATAATATGTTGGCATTATGAAAATACTTATGCTGATTATTTAATAATATGGTGAATTATGACAAGTAGTGGAGAAATAAGACGTAAAATTGTACATGCTAAAAGATTACCATTATATATATATATATATATATTTTTTTTAAAGATTTTATTTATTTATCTTCAGAGGGGAAGGGAAGGAGAGAGGGAGAGAAATAGCAATGTATGGTTGCTTCCTGTGCATTCCCTGCTGGGAACTGGCCTGCAACTCAGGCATGTGCCCTGACTGGGAATCGAACCGTGATCTCTTGGTTCACAGGCCCGCGCTTAACCCACTAAGCTACACCAGCCAGGGCTATATATATATTTTTAAAGGGACCAAAGATATATGACAAACATTAAAAGGAGGATAAGGATATTTTCTTTGTTTTCTAAGGAATTTTTAAAAGTTTTCCCATGAAAAGAATTTATTATTTCTGAATACTAAAAAAGTAAGTTAATAAAAGGCTCGCCAATACCCACTCCTTCTTCTGTTTCCCACTGTAGCAAATCATCCCTCTTTCCCCGTACCTCTCCCAAACCAAAGTGAAACTTCTATAGTGCCTTGCCTTCATGTGAGGATGCACATTCCTCCTAAAACTATTCAGCTGGATAACTTCTAAAACAATGCCCTAGTGAAGAGAACAGACAAATTTTACCTTATTTCCTTCTTCTTTGAACTGAGGATTAATTATTTTTACAAATGAATAAAATAATTGACGAATTCTGGAATCTCCAATAAATGCAATATGTTTATCTACAAGGCAGTTCTTTGCTTCACTGAAATCAACAAAGAAACATTAATTAAAATAAATAAAAACAGCATATTGGCGTTTCAAAGCACACAGTTTGTGAAGAAAGTAGTACAGGATTATTATATATATAGTAACTACATTGCTTTAAAAACAGGTGGCCCTGTTTGTTTAACCTACTGGCCCCGTACGATCAACTAACCTCAATAACTTCCAACAGCTCCCATTTAGCACGCCTTTAAGATGTACTCTAACCATACTAGGTGCTTTATAATCCATTGTTTCAGAATAAGCCTATGAGGCAGCTATCCAAGTCCCAAAGCAAGAGCCCTTCATTCAAGGCCTTTTGCCGTGGGCCTGTTTATTTTTCACCTGAGATAAAACCAGAGCTGCCTCCGAATGCTCTTGGGCAGGAATCTTCACTTGGACTCAACTCCACCTCTGTCCTCCTTCAGCAGTTCTCTACCATCATATACAGAAGTACCACAGAGTGCTTCCTTCGTTTCACCAACCGGTGCCACTAGACATTATGACCCATTATCGGGAAAAAACAAACAACAAAGTGGAGAAACCTTACCTGATTTTGTATTTATGCATCATACAACTATGAGGTTGCCAAACTTTCTCTCCAAGAAATCTGCCACTTGAAAGAAGGTATTCACACGAATCATTGCCTGTAACAGTTAAACACAACAGCATTACAAACAATAGTTAAATCTTTATATGTTGGGTATCTGACCCCATGTAAGCTCTTTGAGGCGAGAAAGTACAAAGTCTTTATTCTTCACCCTATCTTCTAGGTGCATATCACTCATCCATGAGAAACGTGAATACCAATACACTACTATTCAGGAGGATAAGAGCCACTAATAACACATACTTCACACTAGAAGAGACTGACTCCCTAGCCTCTGAATGCTACATTCATTGCTTTGGCAGTTCCTTCTGCTTCAGGTTTTCTTTCTGGGGATACCATCTCAATCACAAACTAGCCTTTACAATGATCATTCCTATTTCTAGCTGGGAAAGAAAAAATTTAAGGGATAAAGAGAAGACTTTGGAAATGACTTCTTCCTACTCAACTATTATAATATGTAGTGCATTAGCATATTTGGAAACCCAGTTAATACTGAAATATTTTATAAACCTACTCCCTGATTTTCACAACTTCCCTGTGAGTATGCTACCCCATTCTGTAAATGTGTGAACAGAGAAAAGGACTTACTCAGTTTCTTAAAAAGCTTAATGAAATTTCATTCTTTTAGAATATTACAAATATAAGACTTAAAACAATGTTATGGTGGCCAAAGACACACATAATCAGTGCCAGTAACAAACTGCAGATTTCATAGTTATTAATAATCAGCCTCTCCACTTCTCTTGATTTCCCTTTCCTTCCTGGAGGATGACCAACCGACTCCTCAATCTGGCTGAGGCAGTCAGTTTTACAGGGAAAGTGCCACACCTGGGATAGGTGGTCACCTTTCCTCCTCTGGCTATTTAACTGTGCATTATCTTAAATGACTGCACGGAGTTAAAAAGAGGGGTGGAGGCATTTAAAAAGTTCAAATATGGCAAATGGATGAGGGAAAAAGAAGATGTTTAGATTAGCCATAGGGTTATAATAAAAGATATGCATTATTTAACTTAATCTCAAGTTCTTTACTTACAGTCAACAGCACACTCTATTTGCTTTACAAATAGTTAAGGTCAGGATAGGGAGTCTGATGAGAAGAATATCACAGAACAAGAATTGTACTGAATCATTCAGACTAGAGATAGGGAAGACCTAAAGATATTTAAAATAGAACACATTTTTTTTTGCAATCCAGTTATCTATCTATCTGGTCAACATACAGATGAAAGGTAACACAAATGTAAGACAGGTATGTGTAAATAGTGAAAATACTGTTACCTCAGTGCCAGAAATTCTAAAACAGAACAGAAAGGAAAAATAACAATATTGCATTATTATACTGGTGGGAAACTGGATAAGAAAAGCAGAGTATCAATTATTAAATTTTTGCAATTATATATGTAATCTGTGTAGGTTTTCTGTATTTCAAAGATTTTTTAATAACATCTCACTAAGGAAACTATAAATGATCAGTTCTTAATTCTTTACAATTATTAAAAACTAGTTCTAGTTCCAAAAAACCAAAAAACAAATTTAAGCTACATAAACGATCAATGAAGAGTAAAGAAAGAACTATAGGATCACATAACCAAGTTATTTTCCTGCAAACAGCACTTCTGCTGCATTCTTTTATAATGGCAATACAGCAAAATCCTATTACTAAAATTCTAGTAAAAGTTTAAAATTAGAATGAAAAGTCTATATTTATAGCATTTCTACCTCTTTAAATACGTCTATTAAACTAAGTAAAAAGTTATAAGAAGTTGCAAATAATTGGGTATTAATTCCGTAAAGTTTTTCTCTTTCTTTTTTTAAAAAAAGATTTTATTTATTTATTTTTAGAGAGACAATAAAGGGACAGAAAAAGAGAGGAAGAAAAACATTAATGTGAGGTTGCCTCTTGTGCACCCCCTACTGGGGACCTGGCCCGCAACCCAGGCATGTGACCTGACTGGGAATCGAACTTGTGAGCCTTTGGTTCGCAGGCCAGCACTCAATCCACTGAGCCACACCAGCCAAGGCTGATTTTTGTTTATAATGTAAGTCCAAACAGAAACACACCTTGATCAATATTCAGTGTGTGGGATTATGTCATTTGTTAACTGTCTATATGGGTTATCAATAAGATTTTCTGTAGAGGATGTACCACAGCAACATCTTAAAAAAAAAAACAGTCCTTTCTCCTACTACTCACACATTGTTTTTCAGTAGTTCAGTGAGTAGAAAACAACATCTCTAATCTAATGAACCCATATTAGAAAAACCCCATAGCAAAACAGATGTGAAGTTGTCACTAACAAATAAGCACTGCAAACACAGGATTTTGAGACTATTAATTTTTCCAGGGAAGAAATTCTTAATCTGCTAATGAATGTTAGTTGATGATGACTCTTACAATATTTTATGATGCAAAGGTTTTTTTATAGTCCTGTATCTGAACTTAATAGTTTCTGTACATCAGTGAGGGTCCTGTCAGAAGCCAGGAACTATACCAGCTGTTTTAATAGATAGAATCTAGTATAAAGAATTGTTGGAAGAGAAAAGAATTATTAACTAGACAATTGAAAAGAAGAGCCCAGCACTTTATATTTGTCAGCAAAATAAAGTAACCTTGTCTAGAAAAGAAAACTCCACAAAATTCCATTCTCTAGAAGCTCTCTTTTGCTGGGAAAATATTTTTTGGATCAAATCAATAAATGTAAATTTAGATTTTAAAATAAGTTAATGTGTCATATTTTCATTATGTACACTAACTATATATAATATACAGTGGCATGTATGTTCCTTTCAAAATTTACCCAGAAAAATCCCAAACAAAAGAACACAACAACAAAACCAGTCATTATTTTCAACTGCCTCATATAATTTTGATAGGTACTTGAATACAACCAGCGTGAGATGAAAGGTGCCGAGTGCTCAGATAAATCAGGCTGTGAACACACACACACACACACACACACACACACACACACACAGGGCAACTGGAAGTATAGAATCATCTACCCCGGCTATCTCCAATAATAAGATTATCTAATGAATGGCTGTCTTCCTCTTCATTGTTATCTTAAGCATAAGCATTCTGTTTTGCCAATCTAAAGCCTCGGGTTTTAAGGCATGATATTTCTATCACAGAAAGATACCCAAAGAAAGTAAAATAAGTAAAACAACAAGTTTTTAAACAGCTGAAAAGTATGTAACAACTGAAGAAAACAGCTGTTGTGCTAAAGTGTAGCCTCTATTTTCCAGAGAGAATACTGCACCTGGCACACTGCACATTTGGACGAATCATCCTACCAAAGCTGCGTGTTCCTTTCTTCCAACCATGAAAGTGCCAGGTCATAGAGTTTACCATATGATCTGCAGTATATTTTGTTTGCCTAAAATTCAGCAAGTTATACTTCAGTCTGTGCTGAAAAATCACCATTTACATTTTTCTTTGGACAAGCTAGGTGTGCCTCATTACAAGCAGTGTCACATAGACTGGATTTTTCTAGCAGTCAAAGGAAAGTCTGAGAGACCTAGAGCTACTTTTTCTCACTTTAATTTCTGAAGCCTTGAACTTACTTTTCTCCAAAATATGCAATACCTAACATTTGCATTTAATATGCCTAGTGATAGGAAGGAGTAACATTTCAACAAAATTAAAGCATTTGTAGAAGTTAACATTATCAATTAAAAAAACTGAAATATATCCAGATGGGAACTACCCTCAACGCAATAGATACTGGCCTTTTGTCACAGACGTAATGTTTTCAAGTTGTAACCATAATATTAATGGACATTTTGTGATTCAGTAATTTTAGAAGCTGATAAAAATTTTTTAAATGTAGTTAAAAGCTTAATTATTTTAAAACACCATGCAACTATGTGAAAATAATAATAATGCAAAACCTACTTTCTAAATTTGAGATGAGAACATACTATTAGAACATGAAATTCAATTGAAAGCAAAAATAACCAACACGAGGAAAAACAGAAGGAAATGAAGACTTTAAAAACCTATTCATACAATAATTATTTATGAATTTAAGCTCTGCGTGTTAAGCTTTGATAATTTAAAGATAAATATAATACCCTTAGAAACTCAAGGGGTTTTGTGTGAAGACAGATACAAATTATTACAATACAATGTGGTAAGTATGTAGTAATTGCTGTGAAAACACTGAATTCCTAATTCCTACTTCTGTGGTGGTGACATTTGAACCAAACCTCGAAGGCAAAACCTGTACTTTCTTTGCAGGTGAGAAAGACCACCGCTGGCATAGAAAATAAAATATTTGTGAGATGTATAAAAGGGTAAAACATATTTAGACTGTGAGACTGGAGTTTAGGAAGAAGAAAAAGAAAAACGGGTGACAAAAAGTAAGGTGGTTAGATTTGGAAGTTCTACACGTGCAACTTTTATAGTCACTTTACTGGAAAAAGAACAGGAAAACTCTTGGCTGGTTCTGTGAGGCTGAATTAATGTTTCTGAATGGTTTCATCCATGTCCTTCTGCAATATGCTTTCCCACTCCATCTTCCATATACATCACCACCAGGTCAGAAGCTCCAAGAAAGGCACACCAGACTATAACATGATGGCTTGAGGTGAACAGGGTTCTAAATCCCACCTCAGTCAGACTACTTTATACCCTTAAGCAATTTGCCCTCTCATGACTCATCTTTAAAATGTAAATAACACTGTAATTCGAAGAATCTAACAGCATTGATTATAAGACACATCATTATTTTATGTAGCAGTAGGAAAAAATGTTATCAATTAAACTTTGACATTCAATCAAAGATTTAAAAGCTCATCTTGATTACAGAAATGCTATAAACAGGTCGGGAGGAGGACTAAGTACAGTAAAGTATATCTACCTCACAGAATGGTTATAAATACAAAATGAATTAAAAATATAAAACCGTTGGAATAGTACCTGGCATATAGTAAGTTTCAATGTTAGTATGTAGTGTTTGCCAAGCTTCACTTCCTGCAGTATATAATTCTTTTACTAGCTGTTGTTTGTAAAGAAAGTAAGATACTGAATGTGTGAATTCTACTGCATTCACTTTTCCTTGCCTGATGCATACTGATACCCACACATTAGAGATTTTGTTCTTATTTAATTTTTTAATTATATTTTATTGATTATGCTATTACAGTTGTCCTGATTTTTCCCCCTTCACCCATCCACCCAGCCACCCCCTACTCCCTCAGGCACTCCTCCTATTGTTCACCTCCAAGGGTCTGGCGTCTAAGTTCTTTGGCTACTACACCTCCTATGCTGTACTTTACATCCCCATAGCTAACCTGTAACTACTGATTTGTACCTCTTAATCCCCTCACCTATTCACCAATTTTCCTTCTCCCCGCTCCCATCTGGCAACAATCAAAATGTTCTTATCCACGTTTCTGTCTGTGATTTTCTTGTTTGCTTAGTTTTTCAGATTCAATTGTTATAGGTATGTATTTTTGCCATTTTATTTTTCATAGTTTGATCTTTTTAATATACAGCCTAAATCTCTATATCTAATATAAGTCCTTTTTCAGTCTAAAGATGTGATATTGTTGTTCAAGTGTACATTTATCTTTGTACAAAGTGCTTTGCATCTGAATTTGACACTGCCAAAGCATAAGGATGGCTAAAAAGTTCCTGGGAAGATTATTTTTTCCAAACAGTCTCTGGCTCAAGTTCTTGACATTCAGTCTGGGCAAGTACACACACCAGGTGTTCTGCTTCACACTCAAGGAACTGAAGCACCTAGGGAGGCTGATGACTAGCTTCTGGAGGAGGCTTTGCAAACAACCCCAGATTGCTACACTGACTCATAAAGTTCCATCTGACATTCTGTTTTCCTTGCTGATGACAGATCTTGAAAAGATGAAATAATCTAAATATAGTCATTAGTATCCACGCTTATCTGATGTAAAAGCACAATTAAAAACGCGGAGAGGGTGTGGAAGGGGAAAGACTACATGTTTACTTTTAAGAATAAGGCACCAAAGTTACAAAAAACAGTTCAATTACCATCATCTTATACCCAACTAGCATGATTAATAGCTGTTAGAAAATCTTCTTCAAAATTACCACAAATGAATGCATCAACATTGTTAGTTTTATTTTGCATATGATCTGTTACAGCAACTGTGGATGAACCAGAGCCTTCCCAAGTTGTATGGCTGTGATCTTACAGGAGGCTGGAGGGAAAAGGCCAAAAGGGTATAAAAAACTTATTTTTTTAATCGATTTAGTTTGTTTATACAAAAAGCTATTCATCCAGTATGATACTAGAGTAAGAGATTTTTAATCCTCAAACATTGGAGAAAACAAAATAGCAAAACTGATCAAAATGTTCTATATTTGACACATTTCCTGGGATGGGAAGACAGCTCAGATTCCAGAATCCAGTTTCCTGGATACTTTGCCAAAGTGAGTGTGAAGTTACCTAAATGGCAATAGCGTTAAATGCCCACCTGCCCATTACACATTCCATCTTAACCAATCAATCTCACAGTCACCAAGAGCGGTCCTGACAATGGCTTTCATAATACTAAGCGCCAAAAAAGAAAAGATCCTATCATTAATTTCCCTCAGCCTGTCCGTCTCTCTCCTAGGAGCATTTTTACAAATTTTTTAAACATATCAACCAACAAGGATAAGAAAACATTCCTTGATCACTGAAAGGTAATTCGTTGTGAAATAAGGAGGTCGTTTACTTTCCCCCTTTACACCAATCTCAGAACCAACAGCACAGGCCTCCTTTCAAATTGCTTCCAACTTGCTTCCATTGCTCACCTGGGTTACTGTCAACTACTAAATTCTTTTCAGGGATCTGCCCCAGTGCCTTTACTTTGTAAAAGTGTGCAACCAGAACCCTTTAAGCATTTCTGAATCACAAAGTCTGGGTGACACCTCCTCTATTTGGCCAAGGGCATCTTTTGCCAGCTGTTGTCCCCCGTGGCAAAGGCAAGCAGGGGCGGGCCTTGCTGCTGTCCAACAACAGGTTGGCCCCGCTGTTGCAGGACAGAGACCTGATTAAACAAAAGCTAAGAGCCGGACCCCTAGCACGGAAAAACGACGACGCGACTACATTTGGAAGTGCCCCCGCGCAGGAGGCCTTTGCCTTCACACGCCCCCGGCTGGCCGCGAAGCCGCCGGTCCGACCACCTGCACGCGAGCCCCCGGCCTGGCGCGGCTCCCTGCGCGCCCCGCTCACGCTGGAGCCGGGACCCCGGCAGCCCCTCGGGCCAGGCCCGGGTAGGCGTCCCCGACCCCAGCGGGGGCGGCCGGGGGGCCCGGAACCACGGGGCCTCGTCCAGTCGCGGCCCGCACTGGGGTCCGCTGCGTCGGCCGAGCCCGCCTGGCCCGCGGAAAGGGACACCTGGGGGAACCGTAGGGACACCGCCTCCCCCGCGGGCCGGGCGTGGGGGCGGGCGGGCGGCCGCGTGAGCGTGGGCGGGTGTTGGGCGAGGGGGCGGCCTCCTGCCGCCGCGTCGCCTCCTCCCCTGGCCGGGCCCGGGGGGAGGGCCCGCTCACCTCGGTAGCGGCGGGAGGCGAGGTGGCACACTGCGAGCAGCAGCACGGCCACCAGCGCCAGCACCTTGGCGCTTCTCACGCTGAAGTAGTGGTTGATCTCTCGCTTGCCCAGGTTGTAGGCCAGAGCCGCCATCTTGGTTCCTCCATGACAACAGTGCGCGGCGGAGCGGGGAAGGGGCGCCGCACAGGGGCAGCACTGGGGCTGCCGCCGCCGCAGCCAAGCGAGGAGCCGCCGCCAGTCCCCGCGGCCGCCACCCGCACCTCCCACCGAGGAGCCTGACCCCGCTGCCGCGGCGTCCCCAACCTCCGCCTGTCCCTCCTCGGCCCCAGCCGCCTGGGCGGCCTCCCCCCAGCCCCGCCGCCGCTGCTCCGCCGTGCCGGTTCCCGAGGCGCCCTGGACGCCTGTCTCCTCCCCTTCCTCCTCCTCCCCTTTAGCCTCCTGCCTTAATAGCGGCTGCGCCTGCGAGGGGGCTCCGGATGCCCGGGGCTCCGGGGTCACGGGCCCAGGTGGCCCTCCAGGGTCACCGGGTCATGGGCGTCGGCGGGCGGTAGCTGTAGCGGTGGCGGTAGTGGGGGCAGTGGAGGCATAGACACAGGGGAAGAGGAGAGGGGACCAGGGGTCCAACCTCGCCGGAA
This sequence comes from Trachops cirrhosus, assembly GCA_028533065.1. Taxonomy (NCBI): domain Eukaryota; kingdom Metazoa; phylum Chordata; class Mammalia; order Chiroptera; family Phyllostomidae; genus Trachops; species Trachops cirrhosus. The sequence goes on from CM052549.1 coordinate 26,800,547, forward strand.
TAGGGGTCCTGGAACTTTTCTCCTGGCTTATTGGTCTTTACCTGAGCCCAGGTTGGGGCAATAAAAGTATAGTTCCATAAGAAAAGTACACATCATTCCAGTTCCTCCTAACCTCCAGCACACTTTCCTGACCTTTCTAACCCTGGAACCTGCCCAGCGGGGAGCGAAGGCCACTCCGCCGTTACCAGTGCTTTATTTTCTGGCTATCTGGCCTGCCTGGCTGCCACACGACGTGTTGTGGTATTGAGGCCACGGATAAGAACAGCATTAGCTCTCAATTCACCACCTTGGCCCATTTCTCTTGTAACTTTTTTTAAAAAGGCCTCAGTTTGCCCAGTTCCAGTGGGCGAAGATACATCCAAGTCAGGGCAACAGGGTACAGAATGAGCCCAACTTAGTGTGGGTGTTGGTGAGAAAAGAACCTCACTCTATTTTACACAAAGGTTGGCTAGGTGGGTGTGCCAAATGTAAAGTGTGCTCATAACAACCACTCCTGCTCCTAACATTGGTTCACACTTCGCGTTTATCAATAAAGTGAGCACTCCTTTGCCCTATTAAACGCTTGTTTTCTATACTTCGCCCTTCTTTTACCTATTTTATTTTTGGCCTCGGCCTTTACTGCCTTTCAGGTGGGAATGGTTGTTTTACGTTTCCTCCCTTTCTTCTTGCCTTGTTTAGCGTGAGTCATTGGTTAGCTGGGTGTTTTCAAGTATTCTTTACAACATTCCCATTTAGCCATTCCTGAGCTTGTGTTTACAGGCCCCTCTTAAAATTATAGAATGTTAGATATGAAGGGACAATGGAGATCTTGTCATCCCAATTCCTTTCATCCAAGGACTCTTTTTATTATGTTTTCATCCAGGAACCCCATATCTTGAAAGATTTTGTCGCTTAAATGAAATCACATATATCACTGTCATAGGTGTAATGCTAATAAGCAATAAAGTTAAATAAGTGTACGAATAGTAGGCACTGTTCCCTGGAAATGCTAGCTTATTTTTGGCTGTCACTCTCCTAATCCAAAAATGATCACATGCTGGAAGAATTAAATCAGATATAGTAAATATCAGATAGCACTGCTAACAATATATGGTCTGCCAGTCACATCCTAGGATGTCATCAACAGCAAGTTAGAATTTCTGACCAGTGTGCAATAACCATTATGTTAACCTGCAGAGTTGATTTAATGTCTGCCAAAAGTAAAGAAACTTGACTATTTAATTGCAATTTCCAGAAAGGTTTATGAAATATTGAAAATAGCTTGTGGACCTCTTCCTTTTCCCACTCTAGCTGAAAGCTGATCCCTGCCTCAGCTCCGAATCTCTTCCTGTCCTCCTTTCTTGGGCTGTCCATGATTCCATCAGTTATCCCTATGTCCATCAGCTCTCCGTCTTTTTTAAACTCTCCCTCTCTCCTGGCTGTTTGCTTTCCACCACTCCGTTTGCTCTTTTGAGGGAAACACATCCATGGACTGTGTGTTTCTGTGGTTCACCTCTCCATCTCTCTTTCCTTCTCAGACAAGTATGTCGAAAGAGTAGTGTTGACTTGGCTGTGTTGACTTGCTCCACTCCGGTTCTCCCTTCTAAATGACTCTCAGAAATGTTGTCTCCTCTCATCCCCTTGCTGTTGCCTTGGGCAAGTCAAATTTTCTTGCCTGACTTTATCCTTCTAACTCATTTTGCTTGGGTCTGGCTCAAAAGTTGTCTTGACTTCCTCTTTGACATACTTTTGATCAGATGGAACTTGCCTCAGCTGGGATCTGGATGATGCTAAAAACTAGTTAGTGACTCTGAGTTGTTTTGCCTACCACTAAACCCTGCAGAATGTTTCCTGATGCCCAGCAGGTTACCTCACTTCTCAAGGGTCTGATAAAAAGAGGACCTCTTTCAACCTATCTTCTCAATGTGTATTATTTAAAAGAAAAAACAAAACCCACATGTTATCCTCTTCTTTTTATTTAAACCAAATATTTATTTCCCGTTGTACCACAGGAAGTCATGAGGGTAAACGGGACAGGAAAAGGAGACTGAAACGGGGCAGTCAGTCAATGTGACAAGAGGAGCACAGGTTTTTTTTTTTCCCTAAACATTACCAGTAGTTTCTTTTATTTCCTTTTTTTTTTGAACAGTCTGAGGTTCGTGCTCCACTGTGTTCATTTATTACTCTTTATACCAATATGATTTTGTTTAATCAAGTATGATTGACATAACATTAGTTTCAGGTGTACAATGGAATTATTTGATATTTGTATGTATTGCAAAATGATCACCACCATAAGTCTAGTTAATACAGTTAATATATTTATCATAACACACAGTTATAAATTTTTTCTTGTGATTAGAACTTTTGAAATCTACTCTCTTCACAACTGTGAAACATGCAGTACAGTATATTATTAATTGTAGTTCCCCTTCCCAAAGCTATCTCTGTTGTCTGTGCCCTTGATTGTATCAGTACCATTGCGTAGGAGAACTTGGTCTCATAAGCTTCCTTCTTTGTTTCTACCTTCAAATTATCCCTCTTCACTGTTTGCCCCATAGAAGCTCAAATGCTTCCTACTTATTATAAAGCATTTTCCTTAATTCACTACATTCCCTTCTTCCTTAATCATCAAACTTCTTTAATTTAATCTTCATTGCATTTTTTCCCATTACCATTTAGTCCCCTTATACTCCCCTCCCCGCTGCAATCACCACACTGTTGTCCATGTCCATGAGTCCTTTTTCCTTTTTGTTCAATCTTTCCATCCCTAACCTTCCCCACCCCCACAGCTGTCATCCTGTTCTTCATCTCTGAGTCTGTCCCCATTTTCCTTTTTAGTTTGTTCATTAGCAGTCTACGATTATTGTTCTCATTTTTGACTACTTAATGGTTTTTTAAACACTTGAGAACTGACTGCTACTCCTATTACTTTACTTAAACCACTCTTTCAAATGTCAGCCACAACCTAAATTACCAAATCCAATGTCTTTATCTTAGCTTTACCTTTCCTGACGGTGCAGCGTGGTTGAAATATTTGCTTTCGTACAGTCTTCTCTTTATGGCTTCCATGCCACTACATCTTTCTGGCTCTCTTATTTCCTTTCCCATGAATCTCTAAGAAGAGTCATCTTGCTTTTTCAACCCCTCTATGTGAAAGCTATCTGTTTGCTTGCCCGCTTTTCTGCTTGGGAAGCCTACATTACAAGTCGGCCTCAGTTATCACACTGGCTCCACGCATGTAACCTGGAACCCACCCATTTGCTCCAGAACTCTTTTACACATGTCAGGGACAGCTTCACCGAGTGGCTCACGGTGCCTCGGACTCAGTGTGTTGGAAACGTTTCATTTTCCTTCCAAACCCATTCATGCTGTTATGTTGACCATTTAGTTCATTGACACCACTATCCTTCAAGTCATTCCTGCTGATCTTTGACTTATCTCTTTTTTCCTCTGCATTATTTAAAGAATAGTTTTCAATGGGGATGGGGTGTGTTCACAAGATGAGGCATTGGGTAGTCAGAACCAAGCACTAAAACTTCTATATACAGTTAATTCCTGTTAAAAGTGATTAAAGAAAATAAAGTTAGTGTCACTTTTCAGACAACTGCAAAATAGGGTGAAGGCAAGAAGCTTTTATAGAATATAAAGAATAAGGAAAAGAAAAATAGAAAATACCTGGTTGGCTGAGGGCACATATTCAACCTTCTTTGGGATAAGAAGAAACAAGGAAATGAGTATAGAGCCCAGAGTTGGCTTGGCATTTGGGGATTGACTGACTGAATATACTGCATTCTGATTTAGTGGAGAATTTATAGGGACAGGAAAGTTACCTAAATTTTGGTTTGCTGATGTGGCACCCTGGGGATGGAGCAGTTTGATCTTGGGCCTAGGAAGTTATTTCAACATTCCTGAGTACAATAAAATAAGGCTTCATTAGTATTTAATAGAAGGACTTCCTCTGGTACTCCAATTCGGTCTTTATGGAGAGTCATGTCAAGTGCACTTGGAAGAGAGTCCCGAGGGGAGAGCGTGTAGTGCCTATGAGCCTCTCGAACGAATCCACAGATTGTATTATCTACTTTCACTTAAACTCACAGAATGGAGAGTGACTTAAAAATCCCTACGGAGAGATGATTCTAATTATGCAAACCCTACCAAACATGAAGAATATACAGAACAGAATTTTCCTCTAAATACAAGCTCCTCATCAGCTACATTACTTGGTTTAAAAAAAGTATGTGGGTGTATCAGATATATATATAATATAGACACAGGTTATATATCACACCTGACATATATAGCATGTCAAGTTATCTCCATACGCCTATGTAGACAACTTGAATCTGTAAGAAACCAGAAACAAATTTTGAAATTATCAAATTATTTGAAATAAGAATTTACATCCACTCATTGTAAACTGTGGCTTCTGCTGTAAGTTTATGGTACTTTGAGATGAGAGTTACTACTTACATGAATCAAAATTAACAAGTCAAGCATCCAAGTATGAATTAAAGCTCTCTCTTTGAGACCAAAAAAAAAACTTTTGTGAGCATATGTGCATGCAGTCTAGAGGAGCCACCCTAAGATGTGCCTCACTGGTATGCAGATTATTTTTTGCTAAAGGCAATTTTGGTTTCAGGCTCCAGAGAAACTTCTGCTCCAAACCCTTAACTATGTAGAAGAATTTAAATTAGAGACCTTGGCCATAAGAGATTACCAGAGATAACTTCTTTTGACTCATCTATAGGGCATGGAAAACTTCTTTGTACTGAAGGTCTGTTTTTCTTATCATCTTGCAGTGACTGTTTGAAGCCCCAAAGGCACCTTACCTCATCCCCAGCTCAGGATGTTTTATTACATACCTCGGTCCCCCTTTCTATGTCTGACTCTCTCATGTATGTGAGGTCCACGTGCGTGTGATATTAAATCTGCCTCCTGATGATTTATTTGACCAGCCAAAAAGAACCAAAGGAGAGAAAGGGGAATTTTTCCCCTCCCCTCCATATGAAATGTTTCAAATTACATGCATTGTATTAGTTTATTGGTGAAGCAGTACACATTTTATAATTAAATAAATATGTTCATAAGTTGGAAGGGTGCATGCTCAAATTTTTAAATGATATGAATGCATGGTCAGAAATCTAAAATCACTTAGTTGGTGTGTCACCACCGTATCCTGTTCTTTGCGCCTTCCTTGAAGCTCTTCTTGCCACAATGGTCAGGTTTAGGCTCCGACCTGACCATTGCAACAGGTTTCTACTGGCCTCCTTGCCTTGAACTTTTCTCTTTCAATCTCTTTTTTCCCCCTAATTGCTGCTAGAATTGTCTCAGGCTTATACTGATCTTGTCATTTCCCTGCTTAAAAACCTGGTGGCTCCCTCTTGGAACAAAACAAATTCCCAGCCTCCTCACATGATTTGGCCTCAACCTCCATTTCTTCTGTCCAGCTCTCATTCCACCCAACCATGCTAAACTGCAAGCCGGGAACACTATATGTATGTCACATGTCTCTTACTCTTCCCTTTGCTTGAAAAGCTTTTCCCCTACAACTCACATTCTACTTATTTAAAACCTCTCTTCTTTCTTTTTCTCCTCCAGCTTTACTGAAGTGTAGCTGGTAGATAAAATTATTTATATTTATAGTGCACAACATAGTGATACACACATACTTTGTGAAATGATTAACACAGTCAGAAAAACTTCCTTCGTTAAAGACCTGCTCCATTTTGCCTCTTCCATGAAGTAAGCCCCATGGCTCTCTAATGGAATACACCTCTTTCCCGCCTCTGATTTGTCATAGGGCTTTGTTTCTGTCTGCGCTTATAGTCAGACCAGAGATCTTCCTTGTGCATGTCGTGTGTATTGGGAGATTCTCAGTTTTGTCTTTGGGGATAAGTCCCAGTGTGCCTTATAATCTATTCAGTTGTAATGCCTGTCTTCCTCTTCTTCAGTGTCCTCCCTCCAGATTGTATGCATTGGGCTACAGGCAGTTAGTACTTTTTGTATTATTTGTAGGGGAAAATTTGTGAAAGACTTAGAAATGGATCGAGATATTATGGTTGTCTTCAAAGGAAGATTGGGCATTGTCCAGATGATCTGATTCTATGGGGTCTCTGAGTGTTTTATTGTCTTTGACTTATTGTGCGTTGCTGTAAGTTATATAATACTTATAGTAATGCAAATTATTCTTGTCTGTAGAAATGCAAATTGTATCTCACTGGGACTCAGCTGATTATTGCCCTGTGGACATTGAACAGTTGGAAATTTTATATTTGTTCAGCAAGTTTATTTTACCATTCTTATGCCCATGTGTGTGTGGTTCTTTGAATTCTTTCTTGAACCAGTTGTAATGTCTTACTGGTTCCCTCACTAATTAATGAATTAAATAAAAGCTTTGACACATGTTCATTTGATGTCTGTATGAAAGCCATGCTATATCCTCCTCTAAAAGTTATCTTTTACTACATGCTATTCCTTGAACTTAATAATTTTAATATTTTAAAATTCAGATTATATATCATTTAGTGAAGAACTGGATGAAATTGAGACACTTTTATTCTCAGAATTTTTGAGATTATGGAGTAGAGAAATATTTCCCAAGTTGATTTTTGGCTTGTCTGAACAAGTGGACAATTTCCTGTAAGAGACTGGAAACTTGTTTTTATCACAGTGAATTTGAACATTAGCCTTTGGATTCTTTGATCAAGTTGAGTGTACACAAAACCAAGCAAAACCAAACCAAATGCTCAATTTGTATTCACTCGAATATTCAAAAACTGAATCAGTTACTCAGTTATTTTATTATGTGTTTTTTTGGTATTTTTTTAACCTGGAGGATTTTACCTTGGAAAAAAATTATACAGAAATCTTATCATTTGCAAGTTTTATACAGTAAACATTGCATACATAATAAATTTTAAACATAAGAATCACATCCTGAGTTCATCTTGTATTTATACCTGTTCCTGTCTTCTGGGAAGAAGACTGGGAAATGCTTGAGAGTCAATCTTGTGTTTATGATGCTTTCTGTCTAAATTCTCTGTTTATCTCAATTGTGTTCTGTTCCTGCCACCTTTTCAGCTCTTCTATCTCCTTTCCTTCTGTCACCCATTGTAGTGTTTACCAAAGGTCTATACTTTTGAGAAAGCTCTTTACTCCTACCCTGGTAACCTCATTCACTCTACTGGTTTGAACAAAGTGAAAGAAGAAGAGATGAGGAAGGAGTGGACAGATTGGACACATTTCAGAAGTAAAATTGATAGAACTTGGTGGATCACATGTGGGAGGTAAGGGAGAGGGAGAGTCGAGGGTGACTCCTGTTTCTGGCTTGAGCAGCTGGTGGCTTCAGGGACCATTTGCTGACCCAGGAAAGACTGGAGTGGGGACAAGCTTGGGAGACATCATCATAACATTTCTTCAGTTTCTTTTTTTTTGTCTATATTAAAGTGTGTTTAAAAATTAAAGCCCCCAAAATACAGTCCATATTAAATTTTCATTTGTGAAATTTGGCCCCACCTCACCACCGTCAATACCCTTTGTAGGACAGAAAATTGCCCCTCCCATTCCATTCCCAAGTTGCTCACTTTTTTTTCAGGTGAAATCAACATTTCCTATTAGTGAAAGAAATAAAGGGAGAGAGGGATGGTAGTGTAACAGTTATATTCCCTTGTGTCTTCCTCACAGGCTAAGACAAATTCTCCTTTCTGTAGAACAGTTGTTTTAAATTAGCTGGAAATTCACAGCTCACTGTTTTTTAAAAGGTACCGTGTCTCTTAGGGAAGGAGAATATGAATATCTCCCATTGTTTCTAAGGTGAAGGGAATTAGGCATTGATCAGATCCAGAGGGGACAACTAGAATGGGGAAAAAAATTCTAAATGACCTGCTGGGCTTCACAGGCTCCTGGCCCAAATAGTACTGACATTTTCATTAAGCAGGTTAAGGAAAACACTAGAGGTTAATTAACTTAGTGGTGTTTCTGCTGAAATGGCCTGAAAATGCTTAGGCCTTAGGTAAGTCTAATGTTGTTAGCAGTACCTTGGCCTTCCACTTTGCACTCTGTCACCTTTGAATGTGTGTAACCAAATTAGGATCCTTCTGCGTAGGGCTGTGTAGTTCACAGGGAGCTGTGAAAATGTATTAGGTGTTGTCTGTAAAGCACTTTAAATGACTTATTGTTTAGCCAGATTTTTCTAAGGGGTGGTTTGTCTCACACACTTCTAATGGCCCTCTAGCTAGATGATAAAGAGCAATCTTCAACTAAACACTTAGATCGTCAACATCTTCTTGGATTCAGGAGATGACTCAGAGGTTTTACTCTATGCACACGAAACATGTACCTACATTTCCCGCCATGAGAATCTGTCTTTCTAACTAGCATATTTTTGTGTGTGTGTGGGGGGTGACATTTAGATATCATTTTCACTTTGCAAAAGTGGCAGGTATAATTTTGTGGTCATTAGGAAAAAGTTCATACTATGGGGGTAGAATGATGTAGCAAAAAGAGAGTAGGTTTTGAAAAGAGCATTCAGGATTTGACACCTGGCTCCAGCTTTTACCAGCTAAATAATGTGGCAAATCATTTTACCTGTTGAACTTCAACTATCTTACTTGTAAAATGAAGACAATAACACCTATCATTCAAGGTTGTTTTTATGACTGTGTGAGTAATGTATAGTTTTTGACATTTTGGTGATGCTCAATCAAATATTCTTTGTTCCTTCATAGTTCCTTGCCACTGGTGCATTCACCAGCAATTGTTCTTAAGTTTGTTCCCTGCCAGTCAATATCTGCAAGTTAATATACATGACATAGAGACTGGGTGTTTAGTTAACAGAAAATAGCCAAATCAAGCACAAATGCATTGCTTTAGATAATTAAATAACCCTTGGTTTCATCTGTTCAACAATACCCCAGTATGATATGGAAAAGTCCTGCCACCAAACTTCTTTTATTCCAAGTTTTAAATAATTTAGCTTAACAGTGCATTCTTTTGATCATTAATAACTTCTACAGATTATTTTTGATCACACACATACAAAAGGCTGGTTTCATTGTGGTTTGACCTGACTGTTTACCTAGTGCAACAAGAGGTATGAACTAACCATGTATGCCTCATTGAGCATTAAGTATTGAGTAACAAGAGAGGTCAAACAATTAAATTCTGCCGCATAATTTCGTTAAGTAATATAGGATTCAATAATTTTAAAGCATCTTTTTTTTCCTCCTATCTCAAGATTAGGAAACCAAGCCCAAGAAAATCTACCCATCAAGACTTCATGTTCATCGCTCCTAGATTCTGGTGAATTCATTTCCGTTTGAAGTCTCAAAAACTCTTATAGCCTGGAGGCTTTAACCATAAATGTAGTGCAACGCTAGTTTCCTGGGTGGGATTTGTAGGCATTATTTTCACATATAAAACACAACACTTGCTCCCTAATGATGGTATTTCTGTATCTAATTAAATATTACATATTTTCAAATATAACACTCAGGTATGACCTTGTATAATAATGCCAACATTGAAGACAGTAAAATTCTCCGTTGGGTGCAATACATAATCTCTTATTTATTTTTTATTTTTTTAAATATTTATTTATTTTTTAGAGAGAGGGGACAGAAAGGAGAAAGAGAGGGAGAAACATCAATGTTTGGTTGCCCCTTGTGCCCCCTCAACTGGGGACCTGGCCCGCAATGCAGGCATGTGCCCTGACTCAGAATCAAACCACCAACCCTTTGGTTTGCAGGCCCATGCCCAATCCACTTAGCTACCCCAGCCAGAGCCATAGTTTTTTAAAATAAGTGTTTGATACCTAGGGAAAGGAAGATAACTTCTGATTGACTTCATGTGAGTAACTTTATTTTCATGTAAAATATGGAGATTCATTGAAGGTACTTGGATCTAAATTCTGAAGAAGGCACTAAGAGAAATGATTTTTTAAATGTTCCATTTGTTGTTGAGAGTTGGAGAGTTAGAGATAAATTACCAAGTAAAAGAAAGGGCTTCTTTATGCAAACATCAGAAAACAGACAATTAGCAAGTAGATGTCATCAGTATTCCAAACCAAATAATTATAATTCAATTTCTCTTATTAGTTTCTTTAGTTTATGTATCTATTTCTTGTTCTGTTGTATCTTGGGTCATTGGGCTATTTTTATGAAGTCATCTGCTTCTGAACTAGAGTCCTGGAAATCCAACTGGTCTCCACATATGCCTGATGACTGTGCAAACAATGCCATCTAAGCAAAGTTGTTATGCATGAGCCTATCCATTAAAATTTCAGCAGAGTGCATAGCGACATTGCCCTTCTTTATTGAAAATAAAATTTTTAACTTCTGAGCCTCTTGGTGAACACCAGAAAATAACAGAATCTTCTGTCAATGAGACTAAATGATTATGGTTATTTATTGTTGTAACCAACATTATCGAAACTGAAGACAGTAAAATCCTCTATTGAGTGCTGTCCATAGTTTTGTATAAGAATTTGATCAATGTTTTTCTGGGGAGAAGAACATACAGCAATCACACTCTATTTGATGTTTTGCTTTCTGTGGTTTCAGTTACTTGCGCTCCAAAAACATTAAATGGAAAATTCCAGAAATAAACAATTCATAAGACTTGAATTGTACATCATTCTGAGGAGTGGCATGAAATCTTTTGCCATTCTGCCTGGGATGTGAATCATTCCTTTGTCCAGCATATTCATGCCATATACACCTCCCACTCGCCCATCACTCAGCCGTCTCAGTCATCAGATCGGCTGTTGTACTATCACAGTTCTTGTGTTCAAGTAATCCTTATTTTACTTAGTAATGGCCCCAATGTCATTCACAAGCTTTTATCACAGTGTATTATTATAATTTTTCTTTTTCATTATTATTGTTGTTAATCTCTTACTGTGCCTAATTTATAAACCAAACTTTATCGTAGTGTGTGTGTATAGGAAAAACACAGTATGTATAGGGTTAGGTAGTATCTAAGGTTGCAGGCATTTACTGGAGGGCGTTCGGATGGATCCCCCGTGGAGAAAAGGAGCCTCCTGCTTCATGGACAGGGAGGGCATTGACAATACTCCAGGGCCTTCCGATTCACTCTGTAATGTGTACAATCTCAGATACATATATATGAGTAACATTTGACCTGTAAAATTTACCTGCCAATTTGACTGCTCTTTTGATCAGTTCTTACAATAGTGTTGAGCTAACTAAGAAATGAAGATGTCAAGAAACAATTACTTTAGTCATTAATTCTTTTAAGAGGCAAAAGAAAAAAATCTTCATGAATTACCAGGGGCCTTATGGCAAATTTCAAAGAAACTTTATGTGTAAAAAAATCCTGAAATTTTTATTTTTCTGATTCTTGAATATGATCATGGGAAAGCAAAATCAGAAGAGTTTTCAGAGTATAATAGATCAACTATTAAGACAGAAATCTGGTGTGCCTGAGAACCAATAAATGGGCTACCGATAATCAAAGTGACAATACAATAATCTAAATAACAAAAAGGTATCACAATTGAAAGGAATCTTAGCTCTCTCAGAAATGAGGAGCTTTATGCTTTTGTTGCTTATACTGATGAAAAAGATGTTCTGGTCATAAAGGAAGCTCACAAGTTGATCTGATCAAAAATTTCTAAAAGAGCAAGTCATGGTGGATAGTCAGAACCCAGGTATATAACTTTTGGTGGGGGGGGGCGTGGGGAGAGGGAGAAAGTGAGAGAGAGAAACATCGATTTGTTGTTCCACTTATTTATGCATTCGCTGGTTGATTCTTGTAAGTGCCCTGACCAGTGATCGAACCTGCAATCTTGGCCTAGGGTGTAGGTATATTACTTTTTTAGTAAAAGGTTTATTTTTGCCTTAAATAAGCCCTGTCCATTATTTCTGTGCATCTAGGGTAACACCTTTTTGAAATACTTCTTTTCAGAGGAATAACCACCCTCCAGAGAGCACATAATCTTGTTAAGTAATCTTCCCTATGCCCATTCCCTCCTTAATTCCAAATGCATAAAAGAAGTTGCAAAATTGTTATTCTCTGGAGCAGTTGATATCTTGCTTCCCACAATTGTCAGTTTGGGCTCAAATAAACTCTTATAAAAATTCTCTACAGGTTTAGACTTGTCTTACCTGGACACTTAATCAAAGGTTTGAAAAAGTCAGTACGAAACACAGAAAACTATTTTGATGGGTTATGGAATTCCTGCCATCCTGACACATCACACCAAACGTTAAAGAATATTTATGATTATATGGAAAAAACCTTTTCCCTTCTTTTCTAGGGTTTTTTTTGGAGGGGGTGATGGTCTAATAATTAAACTGACATGGATAGATTAACAGGAGAGAAATGAATTTAATTTCGTACATCTAGGAGCCCATAAAAATGAGATTCAATGAAGTAACCCAAACAAGCAGTTTTTATACCTTTTAAACAAACAATAAATTTGTGAAGAATTGACAAGAAAAACAAGTTTGGGTTTGGGGTAGTAAAGCAGTGAGGAAGTAACAAGGTTTGTTTATACAGCCTTCTCAGCCTCAACTTCCCTATTTTTGATGCTAAAGATACCCTCCACCCTCCTGGTACAGGGAGGGTGCTGCTCACAAGAGAGATTTATTCTCTGCTGCAGGGCAACAAAGAGGGGTCAGAGTGTCTTGAACTGGCTATTTTTAAAAAGTAACTTTAATTCAAAATAATCAATATGCCAAAGTGGGTTATTTTGAAGTGGCATGTTTTGCTCGTCTTTGCTACTCTTGTAAGGGAAGACCAAATGGCTCCAGATAAACTGTCATTTTAAGATATAGAAAACTAAATTCTAGCTTTCCTTTAATAGATTTATAAGCTCCTTCTCTTACTGCTTAAGTTATATTACACCCATTGAAACTGAGTGAACTTTGTCAAAATTTGAATACAGTTTAATCCTTTCTAGATTCATTATTTGCAGTTTGAAACAAATATAATTTTTTCTGCCAGTATATGACTTTTTATATCTATTCAAAGTTTGTCTGACCCAATCCTTTTTTTCACCTTCTGGGAGTACCAGACTTTTTACTTTAAGGTAAAACTACCCTTCTTTTCTTAAAAACAAAAATACATTTCATTACTTTCATTCACAGTCATAGGTTTCTGCTACTATTCTTTTAGTGTAGCATTTGATTACATATATGAATTATAATTTCCAGTCAAATTAACTAAATCATGAATACACACATAAAACCCTCTAGAGTCACACAATGCATTTTTCACGTTTTAAATTAGCAAAGTGAAGACAATCATTAAATTGACCAACAGATATCTGCTATAAGAGGTAAAAGAGCCCTGACCGGTGTGGCTCAGTAGATTGGGCCTTGTCCCGTAATCGGAAAGGCTGACACTGGTTCAATTCCCAGTCACGGCACATGTCTGGGCTGCGGGCCGGGTCCCCAGTTGGAGGCACGTGAAGGCAACTGATCTATGTTTCTCTCCCTCTTTTTTCCTCCCTTCCCCTCTCTCTAAAAATAATAGTAAATAAAATATCTAAAAAAATAAAAGAATATATATTAAAAATAAGTTGGGTGAGCACATTTCAGTGTTATATTTTGCTTAGAAATTTTCTGGTGTTGAACATTATGCATTAAATAACTTTAATTAGGGTTAATCCCAGGTTTTAAAGTTAAATAAGGATCTTGGTTAAGTTAATATACTATAACTTAAAAATCAATGATCAAAATTATAACTTAAGAATTTAGACCATTTTTATTTACATAGTTTAGTGTTTGTAACTGAGAACTCAGATCCCCTCTGTCAATTTGACTTAATATTTTTTCCAGGAAATTCTTGCCCAGGAATATAAAGCTGTAAACCAATAAATTATTTCACTATTTGGTTTAGGCCTAATAAATTTAGCTTTGATCAATGAAACGATCAACAAAAACTGTGAGTAAATAAATGTGCTTTAAGCCAGGAAGTTTGTGGTAATATTGTTATGCAGCATTAGCAAACCAATACAACTGTATTAATAAAGCCAGGGAAGAATAGTTGTTTTTCAAACCAAAAATTACCAAACCGGCCTACTTTGTAAAAGATTCAACTTTACTACGTGAATTTGTGTAAGAATTTTTTAAGCCTAGTTTTATATGTCCAATTTCTTCACTTCCTGAGAAATTTGAGAATATTGGAGTTATATGAGTACTATTTATTTTTCTTTAAAAACCAATTAGAATAGAGCTATTTGGATTTGAGATACTTCATAATTTAATTTATTTGTATATTCCAGAGGTCAGAAAACATCAAACACGTATTGAGAGGTAAAGGTTTTTCCTAATTACAGATACAAAGACTTGCTGAGAGCTTGCAGCTCTAGTTCTATAACCTTAATCATAGGTAGTAATAAATGCAGAACCATAAAAACTCACTGCAACAGATTTCAAAGGGATGTTCTACTTTCAGTGAGCATATAATGTTTTCTTGACTGAGCTGACTTTACATATAGTAAACAGAAAAAAAAAAAGGCTAACAAACCAGATTCTTTATCATCTCTCACCTAACAGATCCCCATGATATCCTGACAGAGATCGCCTAAGGATTAATTCAGATTCTCAAATACTGCTATCCCCAATGAGGAATAACTTTTTGGCAATACACAACCAAATTTCTGTATACACAGGGTGCTTCCTTTCCTTTCCTTTCCTTTCCTTTCCTTTCCTTTCCTTTCCTTTCCTTTCCTTTCCTTTCCTTTCCTTTCCTTTCCTTTCCTTTCCTTTCCTTTCCTTTCCTTTCCTTTCCTCTCCTCCCCTCCCCTCCCCTCCCCTCCCCTCCCCTCCCCTTCCTTTCTTCATCCTTACCCAAGGACATTATTTCATTGCTTTTAGAGAGAGAGAGAGAGAACAGGAGAAAGGGAGAGAGAGAAACATTGGTTGCCTTCTGTGTGTGCCCAGACTGGGGATAGTATGCACCATACTTCTTTCATTTGGGCCATATTTCTTTGTCTCGGCGCACTGGTCTGGTTGTTCTGGTTGACTTTTTCTTTATTTCTTTGGTTGTTGGAGTTCCATGCAGTTTCATTTTCTGGCACTTCTGGTTGTTTATTGATTTTAGATTGGTTGTTGTCCTCCATTTGGTTGTGCAAGGAAGGAAAGGGTTTCTACCTATGCCTCCATCTTGGCTGGAACTGAAATGAATATTTTAAAAAGGCACACTTATACATTGGAATATTGAAATAACTGTGCAAATGGAGGTAAAAATGGCCTCATTGGAGTGGGTAGACAGGGAGGAAATTTAATTGACTCTTCACCAGACAGAATTTACACAATTATAGATAATAATTATTTTTGCATTGTTATCAGGTATCTAAAATTTATGGAGTTCTAAAATAATTAAAGGCCAGTGAAAGACTACCATCAAAAACCTAGACGGGCATGAGCTAAATGATACATACATTTTTACATCGATACATAATTTTTTCCTTACATGGTGCTTGATTGGCTTGATGATGGGGAACTGCTGGGACAGATTTGCAAATTGCTTCAGGGATAGAAACTACAAATTTTTAAATGGGAAGGAGGACTCAAAGATCATTCATCTCAAGTGTGGCAATTGCCAAAGTGTCCAGTGGTTGCTTCCCATGGACTAAGGTGATGACCTACATGGTGTCAGAGGCAATGAAAAGAAAAAGCAAGGAAATATTTCAAGAAGGGATCATTTTAGAAACTTAAGCTCTATGACAGTAAAAAGAGGTCCTTTGGGGTGGGGTTAGGGGGGCATCCACTCCACTGTCATTAACCCTCCATTTTAAAGCCACCTCAAATAATCATGCAATCTAAATGAAAATAGTTGCTTGCTCTGCTTGGAGGCTCCTGGGTAAATCCTTTGGATTTCCCTTTTGAAACTGGTGTAGAATACATCACCTTTTTTGATACACTTGATCAGGAGTCATTCATGGACCTACAGAAGAGATTCAGGAGGGAATTTAGGAAAGCTGTGCAGTGAATCAAGGCAGACATTGCTCAGTACTTTTCTTTTCCCAATGTGAATTTGATAAGAGAATATCCTGAGTTAAAAGTAAATAGGAGAAGGAATGGAAGAAATTTTATTTTCTTCTCTGAAAGTTTGGGAGAAAAGGCAATTGTATGACCAGGAAATTTTTTTTCATATTAAAGATCTGAAGAACACTATGTTCTTTGTTTATAGCTGTATTACTGTTTGCTTCACTTAAGGTCCTTTGAAACTCAGTTTTATATCAAAGATCTACTCTGAACTAGTCAACTTGCTGTTCTGGTTTCCCAACATTTCACAGATTTCACCTTAAATTAGTATAAGCTTCTCTGTTTATTCCATATATGGATAAAAGGCACTACATTTTTTGTTCCTTGTTTAAGAAAGAAAAGAAGCAAGGAAGGGAGGAAGGAATGTCAGAAAGAAGGAGAGGGAAGGGGAGAGGCGGAGGGAGGAAAGGAGAAAGGAAGGGAAGGACCCGGGAATGGAGGAAAAAGGGAAGAGAGAGAGAGAATGAAAGTTCCAGTTTGGTCAGTAGCTTGTTACAGAAGAGTTTGTCTGTTCACTATTGTAAACCTATGACCCCCCTTTCCTGTCCTGAACACTGGGTAGTAGTAAACCCCGCAAACTACGACTTTTCTTAAATTCCATATTCTTTCAAGAATACCATCAATCAACAAATATTTTTCAGCACATCATATGTGCCAAGCCCTATACTGTAGGATGGCAATGTTGTCGTGACCTAAGGCATCCTTGCCTTCTTTAAACTTTTGCACTGATGGAGGACATGCTAAAAAATAAACACATACAAACAAAATAAAATTTAATATAGGACAATGAGTAAAAGAGACTTTTTTCTTTTGTTATTCTTAACTTCGTGGCTAGAAGGCAAAATCGGAGCTGAAAAATGTGCTAGGTGCTGCAGATTCTAAAGTCAACAGAGAAGAATTGGAAACAGTCATCCCTTCAAGGCTTGTGGGTTTTTAACTGATTCTTTCACACTTCGGGCCATTTTTGATTGTTTCATTCCCCTTCAGTTTCTGTTAGAGGAGATTAAAGAGGGGATAGACAGATAAAGAAACAACTATCTCAAGTGAGAGTGCTTGGCGTTTTTCTTCTCCTCCATCTACTCGGTGGAGTTGGGGAGGTGTCCCTTAAAAGTCAAGGGAGTGTTTGTTAACCCCAAAAGCCAAGTGAAGGGAACTGCTGGAGAGCCACCCTTAGGGATGGAGGACATCTGCAAGGAAGCAAGACTGCATCTCGTTTTCTATTGGCTCATCTGCCCGTGCTATACTTTCTGATCTGCCTCTTTGCTATTTTAAAGTAGAGGAAAAAGTCAGAAACAAATGGTAGAACACAGAGAAAATGGCCTGTCCTCAAACTTTGCGTGGCAAGGATGTGAGGGTTCCCCAGTTCAAATAGACATTATAAAGTGCAGGTGGACTTGAGCTGACCTCCCGGTACCTCACCTGAGGTCTTAACAGCAAGAGCATGGAGGTGTACCCATAGGACAGCTGCTGTGGAGAGGTTGAAAGGAGTGAGCTAGAGGAGGGTTGTCTGTGTCAGGGACCCCGCAGGGTTTCTGAAGAACCAGCACTTGGAGGCCTGGTGCACGGAGACCATCAAAGGCCAGGTGATGTTACCCAGAGAAGCCTCTCCTCTATGAGCAAGAGAGAGCCATCAAAAGCAGTCTGTTAGCTCTTGGCTATCTTCCATATTTTTTTCCTTTTCATTCCCAATTCCAGAAGCCCTAGACAGAACGGAGAGGAGATGTAAAGGCTACTGGGAAGACACATCCTAGAAAGAAAGTGGGACTGAGGTTTAAAACTCAACTAGACTGGATTTTTAATAATTGAAAGTGATCCAACAGCTGCCTAAGTCATTGCTAAGAGGTAGGAAGGGAAAACTGAACATTGCAATGTTGAAGGCAGTAATGGGAAGAAAAGTAGAACTGTTTCATGTTTGTTTCTCTATAGAGTTCAAATTGTAAGTAAACTGATCACAAATAAGTGGGATATTTTTTCGATGTTACTGCTGTGAAGCAAATAGAGTAACAGGTAAGATGGGAGTAGGTAGGTAGGAAGCTACTTTAGCTATGGTGGTCTAGGAAGCCTCTTTGGGCTGAGACTTCCATGCTGAGAAAGAGCCACTCATTCCACACTCTGGGGCAAAAGAGGTAAGTGCTCCTGGGTGAGACTGAGAAAGAAGGTCAGTGAGGACGGAGTCTGGTGAGTGAGGCAGATGGTGATAGAAGATAGTGGGCAAAGCGGGCAGAGTCCACGAAGAAAGTAGAAGGCCTTGTAGGCCATGGTGAAATGTGTTAATGTCTACTTTGCCACCTCCCCCCTCCTGTTTTTGCATTTTCTTGATTTTCTTGGCCCTAGTCTGCTTGTAGAAGATGCTGGATTTAATGGATCACACATAGCATATAATTCTAAATACTTCTGGTCTCAGAGGTAAGCAACTATTATACTAAGATATCTTACATTTGTTATTTTATCACCTTAATGCTACTACTATAGCAAGATAGTTATAAAAATTTTATTTATGCTGTTCTACTTTTTTTTATCTCTCTCAACCCTTCATGCCCAAGGATTAAATTCTTGTCTACCATGGGGGTGCATATACTTAAGTCGTTATAATTGACATCTAAATTCCAGTTGATATATCTGTTTGCTGTAAGGTTGAAATGAAGGGTTCACATCTTCTTGTAAATAGTTCATATTAATCATGCCCAAAGGAAGAAGAACAAACTCTCAATTTGCTGTAGAGATTGTGTGGAGAATGGAGAAAATATGTGGAAAATAATGAAAGCATGACAGCTAAAACGTCCGCTCTTTGATATTTATGACTTCACCCCCAGAACAGGAAAGATTTCCTCTTGGATTCAGACTTCGATTCCAGAGCTGGCCGTCTCTGGCAGGAGCCACACGTGATGTCTCTCATTAGAGCCGTTCCTCCTAACCACGGGAGAGGATGCACAGGCTGCCCGAGGGTGTGTGCTCAGTCCTCCTGCAGCAACAATCCTGCCTCCTTCTCCAACATGAATTCCAGACCTCTTAACACGATCCTTAAACTTCTCTCTGCTCCACGTACGCAAATAGTCACACTGAATCCGACTCGGTATCTTCTAGTTAACCCTGGAATGTTAAGTATTATTGATGTCTCGTGGAAGAAACTGTGAGAAAAATTTCTGTTCAGTATGAAAATCACTCTATAAAGCTCATGCTAAATGAAGGCTTATGATAGCATATCAGTTATTGCAGTCATCGATAGAGCAGTGTATTTCCTTGGGTTCTTATGGGAAATGACTTTCTTTGGCACATTCTTGGGAGTCAGGTTCTGTGCTCCATCAGCTCTGCAGGATGACACCCTAAAATGACGGATGTCATTCTATTGTTTTGTGAGAGTACTCTGTAACTGCTCTTTAAGACCCCTTGTTTGAAGTTATCTGATATTCTCTTTGAATGTTACTTGAGATTTTGATTCATAGTTTAGTCTCGATGTTTTCCAAAAAAAAAAATCACTTAATGAACAAGAAGGAAACTTGTCATAGTGGGAAGAGTAACAAACAGCAAAGCAGGAAATTCTGGTTCTGATCCTGATTTCACTGTTAAGTATGTGACCTGTGGCAAGTGACTTTAGTTGTAGTGTCTGTTTCTTCATCTAGAAATTGTTTTTCTTTTTTTTTTAACATTTAAGTCCTTATTTCTTTTATTAGAATTTTATCATTATTTTTAATATGTATCTATGCACACATATGAACAAGCCTTCAATAGTACTGTAAATAGGATCTTTTTTTAAAATGACAGTTTGCATTCAATATTATTCTATATTAGTTTCGGTGCCCACCTGGCCCCATACATAACTATTACAATCTTATTGACTGTATTGCCGGGTTTATAATTATATCTCTGTGACTATTCATTCGATAACTACCACTCTGTACTTCTTAATCCCATCACCTCTTTCACTTTGTCCCCCTCCTTCCCTCTGGCAACCATCAGTCTATTCTCTGTATCTTATCAGTTTCTGTTTTCTGTAACTTATTTTCAAACCCCCTCAGTTTATGTTTTCTATTATCCTAAGATTCTCAGCATTTAGTAAAAATTAACTCTGTAACTTGATATCCTATTGGGAAACAAAACTGAAATACAAAAATTAGGGGAAATATATAATTAAGTACGATGGTCCCTGACCTACGATGGTTTGATTTAGGAATTTTTGACTGTACGACGCCTCGAAAGCAATCTGCTGAAGAGCACTCTGCCTGCTAAGCCATCAGCAAGTGCTGATGCCCCAGTGCTTTCTGTCAGCTACTCTCAGGCCTCATCAGAAGAGAGAGAAATTGATGAAACTGTTGCTGTAGCATCTGCATCACCCAACAATTAATTTTAGTTCAACGCCTCAAACATTCCTCAGGCCCCCTGTGCTTTTATCTGTGGTCATTAATGGTGATTACCCACGCAACCATTCTGCTTTTCATTTTCAGGATGCTGTTCAGTAAATTACATGAGATATTCAGCACTTCATGGGGATTTTGCCCAAATGTGGCCAAAGTAAGTGTTCCAAGAAAGCTGAAGGCAGGCTAAGCTAAGCCATGATGTTCAGTAGGTTAGCTGTGTTAAATGCATTTTTGATTTGTGATATTTTCAGCTTACAACAAGCTTATTAGGACATGACCCCCCAAAAAGTCGATGAGCATCTGTACTGACTTATGTAGTATGTTGGTAAGGGATATTACTTACAAAAAAAAAAAAAAGAAATCCACTGACTAAATTAATCAAAAATGAAATTGTTTCAAAAGATGTCAGGGGCTCTCAAAACTAGTTGAATACTAGGTAGGGGCCCAACTTGAGAATGAGGAGGATTCCAGGGAGGTTGGGTGAGCAAAGGAGCAAGAAGTACGGATACCATAGCTTGGCTGGAACAGTCTGGCCAGGGTTCTGCTGTTCTGTTGATGCTGCTGTAATGACTGTCAGTCATTTATTTTGTTTTTGCCTCCCTTGCTCCGATTCAGGGTGTAGAATGAAAGCGTTCAATGTGCTGATGTCAGATGCCCACCCTTTGGCTGTACTTAAAGAAGGAGCCTAACAAGGCAGGCACGTGCAATTACTCTTTGTCTAGGCTCGTACAAAAAGGGGTGAAACCATTCCCTAAAAGGATGTTAGAGCACTGTTAAGAAGTAGAATGGTTAATGCCAAATGTCTGCTATACAGTAAATCACAGAGGCTAGACAAGCCAGATGAGTTTTCACTGGAACTAATGAGAGACTCAATGAAAAAGGCTGAAAAAATAGTGGTTGAGATGGGGTTGATGAAGGAAGATTAAAAATGCTACCTCAAAGAAAGAAGGAAACACCGATAAACAAACAAACAAACAAATAATTAAAAAAATAAATAAAATACCTAAGCCATGAAAATTCAGTCTGTGGGACTTTCATTATTGTTTCTAACTACTTACACTGTATCTTTTCATTCTCAGAAAGGCTTTATTGTCACTCACAAGAAAGAGAATGCATAGATCTTAGCATAGTTTATTGTCTAAACTGAGCAAATTGTATCCACTTATTAACAACGATCACTCACTCTTTTTCCAAAGGCATCTGGAAAATGCATAGTCACATTTCCCAGGACACTGAAGTATTTATGGTTCTTCAGTCTCTCCACCCATTTAGAAGACATTGACATATCATCCCCTACATTATAAAAACAATAAGCACAGACTATATTTAAAAAGAGCTAGTACAAAAGTTAACAACTCATTCTTTTGTTATGGATATTTTTTCTTCTCCCTTTGACCAAGATTCTATTGGTGACTTGGAATAGGTTAGTTTACATTGTGATGTTGCCTACAATTTCTAGCCAGAGAAGCTTGTTGTCTTTCCACCGGGCTGTGTGGCTGTGCATGGCAGCAGCCATCTTTGATCAACCAGTTTCAAAAGCTATTAGTGATCAATAGAACTACACCAAATACTTCCGAGACTTAGATTTTCAAGTTTAATTTTAATTTTCCTCTTCCTGAATGTAGTTATAGTTGAAACTTATAGGTTTTATTTTTCATTTTTCACAGGAAAAAACTTTTCATGGTAGCAACATGAGAACAAATGAAGCCCACCCCACCTGTCTCTGTCCCAATACAATTTCAAAAACATACATATAGCCTACTTTAATATAACAGTTTCATGAATATAAATTTGAGGATTACTCTGTGCTAAACACCCCTATGAGGGACTCTAAATATTGGATGACTTAATTCAAAATACACCTGGAAACTGGTAGAGAAATGCTTTTTCATGTTGTCTGCCATGAAACTACATTAGTATTGTTTGTGGCAGTCCTACAAAGTAGAGTTCTCACTTTTCCCCAGAAACAGTGGGAAAAGCAAACAACTCTCTAGATAACATGGGTAAACATGAATAAAGTATATCTATAGTATCCTACCTTGATGATGGATGTGTAAACCTATCTGCTTTCAAATGTTCAAGACAGCGAAAAATTGCACAGGAAAAAAACTTGAATTTTTAAAAAATCAAAACTGGTGAAAATAAACATAGATAGTAGTTTAGAAAAAGCCTGTAAGCCCAGCACATATTTTTAAAAGTATAGCTTGGTGTTCTTGCTGGTGAGGGGAGGACAGTGATTACTGACTTTCTCTTCTTTAATTCCATTTTTCTTGCTAAAAGTGACAGTTGAAAATTGACCTAAGTGGATGAGAGGACAACAAAAGTGCACCCCCTCCCCAGACAGATGGGGAGAATGCGTTCTGTTTGTGGTGAATTCCTGTGCACGAGGCTGAGTAGGATGCTATCAATGACTGGGCCGCTCTGGTTAACGCCAGGGCGCAGAAGTAATAGAAATGTGAGGACAGACCCAGTCTGGGAGGTGTGCTGTCAGAGGCAAGCCATCAGCTGGCTTTCCAGACCCCTTACAGCAGAACCCTGTGAGGGGCTTTATTCTGGTGAATTTAGCACAGCACATGCTCTGGCCCTGAGCTCATCTGGGCTTGAAGCCCTGACATTTCAGGCAACCCATAAGAATAGATGCATTTCTCAGTGACAGTTGCATGTAAACCAAGCTCACAAGGCTGATATCCAAAACCGAGTGGCAGTTTATTCATTTTTAATGGGAAATGCAGTTGTAACACCAACCAGAAAACTAAATCTATAACCAGTCATTTTTTTCCCATAGATAATTGAACATTCGATGTCAGATCATAACCTGAAGCTTACTTGATGAAGGAGAGATCAGAACAAAGGGAATTGATTAAGTTAACATTCTTTAACTGTTAACGCACTCAGGACTGGTCTGAGAGCTTTTCTTCTCTCTTTTATGTTTCTTGTTATTAGTCATCGTGTGCTAAGCTTAACCATTTAGGGTCTATCTTCCCTCATTTTCCAATTTTCTGGAAAAGTATACTCCTTCTTGTAGTGACTTTAGGAGAATTTTACTTTTAACTTTTACTCCTATTGGTTATCATTTGTAAAGTATACATTAAGATTATGATTGCAGTTTTAAAAAATGTGTGTATAGGCAACCCATAGAAGTCACAAGGATTTTCAGAAAGCAGAGAGTTTAATAAATTTGAGTAATAGTAACTTCCAGGGGAAAAAAAAGAGTCGTCTGTCTTATGACTAAGACAGCTCGGAAGGATTGTCAGACCAGAAGGGAGATACCAAATCTGAAGGACAGAATACCAAATCTTGGTCTCTCAGGAAGACTTCTGTGGTGAGAATAATTTACTATGCTTCTATATAACCTGGACCAAATATCCATAAACACTGTCCATGTAATCTCCTTGCTGTCCAGTGCCCCGTCCCCACCCCTTCCCCACATCCCTGACCCCACCACCACCCATACCTTAGTAACTGCACAGGAGGTCTCCTGAATTGTGCTAACTCTGATGGAACTATTGTGTAGGTAAGATTAAACTCTGTTATAGGTCCTGTCTGGTTGGCCTCTGGGCTGCTAGAAAAGTCATATTTAATACGCAGTTTTAAATTCCTTTCCTCACACTCACTTTAATTTTCTTTTACCTGTTCAGTAGAGTGTGCTGTGAAGCTAAACGAAGAAAGGAAAGGAATCGAAGATTGCTCTGTGTGCATTTCCACCTTCCCCATCCCCAGATGCGGACATCCTTGTGGAGCAGTACTCACCGAGGAGGCCTGTGGTCTAGGCATTCCGGGCCAATGCTGACACTTGGGGACATGGGTACCATTTTGAGAGGTGATCTAGAATAGGCCTAAACCCAAACTGTCAGAATTTATTTATATTATAAACAAAAACAGTGTCCATTCCCTTCATTACAAAAAGCACATTTTAAAAGAATTTTGTCCTTTTGTCCTAACTTGGCTGCTTTCCAGCCCTAAGTGTTTTCGTAGATAGGATTCCCTGAAGATGTTCCACGGAGTCTCTGTTTGAGGGGAAGCAAGGACAGTGCAGTTTGAAGGAGAATTCCTGTGTGAGATAAGGGAGAAAAGAATGAGCTTACACTTCTGAAAAGTGAGGCATGGAGGTAAGCTGTTTGCTGGGAGGCAAAGTTTTCCAAATGCAGTGGAAAGAGCACATGCTTTGGAGTCACAGAGACCTGTGTTCAAATCCCATTTTATTTACTAATACACAGATGGTGGACAAGTTACCCAGCTTCTCTGTTTAGTCTCATCAGTGTGAAGGGAGAAGACATCTAAGTCACAGCATTTCTTATACTAATTATCAAACACGATTACATGAACAAAGTCCCCTTCAAGGTGCTTA
The DNA here is from genome assembly GCA_028533065.1 of Trachops cirrhosus. NCBI lineage: Eukaryota > Metazoa > Chordata > Mammalia > Chiroptera > Phyllostomidae > Trachops > Trachops cirrhosus. The sequence goes on from CM052549.1 coordinate 26,825,248, forward strand.
GATGACTGAAGTTCATCTAAGCCCACTTCTTCCTTCTTCTTAGCCCACGGTATTTAGTTGCAACCAGGTGAAAAAGAGGACTTCAGGGATAATAACCTTTTCCTCCTAGTTGATTGAAAGCTCCTCTTCCCTTAATGTGATTGCCCTGGTAAAATCCAGACAAGAGCTTTCACGCCTTCTCTGCAGACAACCCTACCCCACACGCAATCTCTTTTCCTGATTCACTTAGAGTACTTACCCTTGCTGTGATTGCCCATAAGAGACGAGACTGGTTTGGTTCTGCAATGAGAAGAATATTTTACTGTCCCCCAGCGACCGTAAATGCCCTTCTGCCCTTGGGGGAGAGATAGTAGGGGCTACTGAGTTATTTGAAAGTTTCATCTGTATAGTTCGGTCCTTTTCCACTTCTGCCCAATGGATCTTTAGTTTTATATGTTTTTAAATACTACTTGAGAGGAGATTGACTGGAACCATGCACAGACATGGTTTTGGATTGAGGGAATAATCTATATTTAGTTTTGGGTGCTGATTGTATTGTGCAAATTGAAAATTCTCATTGAACTGGAAAAAAAAAGAGAATTTGGGAGATTCTATTTGAGACTGAGGAATAAATTAACCAAATTTTATTAATTAAAATATCTCAATAAAATAAATCATTTTTCATTTAGGGAAAAAAATACTACTTGATGTCATCCAAGGCTGTGGTCTGGTTGTTGTTCATTTATTGTTAGATTCTCTTTTGTTTCTCAGATCTTTCAGGATAAGTCTAGCTAACTTAGTTTTCATTGGTTTAGAACTCAGTAACTTTTTGAACCCTTTGATTCTTAGATTTCTTTACCTTCTATCTGTTCTCTGAATACCATAAATACAACATTAAAGTGGACCGACATTTTCACCAAGGAGAATCAAATCTAATCTCACTAAACTTGTTTTTCACATCCAAGAGCCAGCACTGTGATTACCTGGGGGCTCCAGGGCATGAAATCAGAACAGAAAAACAAGGGTATAAAATAAGGTAGATTGTTTTCCAACAGTGATATAGACATATAATTAAGATGATTTTCAACCTACAGACACTGCTTAGATTCGGCTGTATCCAGGATGGCAAGGGACACAATGAATACCTTGTGTATTTGACTAACAACCAAAACATCTCATTAGAAAAATACATTTCCAACACTAATCTCCTAGGTTACAAAGCCAATCACCTAAGCAGAAGATACCAGGACAGAGCATGGTTACTGTATACCTACGGAGAAGTCCAATTTAGAAAACTCATCATCTGATTTTCAAAGAAAAAGTAATACTTTGCTACAGTCACTATAGAGACCTCAAAAAGGTCATTGCAGTTGAATTTAAGTTATAGAAAATTCTGATAAAGCTTTTCAAATTGCATTTCATATATTGGGTAAGTGAGAGGTAGAGAAATGTTCTAAACCAACAACCAGCATTCTAATGTGACTCATAATCCTCACGAGGAGATCTAGGGGACCCAATGCAATGTGACTTCTAGTCGAGCCCAGACAACTTGCTACCTTGTTCTCTCGACAGAAAGGGTGAACACATGGGAATGACAAAAGCCTACCCACTGGGATTCTATTGATTTTCACACGTTATTTTCCCTTCTGCTTGCCTCCCCCACCACTTTCTCACTCCCTGCTATTTCTTTAACTGCCGGCATAACAGAGAAAAAAAATGTGGTTGTTGGTACATATTGGTGGATATTGTACATATTGGGACTTTGCATAAGGTTTTCTATTTCTGTTCGAAGTGCAAGAACGCACAGGGAGCAGAGCAGGGGCACTTTTCCTACAGCCCTAATAGTCCCTTTGGCCAGAAACTGACTGATATCCTGCTGCATTTAGGAACTGTTGTTTAGGGTAACCTTTCAAAGTGTTGCTTTACAGATAATTGGGATTTAAGTTGGATTTCAGAAAGCCAGCAGAGCAATGTGTTTAAGGAATAAACTCTGGGGCAGAATCCCAATTCTACATCTTCATTAATTATGTAATTTTGGGGAAATTACTTAACTTCTTTGTGCCTCAGTTTCCCCATTTGTAAAATGAGCCTGATCATAGTGTCTCCATGTTAGGCTTTTTGTGGTTCAAATATGTTGATAGGTAAAGCTTTTAGAACATGCCTGACTTGTGATAATTGTAATTGAAGTGTTTGCTATTGTGGGTTCGCAATCCTTTATTTGCAATTCTAAAGTTAAAAAGCTGGGGGGAAAAGTAACGTATTTTAGCAAACCCATTAAGTGATAAGGTCTGACTTGAACTGATCTGTGGCAATTTATATACTTTATCCCCCTTTGTGTGAATATTTGTAGGTATGATTGAAGAAATATTAATGTGCACGATTAAAAGCTACTGCCAGACCACCCTAGGTTGTTACATAAGATATCTGCAACTTTCTTAAATCCAAGAAGTTCTGAGTTCTAAAAGACATCAAGAGGAAAAAAAAAGAAAACCCAAAGGGATTGTTGACCTGCATTGTACTTATTTCATCTGGTAGGACAGTAGAGCGATCTTGTTTTTCAATTGTGGACACAAAAGCAATGTTGTGAAAATATGAAGGCTTTCGTAACTTGGTGAGGCTACAGGACACGTGATCCGCCAAGGCTGGGGAATGGACGTTCTGGTTAATCAGAAATTTTGACTAGTACAGTGTTGAAATCTCTTCTAATTTTGGGGGGTCTTTTTTCAGTTCAGTATTTTCTACTCTTGTATCATCAATTTCACTGTTTCCTCTGTTATCTCTATTTTGTTGCTACACCTATCCAAGAATTTTTTTTATTTCAGAGATTTCATTTTTCAGTTTTAGAATTCATTAGTTTCTTTTGCATAGTTTCTATATCTTTGCTGAGATTTCCTAATATTTCATTTATTACCAGAATGTTTTTCTTTATCTCACTCAGCATAATTTTAATAGCTACTATAAAATCCTTGCCTATATTAAAATTAAATACAAAATACAGACCGGACTTGAAAATTCCCTGAACAGACAAAATCATGTAAGTCACACAGGTGAAGCTTAAATTAGCAAAACGAAACCTGGGCTGCTTCTTATAAAAGCCTCTTCTTTGACAATTATAAGACAAACTTAAGTTATCTTTCTAAAAATGGTATAAGATAATCACTTTTAATCAACCAATCCCTTCTCATCTGAAAACCCCATCGTAATAGCCAATCATTGTAAAAGTTAAAGTTTCTTCATTTTCACTTTATAAATGATCCTGTAACGCCATGCCACTGAGTTTTATATCAATTTTAAATTGAAAGTTCCCAGCTCATGAACTATTTTAAATGTACAATAAATTCTTACTAAATAGTATTTACTGGTTTGGTGGTTTTAATTTTGCTACTTCAGGATTTTTGACATCTGCTAATTTCAACTTCTGTATCATGCATGGTTGGTATGTATGCATCAGTTGTGTTTTCTCTTGAGAATGGGAAACATTTTCATGGCTTTTAAAATATATTCAGAAATTTTGGAATGTATCCTGGATATTGTCAGTGTTAATACTATGGATTCTGTTATAGTCTCTGAAAAGTTCAGACTTTTTGACTCATTTTAGCAGGAAATAAACTTAGTTGAACTCAAACTTCAAACTCTGTCTCCTGTGTGGCTGCTAAAATCACAGTTAAGTTCTTTAATCATTTTCTGGATTTTTCTGACACATGCATGATTTGGGAGTCCACCTGAGATTAAACATACAAACTGAGTTTAATTTATAATTTCATACAGCATAAATTTATCCAACAGAAGAGTCCAGTTTGATAAATGTTAGTGGATTTAGGAATCTGTGCAACATCATTGCTATCTTGTTTTAGAACATTTCTGTTAACCACAAAGTTTATGTTGCCCATTTGCAGTCAATCCCCCTTCCCACCCCTGGCCCCAGGTAACCACTGATCTGCTTTTTGTCTCTATAGCCCTGCCTGTTCTAGAAATTTCACAGAAATGGAGTCATGCATTATATAAACATTTGCCCCTGTCTTTCTCACTTAGTATAATATTTGTGAAGTTCACCTATGTTGTCGCTGTTTTCAGTAGTTTGTTTCTATTGCTGCATAGTATTCCATTATATGGATACACCGTATGGTGTTCACCCATTCACCAGCAAAGGGACAGTTGTCTTGTTTCCAGTTTTTGGCAGTTTCGCATATTGCTGCTATGAGCATTTGTGCACAAGTCTTTTTGTGGGCATATGTTTTTGTTACTTATGAGTAGATATCTAGAAATAAAATTTCTACATCACATGGTAATTGTCACCATTCAAGAAACTGAACTGTTTTTAAAAAGTTCCCTTTTTTTTAACATTGCCTACAGCAGCATGAAAGGATTTTATTGTCTTTGCATCTTTATAGATACTTTTTATTGTTGGTCTTTCCAGTTTCAGCCATCCTAGCAGGTGTGTAGTGGTGTTTTGTTGTAGTTTAACTTGCCTTTCACTAATGACCAATAATGTTGAACATCTCTTCATGTGCCATCCAATCTTTTATTCATTTAAAAAATGGAGTCATATTAATGTGTCTTTTAATGGAGTCTTTTAACGTGTCATATGTTTTCTTATTATAGAGTTTCAATTGTATATTGTCCTTTATATGTTTTGAATATGAGTCATTCGTCAAATATATATTTTGTAATTATTTTCTCCCAATCTGTGCTTTCATTTCCTTAAATAGTTACTTTTGAAAACAATAAAGATTAAGAGATTTTGTTGAAGTCCGATATATCATTTTTTTCTTACTGATCATGCATTGGTATTATATATAAACAATCTTTACTTAACCCAAAGTCACAAAGATTTTCTCCTACATATTCTTCTAAAAATTTTATAATTTAATATCTTATTATATGACTTTGATCCATTCTGAGTTAATTTTTATGTATTATGTGAAATATGGCTGTTCATTTTTAGCAGGTGGGTATGTTTTTCTATTTTTAAAAAGATTATTCTTTTCCCATCAAATTATCTTCAGATTTTTGTCAAAAGTCAGTTGGCTGTAATTGTGGGTTTATTTCCATTCTATTGATCCATGTGTCTATCCTGATGCCAAAACCACATTGTCCAGATTATTGTAGCTTTATAATATTTTTTGAAATCAGGTAGCGCAGCTCCTCTTTTTTCTTCTTTGTCAAAATTGTTTTAACTATTCTAGGTTATTTGCATTCTTATATAAATTGGAAAATCTACTTTTTAATTTCTACCAAATGAAACTATGGGGATTTTTGATGGTCACTGTGTTGAATCTAGAATTCAAACTTGAGTATAGCTCAAACTTGAATTTGTAGTTCAATTTATGGAGCACTGCTCTTTACAAAAGTTGTGTCCTCCGGTGCATGAACACTGCGTATTTTCCTTTTATTTAATATTTGTTAATTTCTTTCAGCAGTGCTTTAAAGTTTTCAGTGTACAGTTCTTGAACTCCTTTTATTAAATATATTTTTAATGTTAATATGATTAGAATTTTTTCTTAATTTTATTTTTGGATTATTTTGCTAGCATAGGAAGTATAATATATTTCTTATATTAATCTAGTGTCTTGTGATCTTGCTAAACTTGTTTATTAGTTCTAGTAACTTCTAAAGTATATTCTTTAGGGTTTTCTACATCAAAGATACTATTTACAAATAAACATTTACTCCTTACTTTTCAACTATACGCCAGTAGTTTCTTTTTCATGCCTTACTGTTGTGGAGATCATAGCTTGTTCACTGTTGAATGGCAATAAGAAGAGTGGACACCCTTGCAATGTCATTGATCTTAGAAGGAAAGATCACAGATTGTCCCCATGATGTACAGTGTTAACTGTAGGTTTTTTTGGTAGATGTCCTATGCTATGATGAAGAAATTCTTTTGTATTGCTATTTTTTTTTCAGTTTTTTTAAAAAATCACAAATGGGTGTTAGATTTTGCCAAATTTGTTTCTCTTCTCTTCTTTCCGAGGTTCCCCGCACTTGCTACAGCTATGGATACTTCAAACTCTCCTTGGATTCAATTGCCTAAAAATCCCACAGTTCTCTGTTGGAATTTTAACTAACCCAAATGTGGCATGCATGCTGCCTCTTTTTACTCTACAAGTTACAAAAAGGGGGAAATTCATCCCATGCTGCCCTTCTTCTAAGTTTCAGTTGTGTCCAGAACTATTTTCTTTATAAAGATTTTATCTATTTATTTATTTTTAGGGAGAGTAAGGGAGGGAAAAATAGAGGGAGCGAAACATCAATGTGAGCGAGAAACATCAATCGGTTGCCTCTCATATGTGCCCTGACCAGGAGGAATCTAATGTGTCCTGACTGGAAAATCTAACTGGTGACCTTTGGCTTTGCAGGCCAATGCCCAGCCAAGTGAGTCACACCAGTCAGGGCCAGAGCTGTCTGTCTTTTGCTCATTCTCCAGCACCTCTAGCTAGTTGTCTTTTATTCAGTGATGGCAGTTGTATCTCTGGGTGCTTTTATCTGGTACGAGTTTACCAGACTGAAAGTACATTTCCCATCGATTGAATATTGTATATTGAACCAACTTTACATACCTTGAATATATCCTGCTTGGTTTGTTGATTATCATAATATCTATTTTGCTAAATGTTTCATATGTCCTTGAAAAGAGTGTGTATTCTATTGTGTCGGAAGTAGAGTTCTATACAGGTTAATTATGTGAAGTTTGGGAATATTACCTGATTTTTTTTTCTTTAAAAATTTATACATTCCTGGATTCAATTTATTATTATTTTATTTAAGGTTTTTGTACCTATGTTTGCTTATATTTTTCTTTCTTGTAATATTGACAGATTTGTTTATCAAATTATTTTGGCCATGTAAAACAAGGTAGAACTTTTCCTTCTCTTTCCTTAGAAAAGTTAATGTGGCTATTATTATTTTTTTAATGTTTGCAACAGTTCACCAGCGGATCCATCTTTGTGAGAAGAATTTTTATTACTGATTCAATATCTTTAACAGATATAGGACTATTTTAATTTTCTGTATCTTTTTATGTAAGTTATGAAGGTGTGTTTTTCACAATTTTTAAAATTTCATCTTAATTCTCAAATTCTGTGACATAAAATTATTTATAATATCCTCATATTTTGAATGACTGTAGAATCTTTAATGATGTTCATGTCATAAATTTCTTATAATGGTAATTTGTGTTTTATTTTCTTCCTGTTCAACCTTTTTAGGAGTTAATCCATTTTACATGTTTTTCAAATATTGGCTTTTAAAGTTTTCTTTGTATGCTTCTATTCTATTGATTTTGTTTTTATCCTTATTATTTTCTTTGTTTTGCTTTCTACGTTTGAGATAGGAACATAGATTACTGGTTTTTAACTTTTTTCTTTCCTAATATATGCATTTAAAACCTTTTCCATACAAGCTTGATACATTATATTTTTTATTATTTAATTAAAATATTTTCCATTTTCAAGCACTTTTTCTATGAGTCATTAGTTACTTCAAGTAGTGTTGTTTAATTTCTAAACCAATGGAGGGTTTTCTAGATATCTTTGAATACACTAAGCTTAATTACAGACTGGTCGGCCCTGGTCCTGTAGCTCAGTTGGTTAGAGCATCGTCCCACTAGTTGCAGGCTGAATACCAGTCAGGGCACACACAAGAATCAACCAATGAATACATAAATAAAAACAACACATTAATATCTCCCTCCCTTTATCTCTCTCTCAAATCAATAAATAACAAAATTACAAACTTGTCAAAGAATTTATTCCATTTGACTTAATCTTTTCAAATTTAGGTGGGATCGTACGGTCTATTCTGTTCAATAATTCATACACACTGGGAAAGATGTGAATTCTGTTATGGGATGGAGTTTTCTACATAGGTCAACCGAGCCAAGTGTGGCAACTGTGTCTTCCATATTCCTATTGATATCTTTGTTTTCTTTGATTATCACTAAATTTTGTTAATATCTCCATTCAGGATTGTGGATCATTTAGTTCTCCTTTTAGCTCTGTCAGTTATTGCTTAACATACTCTGACTCTCTCTTACTGGGTGCGTGCATGCTTGTATAGATTCTTATAGTACATTTTTTAAAATTCTTTTTTTAATTGAATTTATTGGGGTTCCATTGGCAAATAAAATTGCATAGGTTTAAGGTGTATGATTCCATAATACATCATCTGTATATTATATTGTGCATTCACCACCCCAAGTCACATCTTTTTCTATTGAGAAATTACCTTTGTTTTTATCCTTATTATTTTCTTTGTTTTGCTTTCTACATTTGAGATAGGAACATAGATCCTGTCAATAAATTAACAAACCACGAATGTTGGCAAGAATGTGGAGAAAAGGAAACCCTCATGCCCTGTTGGAGGAAATGCAGATTGATGCAGTCACTGTGGGAAGAATATGGAGTTATCTCAAAAAATTAAACATGGAACTGACCTATGACCCAGTGATTCCACTTTTGGAATTTATTATAGTACATTTTTGAATTGACTATTTCAAAAATTTCTATTTCCATGTCTTTATTTCTAGTTATTACTCTTCTGCCTTAAAGTCTACTTTGTCTGAACTTGGTATAACTATGATATCTCTCTTTTGGTTAGTGTTTGCGTATCATATCCTTTTCCAGACAGTTCTTTCAATTTTTGTTTTCTTACACTTAAGGTGAGTGCCTTGTAAGCAGTACATAGATTTTTAACTCTGTTTTGTCCTTTAATTGTAGTATATAGTCAATTTATATTTCATGTAATTACTATTATATTTTGTTTAAATTTATTAGGCTTGATTTAAATTTACTACTTGCTTTTGTCTCCTCCTTTTCCTTCTCTCCTAACTTTATTTGAATTAATAAATACATTTTTAAAATTCTCTTTCTACTTCTATTAGCTTGGTGGTAATGGCTTTAAAAATATTCTTTTGTGGTTAATGTAAATATTAAACACATCCTTGAATTATTACTGTCTACATTAAGTTAGAATCTTCCTTAAACGAATATTTTCAGTATTTTCTGGACAATGAAAGGCTCTTACAGTCTAATTTTATTTACTCTCACCCTCCGTGTTATTGCGATATGTTTGTTTTTATATTTTTTAAACCCCACAAGATGCTTTTTAAAAAATCAACTAATACTGATTTAGAATTACTTACATTTTGAACTTTTGATGAGCTTTTCCTGAATTCCTGTATCATAAAACTCCCACTGGATCATTTTCCTTCTAATTGAAGAACTCGTGGTAGTACTTCTTTTAGTGTATATTCACATTGCATTCTCTCACTTTAGTCTTTGTTTTATAATTTAATTAAATTTACAACAGCTTTATTGAGATATAATTCACATACCATAAAATGCACCCTTTTAAAGTATGACAAATGTAAATATAATAAAAACTCAGTGGTTTAAATATAAATGTAATAAAAACTCAGTGGTTTTTATTATATTTACACAGTTATCAATATACTATCTTATTTTATTATATTTGCAGAGTTGTAAATACTGTCTAATTTTAGAATATTTTTATTACTCCTGAATAGAAACCTTGTATAAGAAGCCTGGTGTTGATTATCAGTTAGTTCATATTCCATTTCTCCCTAGCCCTTGGCAGCTGATAATCTACTTTCTGTCACTATAAATTTGCCTATTTTGGTCATTTCAGATGAACTTACAAAATATGATCTTTGTGTGGCTTCTTTAACTTAGTATGATATTTTCAAGGTTTATCAATGTATAGCATGTATGTGTAAGTATTTTCTAAGACAAAATGCTATTCTGTTCTATGCATATATACCACATTTTATATCAATTATCAGTGACATATGGATTTTTTATACTTTTTAGCTATTATAAATGATGTTGCTACAAATACTCATGTACACACATTTTGATGAGGACATGTTTTCAATTCTCTTGGATATACGAGGTATCCAGCTATGTAATATGAAAAATAGAGACATTTATTGAAGAATGTACAAGATACAAGAAACATTGTACATAGGACAATGATGCCTTAGTCCCCTTCAAAGGAGACACCTTGGAACCTTACACAGGTCTCCCAATCACCATCAGCTGCCTTGTTGTATTTTCCTGAATCTCATAGACAGTCTGAAATCTCTTCCCTTTCAAAGGTGATTTTAGTTTTGGGAAAAGCCAGAAGTTGCAGGGCACCAAATCTGGGCTGTAAGGGGGCTGAGTCACCTGTGTGATTTGATGTTTTGCCAAAAAACTTTTCACAAGACATGATACATGAGTGGACACATTGTCATGATGAAGCTGCCAATCACCAGTTGCCCATAGCTGCGGTCTTCTGAATCACCCAAATAGTTTCCACAGAGGAATGTTCAAACTTAATGCAAAATTTGATGCAATTTGTTGCTATATTTGCTCAGACATTTTGAATGTGACTGAGCAAATACACATGCCAAACATACACATGCTCACTCAATGGCGTCTACCACCCCCACTGACTAGTATAGTGCAGTCGTCATTGTTCACACATGCACATTCCAGTCCACTCTCCTTGGCTGCCAGGTTGTATCAATGATGTGCAACCATTCTGGTTATATTAACAATGGCTGGATTTTTCCGGACAGACCTTTATATATACCTAGGAGAGACATTGCAGGGTCACATATTAATACTATATTTAACTTTTTGAGGAACTGCCAAACTTCTTTTTTCCCCAAAGTGCTTGAAAAATTTTATAATCCCACAAGAGATGTAGGAGATTCCAATCTCTCCACATACTCACCTACATTTTTTGCCTGTCTGTTTATTTGAGTAAACCCTGATGGCTCGGAGATGGTTTCTCATTGCAGTTTTGATTTGCATTTGACTAATGGCTTACTGGTCATTTGTATACTTCCTCTGAAGAAATATCTTTTCAAATTCTTTGCCCATTTTTAAAGTGCATTGTCTCTTCATCGTTGTGTTGTGAAAGTTCTTTATACTAGGAGTACCTTACCAGATATATAATTTGCTAATATTTTCTTACATTCTGTGAATTGCATTTTTTATTTTCTTAATAATGTGCCCTATGAAATGCAAACATTTTAATTTGATAAAATCTAATTTATCTTTTTCCTTTTGTTGCTTGTGCTTTTGGCAGCATGTCTAAGAGACTGCTGCCAAATCTAAGGACTGGAAGATTTATACCTATGTTTTCTTCTGAAAGTTTTATGGCTTTAGCTTTATATTTATGGCCACAGTCTGTTTTGAGATAGAGGTTCAACTTTTTTTGTTTCGCATGCGGATGTGAAGTTTCCTCAGTGCTGCTTTAAAAAAGGCTATTTTTTCCCTTCTGAATTGTCCCCATTGAATTTTATTTCTGACTTTCCAGGTGGACATTTTCTAGTTACTGTCTCTCAGTTTATTAATCTTTAGTTTTGCCTTATTTGCTATTAAACTCATGTATTGGACTTTTAATTTTGATTGCTTTCTTTTCAGTTATAGAATTTCCACTTACTTCTTTTTATTAGATTCTTATTTTTTTTGTAAATTCTCCATTTCTTCTATTTTCATGAATATATCCAACATTGTTATTTTAAAGTCTCAAATGATAACTTCAATATCTGGGTTATCTTCAGTTCTAATTCTAGTCTCAAATTTTTCCTACTATTTTGTTGTATGTTCCAATTTATTGCTTTCTCTAGTAACATTTGATGCAATATTGGACATCTGAATGAAAAACTATAGATGTCCTAGATGATTCTGTTGCTCCCCAAAGACAATAAAGTTTCATTTTGATAGGATGATAAAATTATGGCAGATCACCTTAATCTGATGCGACTGATCCAGTTCTAACTTGCCTTCGTGCCTTTCACATGGCCTTATTTCTAGGATATAGCCTTTCTGTGATCGCAAGTGCAATCATCTAAGTGTTTCCTGTGTCCGCTTTACTTTTGTGAGTCCTGAATTATAATCTATATGTCCTCAGTACTGCTACACTGCTAACATCTTTGCCTAGGTCTTTAGCATACCACCACTTTTGGCTGCATTCCTGGGAATCCTGCTTTGCACGGGCAGTTTTGGAAATGGCAAACTCTTTGCAGAGAAATTGCATGCAGACCAGCCTCTCTTTTATGTTTTCTCCTCTTACTCAAGTCTCAATCCCACTGGATGCCTGCAACTCCCCTGGTGTTATGATTCAGGATTTTATTTGTGACCAAATGACTTGGCATCAAATTAACCCTCAGAAAAGCTCTCCCAAATTATATATTAATGCTGTAACATTGATATATAACATTGTCTAAATGGAGATATGACAATTGTAAAAGTAGGTTTTGTGCTATATATAATGTACATATTTGATACGTACATATGTGATATGTAGTTAGTTAAAGAAAAACTATATTGTACCAATATTTGGATCCATAGTTAATATGCCAGCTATCATTAGCATTTAATTCATACTTTTTTGTTTGCCTTAGAATGTAAAGAATATTTCAGTAATGATAATTTGGATGGTCTAGTTCTCTTCAAAATGGCTCTAATAAAGTTTAAACTACTTGCTACATTTCTTTCTGTTTTTTCTTCAGAATGAAGAGAATCTTTCTCTTGACTTACCCAGAAATATTGCAGCACATATAAAAATATTTATGACATTACTGTTGATGATTATCAAGATGTTTCTTCTACTCAACATTGTTTTTAAAGTGATGATTGACAAAATATTTTTCTTTCTCTTTGCCCTTGCCTGTTTGTGCAAACTATAACTAAATATCAGAACAGAACTAGTCATTTCTGCCTACTCACTGTCATCGATACTTTGACAATGTTCAAAAGCCTTGACATTTTTTTATAAACCACATGAATGATGAACATTTCCTTCAAAACAGGATCTTCAGCTTGACTTATAGAATTGCTGAAATAGTTGTGACAGTTTAAAAACTGTATTCAAGTAATATTTATAAGGGGAAATTTAATACTTTGGAATAAGCAAAGGAAGTTATTTTCTATATATTCAATGCAATGTTAGAACGTTTAGGGATTATCTGAATTTAGAGGGATATGCAACTTTGTCTCTAACTAAGCTATTTTACAGCTCTGTACAAAGTGAAGTTGAATTGTAGAAAAGAGATACCAATGCAAATAATTCTTGCCTATAGACATGCGATGAGATTCTGTCTGCTGGAGGGAAAACATTGTTCCTCCTGTTCAAAAGCCAGTTTTGCCAGCTCATTTCAATGTGGTGGATTCATAAATGTGTTTTCTTTGAGGTTTCCTTTTGAACCTATTGCAATGGGCCCCTCATTTAATTAATAGGCTAAATATCTTTGATATGTGTTAATTTCATATTTGCATGGGAGTCAGGATTTCATCTACTCTTAAAAATTATCATCTAGCCCTGGCTGGTGTAGCTTAGTGGATTAAGCGTGGGCCTGTGAACCAGGAGAACACGGTTCGATTCCCAGTCAGGGCACATGCCTGGGTTGCAGGCCAGTTCCCAGCAGGGAATGCACAGGAAGCAACCATACATTGATATTTCTGTCCCTCTCTCCTTCCCTTCCCCTCTGAAGATAAATAAATAAAATCTTTAAAAAAAATTATCATCTAACATAATGCTTCCTTTGGCTTGGTTATTCTTTAGGAAGGGATGAGTTCAGGTGTGTTTGGGATTTGGGCAGATTTGAATGGGTGGAATGATGGTATATGAAAGTATGAAAGACTCGAGCTTGCTTCCTTCTCCAGGCTTCTGATACAGACCTATTCAGCATAGGAAACAGGCCTGTAAGATTACCCACTGCTCAGGGTTTCATTGCTATTATAGTTTGTTTGTTTGTTTGCTTTAGTAGTGACTATCCAAAATCTGTTTTTGCATGAAACCTGTGACATACTGCTGCAATTATTTTTACTATAACTCCTTGTCGTACTCCTTTTTCAAGGTTTGTAAGTTGGTTGAGTAACTAAAACTGCCCCCGCTTCTGACAACTATCAATAAGGAGTTGTTGGAAAAGCACAAGCTATTATATATTTACAAATCACTCAGGCAGTCTCTCAGGGCACTTAAACAATGAACTCTAGTTTTGTTCTGCACCACGTCCCCTGCAGCAGCAATGCAAGGAGCGATTTCCCCATCATTGTGACTGCACTAGCTGTCTAGAGGTTCACCTCCCCAATCTTGGGTTTAGCGAGGTCCCAACGTATCTAATAGGGAGGAAGATTTTCTCTGTGGGTTATTCAGACAGGACTTAGTAAAATCCTATAATCCAAAAGGCAACATCCCCGCAGACAATCAATAGGTGAAACGCTTTTCGTGGAGAAAGGGAGCACCCAGTGGGGAAGTGACATTGTCGCTCAAGTGGAAGCTCCTGCTTCCTCACTTTCCGTTCACTACCAGGCACTGGAATGGTGCTCTTGGCAGTAGTCCTTGATTAGGTCTGTCCATTTGCTTCCTCCCAGAGCTCAAGCTTTCTTTCTGGGCTCCAGAGCTCCTGGGGCTCCTTCTGATACCCTCTTTCATTTACTCACCTCCTCCCAACCTCCTTTTAGCAAGGATGGGGGAAGATGGTGGGGGGATCCTGTTCCTCTCTATTCAGACTTCCCTCATGGGCACTTTCTTTCCCCCCAAGTTTTGTTCTTATTTTTTCCTTCACAATAAACTTGGATGGTTCATTACCCTTACAGGCTGAATCATTAACAATCAAACTATTAGTTTTTTTGCCCTTAATATTCAAGCACTGCCTCTGGGCAAGGGAAAATATTTGTGTTCCATTATTCTCTACATGAAAGAAAAAAAAGAAGAAATTAAACAGTTTAAGTCTGCATATTGTAATAGTCATAAAATTGGAGTCTTGCCACAGAAAAATACTTGCTTGGTAAAGATTCAGGAGGTAGACGTTGGAGCTGAGAACTCCCCTCAGAATTCAGAGGAAGTACCGTCCCAGTCTTCAGTTCCTGGAGAGACCCACCTGAAGTATGAAGTGTGTTTCAGAGTTCGAACACTTTTGGATTGTGGAATGCTATTATAAATTCATATATATGCGTTATGTAAATACATATTACATAAACATAAATATATTGTGTGAATAAATATATACATACATATATCTTAATTTATAATGTAACTTCTTCCAGGGGAGCTGGGACAGCATGGCTTACCCCAAGAATATTATTATTATTATTACTATTATTGCCACCCAAACATGATGATTCTTACACTAGAATAAATAACATCTTTCAACATAATGGCCTCACATCAATTCAGATCCGCTCTCGCTACCAAATGATTTTAGATCAGAATATATTTTCCTGCCAAATGAATTTAAAAATTACTTTAGATTTTCAGAGCTTTCTGGATTTTGCAATTTCAAATAAGAGATGTGGGCATATCTTTCCTCAGTTTGAGATGTTATCAATTATAAAACTCACTATTTCATATAATGATAGTTTTAATAGCCAAAAATAAATGTTTTATTTACTATTATTTCCTCTATTATTACTTTTGTTGCTTAGTTGCATTATTTAATCTCATTGTATTGTGGACAGTGAACATGGTGTATATAACATTGTTTATTTCATTGTATTTTGTTGGAACATCCTTTGTGGGTACCACATGGTTACTTATTACAAATATGTATGTGTTTATATGAGTATATACATAGACACACATATATATTTAGATATATGAGCAAATGTCATTATGTCATTCAGACATTGTTCATACTTATTTGGAATCTGTTTAATCTGTTGTTATCTGAGATGGCCATCTTAAAGATTCTATATATACAGGTTTCTATTCTTGAAGTTATATTCCTGCAACACTCTGATAATGTTAATTAATTGCATTCTTATATCATTGATGAGAAGCCTAATATTGATTCTTCTTCCTTTATATGTTATCTTGTTTCCCTCTCTCTCACTTGCGGGTTTTAAATTTTTTTCCTATTTTTAAAAATTTACTTTGTAATAATTTTCAAGTTACAGAGGTGTTGTAAAAACAGTACAAGTATGTTAAGCAGCCCCTTTACCCAGATTCCCCAATTGTTAACATTTGTTTTTTTTCTTTCTGTAACTCTTTTTATCAAAGATCCATTAACATTATTTTTTATATAATTTGAGAGCAAGTTATAGACATGATATTCCATCACACCTAAATATTTAAATGTGTATTTACCCAAAACAAAGATACTCTTTTACATAACAACAATACTATAATCCAAAGCAGAAATTGCTGCTGAGGAAAGATTACAATCCAGTCCACGCATTCCACTCAAATTCTGTCAAATGTCCCAATGAGGTGTACATATATGTGTGCGTTATTGTTTCCTTTCTTGTCCAGGATTAGATGTATTTAGCTGTCATGTGACTTTAGTCTCCTTCAATCTAGAGCAGTTCCTCAGCCTTTCCCTGTGTTTTATGATGCTGAGAATTTTAAAGAACACAGGCTGGTTGGTTTATAGTGTATTCCTCTTTCGGGTCCTCCGCCACCTTGCATCCACTGCTGGCCTCAGGCCCCACCAGCTTTTCAGGCCCATGACTACCTCCCGTGCCTTTGGCTGTGCTTCTACCTCCAGGCAAAGAGAAGTCGAAGAAAGGAAACCAGTTAGGTAGGCAAAGAAGAGGAACAGGGCTTTCTTCTTATCCTTTATGGTCTGAAGAAATCCTGACTTGGATTTTTCTTGTACAGAATTATTTTTCTGGTGGCACTTGGTACGCTCTTGATAAAGCAATCCCGTCACTTAGAAACTCTTTGCCTCGATTCCTCCAACCATAGCTACGCCTTTTTTGTCTTTCTTCTCTTCTTATGGAAATTCTTTAAGTCAGATATTAGAATGTCTGAATGTACTTTTTCTGTTTCTTAAAATTTTCGCC
This sequence comes from Trachops cirrhosus, assembly GCA_028533065.1. Lineage (NCBI taxonomy): Eukaryota > Metazoa > Chordata > Mammalia > Chiroptera > Phyllostomidae > Trachops > Trachops cirrhosus. Next base: position 26,842,029 of record CM052549.1, read on the forward strand.
AGAGTTTATATCTCATTACCTCTGTTTTATGTTCTGGAAGATTTCCTCAGTACTATATATAGTCCAGTTTACCAGTTTATTCTGTGGGAGATGTAATATGTTACCTTTACCGCATCTACATACTGTAGATGCGGTAAATGTAGTCTATTTATTAAGTTGTACATTTTAATGATATTTTTCATTAAATAAAGTATATTTTTCATTTTTAAAACCTTTAACTGATTTCTATTACTATTTATTTTTGTTTCATAACCACTTGTTTTTGTTTTTGATTAAATTTCCTGCTTAATTTTTTCTATAGTGTTAAATATTCTTTGAAGACCTGTCTAGTAACTTATTTCCTCAGATATAAGTTCTTTCTTGTGAGTTGAAGGGCTGAGAATGTTGACAACCTTTCCTGCTGTTGCCATGAGATTAGTACACCTTATGTAGACATTTATTTTCTGTGATAGAATTCCCCCACATATATCCTGGGCAGTGGCAGTCTCCTACAGGGTATCCAGATTGACTCCCGGGGGATGATGTAGTTCTCCTGATAGAGCATGATGTGGCTACCGCAAGGACACTACTTTCTTTCGGGATGGTTGTCCTGATCATAGCACAGCAGCTGTGACATGCTTCAAATGTAAAGGCTTCAAAGATTTCCTGCCTGTAATGACATCGATGGTCATTGAGTGGCTTCCCACTCAATGGATGCCTCTTAAACTATGGCTGTGGTTTTTGGCTCACTGCTGTGGCTGCCAGTCCTTCTCTCAATGGCGTATCAGAATTTCATGCCCATCATGAGTTTTCTTTTAAAAAAATCTTTATTATATTTTTCCATTACCATTTAGTCCTCTTCTACCTTCTTTCCCCCCAAATCACCTCACTGTTGTCCATGTCCATGAGTCCTTTTCCTTTTTGCTCAATCCCTTCCCCCCTAACATCCCTTCCCTACCCAACTAGTTGTCATCCTGCTCTCCATCTCTGAGTCTGTCCTTTCTTAAGTCTTTCCTTCTCTTTTTTCCCTTCCTTCCTTCCCTCTTTCCTTCCTTCCTTCTTTCCTTCCCTCCTTCCTTCCTTCCTCTTTTTTCGTTCTTACTTCTCTCTCTTTCCTCACTCCCTCTATTCCCCTCCCTCTTCCTCCCTCCCTTCCTCCCTTCCTACTTTCTCTTATTCTTTGGGTTTATGTGTGAGGAAGAGATATCAGCAAGTGTTAATCTGCATCTTAGAACCAGAATCTATAAATAAAGTTTAGTGTGTTAATAAATTTCTGTAAACAATGACATTTTGTATCTTTGGCTTCATAAAGATTGAATCTAACTCTTCCCTATATTTGGAGTCTAAGGGCTCTTTGAATCAGTCTCACCCCTGGGCAGTCATACATAGCACCATAAGGAAAACACTTTCTCTAGGAGACTAACTTCTTTAACATATTTAGGATTGATACATTGATACTGTAACATGGGAGAGCACTGGGATTTTGTCTGCACTTCCAATTTGATTAAACTCATACTTTCTCTTGATTTTTAATTGAAATAAGTGTTTCTGGAAGTTAAAGAGCTTCTCTTGAAAGTCAGCCAAACATTTTTGACAGATAGCTATTTGGGGGCCTGAATGTGATCCTCTATAAGCATGTAATGCTTGCACAAGTCTCTCCTAGCTTTGAAAATTTGATGATTTATTAAAGAGATTTGACAATTTCTATTGTCTTTAATTCCATCGCGTGACTTCTACTTTTACTTTGATAAGTTCGTCTGTGTGCAGGCAATGCCAGTTACTTCATAGCTTACTCATCAGAGTTGCTTTGGACACAAAGTGTAAAAAAAGTATGCTTTAGTTAAAGAAATATGGTATTTTTTGTTAAATACCTAATATAATGAATTAGAGATGAGAAACAGAAAGAATATAACAGTTCTATAACTGTTAAAAAGAAGCGACCAAATTGGTCTCTGTATCAGATAGGACTCCCCTGATTGCATGGGAAAGGAACATTAACTTCAGACAGCTTAAAGAAAAGAATATATTGGCTGGTGAAACAGAAAATCTAGGGGTTTGACAGAGGACTCAAATAATATCATCAGGACCTAGTTTTGCCGTTTCTCCTTATGCTGCAGTATCCTGTGTTGGTTTCATTTTCAGGCTACCTGTAGGCTTGGCTTCTCTGAGGTTCAAGTCCAGAGGAAAAGGGAGAAAGTATCTTTCTGGCAGTTGCTACACAAATCCTGGTGGCCATTACAATGGGGCCAACTTGGGTCCCGTGATCCCTGACCCTTTTTTCTAGTTCTGTTGCTCTGACTCGCTGGGAACCGAGATGGTACAAAATACACAGATCGAGAGTTGGGAGGCGGAGGCCTGGGGGGCGGATAAAGAGTTTGCCAAGGAAAACTGTACAATTTAACTTAAAGAAGCAGAAGATGGATATTGGGTAGTCAAGAAGAACAACAAAATGTCAGGCAGATGTGGTTGGATATGCAAGACACAGAACAGAATAAAAACTGCCAAGTATAGAGAGCCTGAAGGTGGCTGTGAGTTCCCATTTAATAACAGAATTTATCGAACTATAAAGATTTTTAAAGGTCTCTAATTAGTATGCTGTCATCAATCTTACATATTTCTGGTCTTATGTAGAGACTAAAGAACATTTATTAGGGTCAAACTTTTAAAAACGAAATACATAGGAGAAAACTGGAAGAAGTGAATATTTCCTTAACTGATCCAAGGGCACTTAAGACCCTCCTCATTTATTATGACCTGGAGGACTTTAATCACGTATCTCTACTTGATTCTGGTGAGCAGATAAACATGGTGAAAAATTCTGTTTGCTAGTGAACTACAGGTAAATCAAACTACATGTTTGGTTGTTCCCCCAAATCCCAGAGATAGTATGCTGCTTCAGATCAGAGCTCAATTAATCTTGTTTACCGACCCACGAAGTAGCATAAATATATGTAAAATATGGTTGTAATAAGGTATTCTAGCCTCAAATCTGATCTGTTTCAACCTTCCACTGAGATCTTAACACAGATAAAAATAGAACAGCAAGAAAATAAGCAGCTACTCCCTTTCCTAACCAACAGTATTCTTCGCCTTTCCTTGTCACTGCCGGAACACCCACACCCATGAGACCAGATAAACACATGGAACCCAACTGTTCTCCTCTCCAGTCATAAGATCATAGCTAAACTCCAGTGTTATCTGTGTTTCAGATAGCTTTTGCAATGCTAAATGTAAGGTGTGGTCTGTCCAAAGACTACTTGCATGATAAAAGGAAATTCTTGAGGATTCTAAAGAGGCTCTAGGAACAGTAACTGGAATTGTGGGAAAAGAGTTTCATGGTTCGTGGGGGGTGCCCTTCCCTCATATTTTCAGTGGAGCAGCAAACATAAATCAGGTGTTTTTCTCAGCGTTTCTGCTTATAGATTTAAGCTGGTTGCCTCAAAGTGCCTCGACTCTGGCCCTGTGTGTGTGAATGACCTAAAGATCCTAGAAGCCATCCCTCTTGCAGTTTTTGGGACAGTGAATAAATAAAGACTTGGCAGCCATTGCGCAGAGGCTGCTGACACCTGCTCTGGACAAATCCGGGGGCAATGTGCTTTCTATCTTCATCGCATGTTCTGCACGAAGGACTAAACTTTGTTTATCCTCCACCCAGCTAAAGAGATTATATTTCATGGCCAGCTGGTTCCCTTTGAGGCAGAATTTGGCTCCTTAAATATAATACTTGTTTAGATAAATGTTTGAGTTGCTTAACAAAGGACATTAAATTACTTTTTCTTGGTGTTTTTTTTTTTTACTTTTCATTAGTCTAATAGGGATTATTCATATATTTGTTGACTGTATTTTTGTTTTGCTTTCCCCTACCCCCCAGAACCACACAAAAAGACCAAATATTTTATTACTGTAGAAGAAATTCTTTTTTATCATTATTCATAGTACTGTTTTCTTGAGGCTTGATATGATCACAGTAGGTCTGAAGTTATTGGCTTTTAATTAATATAAATATTCTCAACTAATTTTGGGGAGAGATTTTTTTCCTTTGGTATATTCCCTTTGATGTTGTGCAGTATTTTCCATACTCACTTCTCTCCCTATAACTTTATGTGCCTAGAATGGCAAACTTAAGCCACAATGAAGAAGCTGAAGAAGCATATCTAAAGACCCATGAACCTCTCCCAAAGCCTTGCAGTGAGTGAATACCCATAGTGTCTACGGCAGCTCCTCTCATACCATGTGTATTCTCTCTTGCTTGTTATTTGACTGAATAAGATGTAAATAGTTTTGAATTATCTGTGACCCAAGTCAAAAATGGATCACAATGCCAACTCTTATCCAATGTCTTTTGTTATGGGTCATTTTGGTGTTTATGCTGCTCATTTGCAGGGGACCCTCACCTGCCTAATGTGGGCTGGAGCCTTGTGAATGCAGTGGACTCAGATGTGACAGAGCTTCGGACTGTTTCATTAGGGCCAGTTTGCTTTGTTTCACATAAAGAGGGGCGCCTAGAAGTGTCAGTCCCTGAAGATTAGGAAGCAGCCGCCATGAACTAAGCTAAATGAGACACCTCTGATTTTTCGAGCATGACTGAGAAACGGATGGTGCCCCAGCTGTGTAGGAGGAATGCCGAGCAGAATGAAGTCAGGCTGTCTAGGTTCAAGAACCCAATCACTAATGTGTACTTTGGATAAGTTGCTTAATATCTCTAAGCCTCAGTTTCCTTGCTTGTAAAGTGGAGATAATAATAGTGTCTAGCTCACAGGGTTGATGTGAGGATTAAATGAGATCATGCCACTAAGGAACACAGGATGGAGCCTGGCACTGAATAAACACAGCGAATGTTAGCTGTTAAGTCCTGTCTCCTGTAACTAGTCCTTGACTCTGAACTGTTAAAGCTTGCGGGATCTGCAGAGCTCCTTTTGGCACTTGAGTATGCATTTATTCATCTACCACCATCTACTGAGGTGATTTGAATCCTCCTCAGATTGCTAAAAATGACTCACATAGTGGTTAAGATAGCAGATTGCTTATTTATTTTACTGTTTTTCACATTAAACTGATCTCTGATAAATATTTACTCAAAGCTCTAGTTCAATACTAACAAAGCTAAAGGATTATTGTGTTTTATTAATGGAGAAAAAGCATCCAGCTTATAGAAACTGCTTTACTCATCATTGTTGGGATGTTGGGCTTAATAATGTGAATCTACACCCTGAGAATGACACAGATAAAAAGGAAGTAGAGGAGGGTCCAGATGCCTTATATTATATGAGAAATGCTTGAAAGATCTAAATGGTGCAGTGGATGAAAATGTCTCTTCCTCTGGTGTCAGGTTAGGTGCTGTTGGAGAGGTTTGTAGTTTTTAGGTTTCTAGTTATAGTTAAGCTACCAGTTCCTAAGGCTGGACTGGGGGTACTTACTGTCAAGAGTTACCACACTTTGATTTTTAAAAAAATTATTGATTTTAGAGAAAGAAGAAGGGAGGGGAGAGGGGGAGAGAGAAGCGCAGAGACAGACAGACAGACAGACAGACAGACAGACATTGATTTGACAGAGTGCCCACCAGTTTCCCAGAGGCCCTCAACATAGCTGAATCTTGAGTCAAACTCGCATTACGCCCTCCTCCTTATGTTCTAGACCAGTGGAACAGGAACAGGTCAGAATTGGAACGAACAAACTGTAGGTAGCCAAGGGTCCAAGATTCAGAGTCAATAAGAGCAAAGTGGGTTGGACAGAGTGAAATCACAGCTCTGTGCCTCACACTATGCACTTGGTTTGAAGACAAATGCTACAGCTTTGCTTCTATACCCCTACCCTCAATTTCAGACTTCCCTCTACTTGGAGGATTTGCTTTCTCTGCCCTCCTCTCTTTTTCTCAAGAGATTTTTCTGTTTAGTTTATTTTAAATTACCAATGCAAAAAGAGTATGGGAGTTGGCTTTTCTGCGAAATAAAAATAATTGACATGTTTATACTACATTTGGTTTGGAAACCGAGTATATGAATACATACATCCAAACCGCCCGTGAAAGCTTCAAAAACTCTGTCTCTCAGGATCTGATCTTTGGGATTATTGAAACTCTGCACTTACAGAGACAGTTGCTTTGATTTTACGTTCATTTTTGTTTTTAAAATTGGAGGTAAGTCCGTTTCAGACTGTTATTTGCAAGTACCTCCCCGTGTGGAGTCTCCTGCCTTGCCTGCTTTCTACCATCCTGACTGCCTTTGACTGCAATGGTGGCTCAGCTCTGTGTTTTGGATATTTTGCTAAACAAGTCAAATTTGCCATTTTCCCATCACAATTCTAGCCTCCATTTCTTGTTGTTTTCTTTTGCTTAGCGATCATTGTAATTCATGTCATTGCAGGACATTTGAGGTAAACTCTTAGTCCTCTCTGGACATATTTAAAACACTTTGTTGTTCTCTGGGAGCACATGATGAAAACATTTTACCACATAGCTTTTATTTTCCCCGAGCCCACATTAGGCCAAGGTAATTTTGTTCCATGTTGTGAAATGTTCTCACTTGTGATTATTCCTGCAGGTTTCTTGTTCTCGCTCTCTGTTTTTTAAATCGTAGCAACGAAAGGGCAACTAGCAGCGGCTGGAGTTGCAGTGGTCAGACATTTTAGGCAGTTTCCCTCTTTGCCAGACCCGGGTCTGCTGAAAATACCGGGCTGTGTATATGTTGAGATTGCCACCCGCTGGTAAGATAGAGAATTTCCATTTTAATTAGTAGTGTAAGAAAACGTGCCTGTTTTCTATTTTCCAGATATGAATTTATACATTTAGTTTTACAAATACACATTTGGAACATTATTAGGAGAATATAGAATTTCTTTATTATGAAATAATGAAGGCTATACCGAATTTTTTAAATCATTATGATGAAACCAGTGAAAAATCTTTATTTTTACATTTCTTGTTTCTTCTACAAAGGGGAGAAGTGATTTACAAAAATCTTGGAATCAAATATACCAAAGTGTTATCCCTGGCTGCTGTTGAGTACTAAGAAGAAGAGGGATTAAAATAATTTACACTTTTTATTTAGTTACTTTGTTTTTCCACTGAAAGCTTGTATCGCCTTCAAAGAAAAGATAAGTCTGAAGAGGAAAAATAACTGTATGCACATAAATTGAAATGTAAGTCTTCAGTAACAGCGTTTTGCAGTGTTAAGAAAAAAGCGCCACCGCAAATCGATGCCATATTTAACTAAACATACAAAAGGAACAAAGCCTGGAGACTGAGCTGCGGCTCTCGCCACTCCACTCGCCCAATTTTAAATTCAAATGCGTACACGAGAATTTATTATGTGATAGAGATGCCATTTCAAATTCATGCGCGGGGATGCTTGGTTACCTCGTATCATTTACCAAACAAATTCCAGATGTGAAAAATTAACAATACAAAGTGAAATGAATTAAAAGTATGTACATGAATATTTAGCCTGAACAAAAATGCAAAGAAAAAATGATAAAGGGACATACTGAAAAGTTCTGTGTATGAATATCACCATAAAAGCAAATGGTAACTGGGAAAAATATTTATAGCATACAGAACTGACAATATAAATAAGACGCTTTTTAAAGGAGACTATGAACATTTAAAAGAAAAGGTTAACCTCATTACTAATCAAAGGATTACACATTTTTTTAAAAATAAAAAAATTCAGCTATAAAACTGGTCATAATTTATAAAATTTTATTATACTCAGTGTTGTCAAAAGTGCTCCATGTTATAGAACTATTCTCTTGTTTGAACTTATTCTTTTAAAAATGCTCATAGCAAAGTTAGATTACAAACAGTGTTTAAATAATAACATATTTTTGTCTATACCTATCTCTCCAGAATATTATCCCGGTTTTAATAGTGATTATCTGTGTGACTAGAATTATTAGTGATAAATTTCCCTCTGCATTCATTTCTCTACTTTTTAATTTTTGAAAGCAAAACTTGTAAATATATAAAATGCTCATTAAAATTTCTTTAAAACTAGGATGTATACTAATACATATAGTTTGCTTATTATTTTAATATAAATAAAAGCATGTGTGTATATATTTATCTGTATTTATAATTCATATAGGTAGATTAAAATTACTTTAGAATTTTAATAGTAATTTTGGATTGTTATTTCTATGGTTATAGGTGTTTATTTTCTTTGACATTCATTTTAAAATAATTTTATTGCTGATAAACAAAAATGTACATTATACATATTAAAATCATTTTTAGAAAGATATTCAATGATGTGGAAAATTTTAGGAAAAGTGGTTAAAAAAAGAAAATGTATGTGTAGTATTATGCAGTTCACAACTTGATGTTTCTATTTTATTCATACATGATTTTTAAAAACTTGGAAGGGTATGTGCTAAAGTTTTAACTGTGATTATCTGTAGTACTATGGATATAGCTTGCATTTTTCTTCTTTTTTCATTTCTAACTTTTTAGCTAGAAACAGTAAAGTAAGTCCATAGACATACATCAAATATATACATCAAATATGCTTTAAATACATGCAGCTTATTGTGTATTGATTATTACTTCAATAAAGCTGTTAAAGTATATAGTATAAAAGTGTGCTACCCAATAAAAAATAAAATCAACTCTATTTTCTTTCTAAAAAGAAAAATAAATATTTAAAAATGCAGTGTTAGCTTTTTATTAGCTCAATGGCATTACATTCCATTTGTAGGTAGGTAGAATACCCAAGACATTTAAAAATATTTCCTCACTGGCATTTGGCACAGTAATGAATCAGCACCTTAAACCAGTTCACACGAATTCGGATCTACACATTCTTTTCTGGAGTAGGAAGGAGTGGTGTAGATTATTTCCACTTATCAAAATATGTTAGTTCCTAAAAGAAAGTTGACATCATGTACAAAGAGCTTGCTTCCTTGTGGAAACATTCAACTATTTTTATTTTTTCATCAAATGAAGATGATTTCTTTGCCCAGACCAGTGTGACTCAGTTGATTGCAGTGTTGTCCCATGGACTGAAGGGTCCTGGTCAGGGCACATACCCAGGTTGTAGGTTCAGTCCCCGGTCAGGGCATGAAAAAGGTGGAAACCAATCAATATTTCTCTCTCACATGGGTGTTTCTCTCTCTCCCTCCCTTCCTTTCTCTCTAAAAAGCAATGAAAAAAAAATGCCCTTGGGTGAGGATAAAACAAAAGAAAATGATTTCTTCTAACAAACAAACAAGCAAGCAAACATGATCCAACTTTTCCAAAGGAAAACACTCAGATTGTAGAGACTCTCATTAACACATTCTTGGAGTCAGTAGTAATTTTACTGATTATGTGAACTGTTAAATAGTCCATCTTCGATGCAAAGGTCACTTTAAAATGAAAAACCTGACATCCATTTCTTTTCCTCAAGCAACTTTGGAACTGAAATGAAATAAAACCCTTGATTTGAGGCAGCCAGCTTTTTCTGATAAAGCTTTCAAATATCCGGCATGTTAAAAGTGTGTTGCTGGCTATGTGAAAGATGAGAGTAGACAAAGAATGACACTGTCTTAATCATTTTTTAATAAAGAAAAACAGATAACCCTCCTGTGGAACTGCACGTTGCCTGACTGGCGGACGATGCTAATATGTACTCAGAGATACGATGATGTGTCTGCTAGTCTTGCCGAGCTGGCTGTGCAGGGACCTTTTGTACTGATGCTCCTATGTCACAGCTGGCTGTCTAGTCCCTTCTGCCTTACTCGCAAGAGTTGCACGCTCAAACCCAAGCAGCTAATTTAAAAATAGTAATGCATGGTGTAGACGTAAAGAATGAATGAAAATACTCATCCCCGAGGCATGTCTTCAGTAGGTTATAATAGAAATTGCTTAATTATTTATTGATAGTCGCTTTATAAATTACTTGGGTTTTGCTGAAGGATATAAACTGTGAGATGGGAGAGAAGAGCTAGAGAGGTGAAACTGTCAGGGAACATTGTGGTTAAGGGTTTCAAACACCACAAAGAGGCCATTCGCCTGTATCCTACAAGTGCTATGGAAACAGAGCTCTTTCAACAGGAGATTGAAAGGTCAGATTCATATTTTCTCTGTATGATGGGAGATGGGTGTGAGGGGGATGGGAAAGAGGCAAGTAGTAGTTAAATGAATGACTGAAAGCTTGAAGTGAAGAGTTGCAGTCCAAGTCCAAAGAGAGGAGGAAGGACAAAGGTATTTAAAAGGTGAAGCATGTAGGAAGAACATTGGTAGTTGAGGGACTATGGGTGCCAGAGCTAAAGCTCAGGAAAGAGTTGAGTTTTCTTCGTTATATAACTGGGTAGCTAGCAGCACCCTTCACTGATACTGAGATCACAGGTGCCGATGGCCATGGGGAACCTAAGAGGCTGGCTGACCTACTTTCCTAATGGATACATGCAGTTACTCAGAAATTTTTAAAATTTTTATTGAATTTATTAGGGTGACATTGGTTAATAAAATTATACAGGATTCAAGTGTACACTCCTCTAATACATCACCTTGTGTATTGTATTGTGCGTTTACTACCCTAAGTCACTTATTGCCCCCTTTACCCTCTTCTACCTCCCCCACCCTCCTTTCCCTCTAGTAATCACCATACTGTTGTCTGTGTCTGAGGTTTTTGAGGATTTTTTCCTTAATCCCTTCACCTTTTTCACTCAGTCCCCCAATTCCCCTCCTCTCTGACAGCCGTCAGTCTGTGTTCTGTGTCTATGAGTCTGTTTCTATTTTATTACTCAGAAATTTTACAAGAGCAAATTGTATAGACAGATATACAATAAACAATGACAGGAAAATTACAGACAAAGCCCTCCAACTAAATCACCAAAGCCCAGGAAACACATACTAACGTTTTCACGGAGACAGAGCAATTAGATTGCATTAATTGTACTTGTTATGTTGCAGTGGGAATGAGTTTACTTGCTACAATAATGAGCTCTGTTATAATGGGCATTCACCTTGTATATCACCTATTCATTAGAATGAGGTTTTTTCCCCTTTTACAAAGTAAATACATAATAAGATCAAATAAATTTTGATGATTGCCAACAGATGGTGAGGGGCTTAACCTCAGACCATCTGATCTTTTGCTTTTCAGTTCTTTCCGGCTGTTCTTTCTACTTAATTACCTTCCCCTCACTTCCTAATCCCTTCCATGTAACTCGACACCAAGATTGGGTCTAGCATTCTTTATTAATTTTCCACAGCCTCCACTACTTTCTGATAAGAGAGTCTTTCTTTGTAACTGTGCTGCTAATGGATCTGGACAGTCTGGGTTTAGCAGAACCTTTCAATCCTACTTGAACCATGTCTTTGCTCAATGTATTAATTCTGTTAAACACTGAGAATTTGAAACTTACTCTGACAGTTTGATCTCACTTCACATCTGATACAATGGATCAACCACCAGCAATTTTATATAATCAAAGAACTATTTTAACTGGCCTGTCTTTTAAATCTTTTTCATGTGAGACATTTATTTTTTTCAATTGGACTTGCTGGAGTTATATATGTGTTTCAGGAAGAGATTGCCTGTATTACACAAATGCATCTATGCATCTTTTATGAATGAAGCAGAGAAAGTATTGCTGTAATAGGTCTTTTAATGATATTTTAGGGAAGTACATAAATGGTAGGAATTCATGGAGGCTCAGGAGGCAACTTCTAAGGTAATCTACTATAGACTTTGCATGTATATATAATACACATCTGGATAGAACCCCCCTTTTTTTTCTTTTGACAAGTATTTTTAATATCCAGTTCGATAGAAAGGGGCTGTTTCCATGTCCTGTTCAATTGTCCCTAAAAGCACTGCTTTAGCGAGAGAGAGTAATACATTTCTGTTGATTAGAACTTCCTGCGTTATAGATGTGTTCTTATGTTTCTGGCTTTTTTACCAGTGGTTTAACCAAATGCTTATTCTTTTGATGCAGAAAGTGCACAGCAAAACACTATATATTGTTAAGCATTTGTAATCAAAGCAGGCTTCATTTTAAAGATATCTTCTCTGTTTTGTGGATACCATTTTAAAATGAGGACTATTTTTCTGATAATGAAAGTAATAAAAGTTTACTTAAAATTTTTGAAAAGTACAGTTAGATAAAAGAGAAATCCCAACAATCCTATAATCTCACTGGAGATGGTGGCTGTGAAAATTTTTGCATACATTCTTTCTGGATTTTTCATGGGTCTCTGTATAAAATGGAAAATTTTAAGTAAACTTGGATTTATATTGTATATAAGGATTTACACAGATAATCACTACTCTGTGGGTTTACTCTGTGTCTGTGAGAGAGACAACCATGTAAGCAGATCTGTAAAACTCCCCCTCCCTTCAGCTGGTTCACGAGGGTGTGCCGGGTAATAATGAGGGGGGTGACCCTGGAGATGGGGGACAGGACTTTGAGTTTCCTGACTCAGTCTCAGTTTTGCCGTATCTCACAGCATACGCCTCTTGTTGCGATGGCTGTGATTCTGATGGTAAAAATGCACATTTTTTCCTATAACATGACCCAAACTCAAACCAACGGCACCCATGCTCAACCCCAGAAACAGTTGTCTATTCTACTACCAAAAGGAAAAAATCTATGTTGGATTTGTGGTATTTGGCATCCAGTCAGGAGCTTTTTAATGGTAATGTTGACTATATGAGATTTTTTTTGATCAGTTGCTGATTTTAAAACCTATCTCCTGCATGAGACACAACTTCACTGTAATCTACTTGTTTTAGTATATAGTTATTAATTTTTCCCATATCAAGTATTTTTTGAGAACGCTTTTCATTTTTAATAACTTCACTGAGATCTATCATATGGATGTGTCGTATCTACTGTAACCATTCCACTAATTTTAGACACGTGGTCAATTTCCAATGCTTTGCCATAAATAAAGCCATGAACAACTGCCGTGCCCTTGATATGATGTGATGGTCAGCCATTATTCTTGTGCATGTACTTATAGCTACTGTCGTGTCTTTCTGTCTTTCCTTCAGGTGTTGGTTTTTTTTTTACCACTTTCATGCTGATAACATATAGGAAAGAAGAGTATTTGACTGCACAATAACCAATAGAAGATTGCCTTCAGTAGAAGAAGAGGTAATAAAACATACATTCTTAATACAACCTTTCGGTGTTTTGTGGAGACTTCTTGCCGTGGTACCTCCTGTGCAGATGGTTGGATCGGCACTTACTCATGTGGACCAGTTCAAAAAGTGTATTCGCTGTGGCTTTCTTGGAGAGGTGTAGTGTTCTGGTTCCTTCTGTTGGCTTCATGCTGCAAATAGCCACGGCATTTCTCAGAGTGAGCAGACTTGTGCTTCCCGTGCTTGTCCTTCAGGCCAACACCACTCTCCCTCCAAACTTAGGTTGCTCCGGACAGCGGCCCTGGAGGATAGCTGTGTGTACACCTCCGGCAGTAGAGGGAAAACCAGGGTCTCACAGCTTTGTGAGAAACTTCCAGATGGGCTCTCTTTGTTCAAAAATCTTTAGAAAAATCAAGGATTCACTTCCTAGGATACAATGCCAGGTGTGGAAAAGTAAGTGGTCAACAGTATAATTTTTTGTAAGGCTTTTGACACACACTGATAAATTATTCTCCAGAAATTTTGTACCAATTTATACTCATACCAACTGTATATAAGACTGATCTTTTGGCTAAAACACTATTATTTTTAAAAGAAGCATAGCCATAGACCAGGCAATCTTATACTCTGTATTTCTTTACTAAAAGAATCGAACATTTTTTGGCATGCTTAATGACCCTTTGTCTTTTATATTTTTATTCTTGTTCTTCATCCCCATCGCCCACAAGTTTTGGTGTAAGCATTTTTGCTTTAATTAATGTCTAAGAACTCTTTATGCTTTATGTTCTTACCTATAGACAAACTACTCAAACCCTGTGTAATAAGGCTCGTGTTTTCCAGGAGAAAGTAGGAATAGAAAGAGGGTGACAGGGATAGCTAGGCAGCAGTCATTCAAGTAGAGATGTTGCTATGGCCTTTCACACCCTCCCCCCTTTCAAAATTGCCCCACTTGCGGCTTGTGGTGCCTGGGTAGCCACGTGTTATACCACATGACTTTAATGATCATAGTTGATGGGATACCTACTCAAAGGTCACCAGTTAATAGGCTGCCAAGGGATTTATGAACTGCACCGGAATCTCTCCCCAAGGAGAGATTTAGAATAGCAAGCAGAAAAAAAAAAGGTTGCCAATTAATAGCAGATCTGAAAGGACAAACACGCAGAATATGAATTAACTAGATTCATGGTGGAGCTGTGGAGAAAGGAGTCACGAAGTCCTGCTCCTGCGAACTCTAAAACCACCTTCAACAGAGAGCCACATCCCCGCCCCATCTCAGCACGGCTGTTTACCTTCCCCACTCTTTTTCCTCTGTGTATGTTCCTGTTTCTTGGGCTTCCTTCAGTGGACCTCTGTTGTTTAGATTTAAGTGAACTTGAAGATCAGAATGATTCTTAGGAAAAGTATCTCTGATACAGACTTAAAACTATCTTAGTTACTGTGACTCTAATCAAATTTCAACAGTCATTTTTATAGTTAATTCTTTCAGCAATTTCTTCAATATAAAATCATTGAGCATACAGTCTATATTAGGAATTGGGTTAGGTGGTAAATGAAATACAGTGATGAATCAGACCATCTCTGTCATCTAGAAGCATATAGTTCAATCACACCTTTCTACATTGCGTGGTCTTTCATTACTGCAGATTGTCAGATCAATGGTGACCAACTAGTTGCTAGGCAACTTTGAAAGACAGGAATACAGAACGGATGCAGCTTCATTCTGATATGAATTCTTTGAAATGTTTGTCAAGATCTGTGAAGGGTCTGAAATTTTCTCTACTTTAAAGCTGTTAGCCTGTCACAATTAATAGATGCTGGCAGAAGACATGTGACTTCTGAATCAGAGACAAAGGACTTTATTACTCACAGCAAGCCAAGGAACGTAAGTTTTATGCTTGCTTTTGGTCCCTTTGCCCACGGGACAATGCAGAGTGAGCCAGGTGGCTGTGTCGCAACTGAAGGTCACCAAGCACAGGGAACCCCGGTCTTTTACAATGGACTGCAGGAAAACTGGCCTGACATTTGCCCTGTGAAACACTCTCTTTATTAGAGTGGGCAGTAACCTGCACTCCGCTCGGCAGGGACATGCACACACTCCCTCTCTCCCGAGACTATTCTTCACCATCACTACAAACATCCTTGAAAAGAGGGTCCAGAACGAAGGTCTCCACTGCCTTTGCTGGCGTGGCATTTTGCAGCAACACCCACTACCCATGGAATTGTGTCCTAACAAGGTTCTTTCACTGGACAGTTTTTTAAACCACTCAAGACTGATGTTCTGATTTCTACTAACCCTAAGTATCTACTTAATCTAAGATTGTCCTACATTCCTTTGTTGTTGCCATCTCCTGTTTATAGATATATTACAACTTTTTTTCTGTTTTATGTAAGAGAAACCAACTTTCTGTAAGCAAAAAAAGAAAATTAATGGAAGGATTCTGGACCCAAAACACAGTGCAGTGCTGGGTCTCTCGAGTGTCTCTTGAGTGTCGTCGCTAACAAGCTTCAAGTTCAGTGGCCCTCAGTCTCTGTCATTTTCCCCTCCAAGTTTTAAATTCTCAGAAGAGAGTTGTTGAATGGCCCAGCTTGGCTAAGGCTCTGCCTCTTTCTTTTCAGTATGCCCAACAGGAAGGGCTGTAAATGCACAGACCTCATCTATCTAGGCTGTTCCCAAATTAGGAGAGATTCTTGGGAGCTCTGGAAGCCTTCTCAATCGCTTTCTACTGTATCTGGATTTGTTGGGTGATATTTCAAGCTCATAAAAGAAATACGGTTATTGTTTTGAGCATTATTCTATTTCTTTTTAAAAAATAAATTGATACAGTTTTGTTTTTCCTGCCTTTTTTTTTTTGCCATCTTTGGCCATTCCTCATTTTTTGTTTTTGTTTTTGGAGTTGTTGTGTGCACTGATCTAAGTCAATTTAACGAGTCAAGAGTTTTAGGTAAATATAGCCTCTGGTGGCTGACAATAGATAAGGAAGAAGGACTCATGGACATGGACAACAGTGTGGTGATTACTGGAGGGGGCGGTTTAAGGGCCTAAATGGTAGTGGAAAAAATACAAGAAGATTAAATTAAAAAAATAAAGAAAAGAAAAGAAATTGGATGGTATATTTTTTTTATTGTCAATTTTGCTGTTAAATGGTATGCTACAAGTAGAACAAGCCTTAGACCAAACTGAGTTAATATTAAATATTTGTTTGTTAGTCATATATCTTCAAGACCATGATTTCAACAATGAAAATTTATTTTTAACATCTTTTGTGCTAATTAATATATGTTCTGGTATAGATTTCAGTAATGCTATTTGAGATACCAGAGTAGCCACATCTAAGGTGTAGGTTTTCTTATTTCGGCTATTTCCAAGTTACTTAGTCAGCCCCGAAGTCTGGATTAATGTTACCTTATTACCCACATACACATACATACTTGAGACTTCCTGTGGAAGTGTTTCTAAAGTAAATTACCAGAAAGACAATATAATAGGTCAGAATTTAGGCATTTAGTCATGCACTCGTGCTAATTTTCATATTCCTTTGTAATTAACATTCCTCCTGACTGGATTAATTAGGTTTGCAAAAAGTAATCACATTTATAATACTGCAACTGTTCCCAAATTAATTGCCTACGTGTTCAATGAGCCATTCCATGTTTTCGTTTAAGCAGCTTAGAGAGTCCATGATTTCAGAGCTGTGGCCCTAAAGATTTTGGGGAGAAGGGCACAGAATCATCCAACAATGTGAGAATAAGATGATCATAGCCACAAACGAGTGGTTCCCAAACTTCAGGAGCACATGAGAATGAGCTCAGTGTGCTCACCGAAAATGCGGAAACCTTGGCAGTTCTGGTTGGGTAGACGATGTGCAGGGTCTTGAAAACCTGGAGAAATATTGTGCCCTGTCTTCCCAGAAAAAGGCACCTGTGCACATCCTTCCGACTTTACAGTGACTTGAATGCAGAGTTCCATCACCCTATGGCTTTAGTCGAGTACAATTTTTCTCAAGGCTGACTGCATATTACCATCACCAAGGGATTTTTAAAACAATATTTGAGACCAATTAAATCATAATATGAGTGGCATAGGGTGACGAATCTTTCTACATGCTATTTTCTCCTACCCAGAGTAGAGGCTAGAGATTTTTCCCAATGTATCAATCCATTTTATTGAATTAGACTCACTTGTCAGAAACCTAGTAAAAGTGATACTAAAAAGAAGCCCAGTTACCCTATAAATCTTATAAAATACACAGTTTAAATTTGTGTATTGGTGAGAAGGTACATCATTTTGGGCATTGATTTGCCTTTCTCTCTCCAAAGGTTCAAAGGATTTACCCTGTTTGATAGAGAGCTCTCCTAAGCTTGAGAGGAAAGCAACACTCTTTTTATAATTTGTTGTGGCAAGGTATGTGTTTATAGTGACATTTTAGTTGAAGAAAATCTAAGAAAACATTTGAATGTGGAACTTCAAATTAACCCTAAATTCCCTGTAGTTTAATGGCATGCCCCCAAATAACTAAAAGTAAATACTCATTGTAAATAACCCAGAGAAATGGTTAAATGGGTGATTTTTATAGATGTTATCTGAGGCGGGTTTTTAAAAATTCTTTGAATAGAAACATACCATGATGAGCAAACTAGAAGATGGAAACTTTAATTTAGTTATAGTGATAAAAGTTTTTGAAATTATTTTAGACTTCTGTATCATAGGGAGAAAGAGACCTATAATCAGTGACAGAAAAACTGCATTGGAAATAACTATAATCAAAGCTTCTTCTATGTTTCTTTGAAGTGGATCCACTTTAATATTACTCACATAGACATTCAGAGCACTGGCAATAATAGGTGATTTAATGATGTTTAAAGCCCTTGAGTAGATGTAATAGGCTAAGAAATTTCCCTGAGGACATGAATTTAATAATTATGATCATTTCTTGTGCTGATAGCTGTTGAATTAGGATTTCCACTGCCAGAGACAAAGTTTTAGAAAATCAAATTGTGAAAATTAAGTGTCAGAAGTTTGGCTAATTTAATATGTATGAATTATAGTTTGTTTGTGTAGAGCTGGCTTTCAAATAAGCAAAAGGACCATTTCTAAGCTCAGAAAACTTTCTCTCTAAAATTGGATGCACCTAATGGCACAGGGTAAGAGATCAGTTGAATGCAAATTTGTTCTTTTTGTCAGAAACTTCACTTCTCTTTTTTCCCATGTAACAATTTTTTTATTGTTGTTTAAGTACAGTTGTCTCCATTTTCCCCTCACCACTTGCTCACACCACCCCCCTACCTCCCACCCTTAATCCTTCCCCCTTCGGCTTTGTCCACAGGTCCTTTATACATGTTTCTTGACTTGACTGTTGCTCTTCTTTCCCTGTCATCCCCCTCCTCCATCCCTCTGGTTACTGTCCTTTTGTTCTTTATTTCAGTGTCTCTAGTCATATTTTGCTTGCTTGTTTCTTTTGTTGACTAGGTTCCACTTATAGGTGAGATCATATGGTACTTGTCTTTCATTGCCTGACTAATTTCACTTAGCATAACGCCCTCCAGTTCCATCCATGCTGTTGCGAAGGGTAGGAGCTCCTTCTTTATTTCTGCTGTGTAGTATTCCATTGTGTAAATATACCACAGTTTTTTGATCCATTCCTTTACTGATGGGCACTTAGGTTGCTTCCAACACTTGCCTATTGTAAATTGTGCTGCTATGAACGTTGGGGTGCATAGGTTCTTATGGATTGGTGTTTCAGAATTCTTAGGGTATAATCCCAGCGGTGAAATTGCTGGGTCAAAAAGCAGTTCCATTTTTAGTTTTTTGAGGAAATTCCATACTGTTTTCCACAGTGGCTGCCCCAGTCTACATTCCCATTGACAATGTACTAGGGTTCCCTTTCCTCCACAACCTTGCCAGCACTTATTGTTTGTTGATTTGTTTATGATGGCCATTCTGACTGGTGTGAAGTGGTATCTCACTGTGGTTTTAATTTGCATCTCTCTGATGGCTAGTGATGCTGAGCATTCTTTCATATATCTCTGGGCCCTCTGTATGTTCTCCTTGAAAAAGTGTCTGTTCAGGTCCTTTGCCCATTTTTTAATTGGGTTGTTTGCCTTCCTGGAGTGGAGTCATGTGAGTTCTTTACATATTTTGGAGATCAAACTCTTGTCCAAGGTGTCATTGGCAAATATATTTTCCCATGCAGTTGGTCTCTTTTCATTTTGCTGATGTTTTCTTTAGCCATGCAGAAGCTTTTTATTTTGATGAGATCCCATTTGTTTATTCTTCCCTTTATGTCCCTTGTTCAAGGGGACATATTAGTGGAAATATTGCTGCACGAAATATCTGAGGTACAAAGGGGGTAAAATGGCAATGAATAAGTACCTATCGATAATAACCTTAAATATAAATGGATTAAATGCTCCAATCAAAAGACATAGAGTAGCTGAATGGATAAGAAAGCGTGACCCACACATATGCTGTCTACAAAAGACCCACCTCAGAACAAAACACCTACACAGAATGAAAGTGAAGGTTTGGAAAAAAATATTCCGAGCAAACAAAAGAAAAAAAGGTGGGGTAGCAATACTTATATCAGAAACTTTACTTATTTTTTAACTGTTAAGGTGAAATTGTTTTGGTTTTTGTAAAGAAAGATGAAAACGTTTTCAAGCTTTTAATAAAAGCTTGGGGCCCTTTTACTGTATTGTGGAGGACTCACCAAAATTGTGAGGGTTTGGAGCTTTGCTGGAATCTATTTGTGGTAGGAGAAACTGAAGTGTAATTGAATTGTAGATGTGCTATCATTTTAGACCACTGCTGTCGGAGAAGATAGGACTTGTGGGAAGGTGATTACTGTTCTTAGCCATGGAGTTAATGGCTCTCAGGGAAGACCCAGCCCTGTGGGGATGATAGCAATGGTGCGAGGTACCAGCTCTCCCCACAGTTTACAAGCTGTTCTGCATTCCTATTCCTGATCCTAACAGTCCTGTGAACTGTGTCATGGTTAGCCCCATTTGACAGGTGAGGAAATTGTGGAGA
This sequence comes from Trachops cirrhosus, assembly GCA_028533065.1. Taxonomy (NCBI): domain Eukaryota; kingdom Metazoa; phylum Chordata; class Mammalia; order Chiroptera; family Phyllostomidae; genus Trachops; species Trachops cirrhosus. The sequence goes on from CM052549.1 coordinate 26,862,099, forward strand.
CAGGATTCAAATCCAGATGGCTCTGCTTCCTAAGCCTCTGTTCTTTCTGTCACTGTCCTCTTGTCTGTTTCACATAATCCCTAAAACTCTTGGTTTAAATCCTAAAGGGTGACCCACTGCATTTTTGGACAACATTTTACAGCATTGGACAGTTCTACTCACCCAAAAGTCTTTTCTTATTTTGAACTTACATTTGCCTCCTGTGACATCTGTTTACCAAGGAGATATTAAAGACGGTAAAGTAAGAAAAAAACAGGAGCGTTGACCACGTGACAACAGGCCACCATGGAAGCCAAAGAGAGGCTGTGTGTCTGAGGCATACAGGAAAGAAGCACAGGAAGCTGTTCTGTTTTCTCCTAAAATTGAATTTTCAGTCTCTGATGGTGTGCAGGGTGGCAGCGTTTTAAGACTGGGGTGTTCTCTTATCCAGTCAGCAGGGGGAGCCCTGAACTTGAAGTGACATCCCGCAGGGAGAGAAGGGCCATCCACTCTGCACCGTGGTTTATGAGTAGGTGCTCTTACCCTGCCTGGCATTAGTAGATTCCACTTACGAAAATTATTTCTTTTTTCCATGCTGTTTACAGTTAATTAAGACATTGGACACCAAGAACAAGGCTGCACTAGGAAAATATACTCACCATAGTGGCCAAGTGCATTCTGTGTTTATGAATTTCTTTAAATATGTAGTGAATAGCAGTTTGAAGGACACCTTTCTAGAATCCATTAGGATTGTTAATTCTAGCCAAAATAATTTTTATGTCTTGGGGTTAGAATAATAGCTCTGCTTGGAAGCAGTTGGACGAGGAGATGACATTTGGTTGTGTGAGGTGATTTGAGGGTCCCTGAAAAATATGTTCCAATTTTTGTCCTTAGACCCTTTTATGGTGACAGGAATTGCAATCCTTTTTATGTTAAAAGTTCTTTTTAAATATATATCTATAGCTAAAATATGCATATTTTATCCAAAAGGACCAACTCATAAGTCGATCTCCATTATTAAGTTGGTTCTTATTTGGAAAGTCTCTGTGGGCAGGTGCACGTTGATTGTGCGAGTGCAAGGCTGGCTCCCGAAGCATCTGCACTGCCCTGTTACAGGACAGGACAGAGGCCCCACGGCAGGGAAGTGAGAGAATGAAAGACAAACCTCCTCAATCAGGGCCGGTGCTGGTTGGTTCTCCCAGGTCTTGGACTAGGAGAAGCAACACGTTCAGATGAAATACGAAAGTCATAGTTCAGAAAAGTCCAGAGTTTAATGAAGTGGGTGATACTTTTTTAGGTTAGTAGCTCATAACATTTTTTGGGGATTATGGACCTCTTGGAATATCTGAAGAAAGTTGTGAGTCCTTTTCCAAGAAAAATGCATATATGCACAACACTTAACACTCTATTTCAGGACTTTGTTGATGTTCCGCCCTCCCCAGAAGTCCCTCACAAATGGTCATTTAAAGCAGTAGTCTCTAAAATGGGGGGGTGCATGCACCCCAGGGTATGTGCAAAATGATCCACTGGAGTATGGAATTTTCTATTTGTATTTACTTTCTGCCTTGTAAAGTTTGTATTCCAAGTAGGTTTTATAGTGCACATAGTGCATTAGTACCACAGTACACACACAACATTTATATGTAGATAGATCAACAAGATTAGTTGTAAGAACTCACATTTTTACTGATAGAACAGCACAACTCAAAACTGATAGACTACCAATTTAGAGAATGATGTTAACTAAATTTAGATTACAGTCTCCTCTTTTCTTAAATTGAAGGACAGGGATAGGAGAACTAATCAAGAGCTGACTATCAGTGGCTGGGAATTTTTGACCTTAAGATGACAAGTAACATCCATCCACACTTCACTGAGGGCTTTCACACCTGTCCCGTTCGATCCTCCCGCTGTGAGATAGGTAGAGTAGGCATGCTAAGGGAAATCTCTGAGGGCAGGTATGTCAACCAAATTCTCAGATACCTTACAACACTTTCCCAAGGGCCCTCGGCTAGCCAGCGGTAGAGCTGGTGCCCATAACATTGGCTGCTGACCACAAATTATGTGCTCGTTTCACTGAACTGCAGGGATAAGTCAATCATAACGGGCTGTCTATGGCCCCTTTGCTGCAGTTACTGGTGCTCCCTGAGGACACAGAGTTGTCGAATCCCTGGCTGACCCAGGCACCAGGATAGAAAACATATTTTAGCTACTTGATCAGAGGGCCAGGAAGCTGAGCTAACAATTCAGCATTAGCTCCCTCCTGTTGGTACTGTAATACCAACATATTTCAAAACAGATAGAGGGCTCTGGAAGGGTTTAGATACATCTATGTACTGAAAAGATTTATAATGGGTTATTAAATGGGAGTTTTGAGGCTGGTTTCACGGGAAGTGCCAACCACTCTTTCTCTCAAATTTCCCCCGGTGCCACTGTCAAAGGCGAAGTACTCATCTAGATGAATTGTTGTTCTGACCCAAAATGACATTTCCAACTTTTCTTATATATAATCCAATTTCTGAACTTCCTTTTCAGTGATATTAAGTGGAATAGCATAAAAAAGACTTTTGGCATTAACGATAACAAATGTGTTCCACATTGCTCAGGTGTCTCTGCTCTTTGCCAGTGCATTAGCTGTATTGATTTTAGAATTTTAAATGACTCTTTTACCAGATTTGATTAATATCTCCTCCTTTCTCCTTGGCTACCTTGCTCCTTCCCTTTCTCAGGCATGATCTTCCACAGCACACTGGCATAACTTAGGGACGGCTGACCTTCACATAACCAAGGGTCAGGAGAGGTTGTGAAGAGGCTCGCTCAGGCCTGGTGGTTAGCCCCTAAAGCGGGGGTGGCCATGCAAGGATGCAGCCTTCAGTACATTGTCCAGGTCCTGGGAACACTCCCAGGGTACCCCCTGGCTTGGTAAGCACTAGACTTCTAATATGTGGCTTCCAGAGGAAAAGCATTTAGCCAGACAGAGGGCTTGAAGTTGAAATGAGGTTTCTGGCAAGAGCTCGCCAGCTCCATCCAAATATCACTGTTGCTGCATGAGGCTCAGGCTAATTTCCTGAGCTTCCCTCACATTAATCAACAGTGTCCTCTGCCATCCTCAGAGAACAACGTGTTTAAAATTGTGCACGCACATTATTTTATTCTCTCTGCTACAGAACTGTGAGGTCCCTGCAGATGCTGCTGTCCCTGAGGAGGTACAACTTTGCACACCCCTCCCCAGGGTCCCCAGAGTGGCTGGGATGTGGTGAATGATGACTCTTCGGCTGGGGTTTTCCTTCTCTGTCAGCAAATGGGTGGGCGGGGGGGTTGATGAACTGTTACCTGGAGCTGCCGCTCCTCCACCAGGGTTGTTTTAGTTTGTTGACTGCTTACTTTGCACAATATTTTAAGAGTCAACTTGTTGTAAATGATAAAAGCGATATGACTACATTATACCCTATGTGGAAAATTTAGGCATGAAAATTATTCTTATTACCTACTCTAGCATTTTTATATGGGTTTTAATGTATTTCTGAAAGTACACTTGAATATTATAAAGATTGTAACATTCCGTTATAGGCACTTTTCTTTAGTTTAATCATCCTCACAAATGTAATTGGGGTACCAAAATGTATTTCACTATTTTTCAATTATTATCTGTTAGATATATCATTGCTTATTCTCATTGGTGTATTTATATTGGATGTACCATCGCTTGTCTCCTCCTTGTTACCTATCGGATATACCATTGTTCACTTAACTATTTTCTCGCAGTCTCATACCAATGATCAAGTGGCTTAAGAAGTCTACCTATTTGGATTCAGTTTGACAAATGTTACTATTATGATCTTCTAGCACAGTGTTTGTCTCATAGTTGGTATTCAATAAATGTTGGTTTTCTTCCTTCTTATCTCTCTCCGTTCTTTATACTAACCTTATGGTTGTATCTTGTACTATGAGCTTGGGGGCATAGCATATGTTTAATCCCGAGATTTCTAACTGGTTATCATGTAAGTTCGCCTTGGCTATTTTCAATGACTAATTTATGGGGAGTTACTAGTATTCTGATCTCAGAGGTTTAATTTTCTTTATATTGTTTGGTGAGGTATATTGATTCAGTCTGCCAGACATAGAGTATGACAGCTATAAGATTGTGGAAATCACCTTAACCAATGGTTTTCCAATTACTGCATGTCAGAATTTTGCAAGGTGCTCTTAGATTACCGATTCCTTACAGGACTTACTCTGGCGGATGAGGACTGAGGTTCTGCATTTTACTCAACATCACAGCATTTGATTCAGGTAGCAGAAGGACCATCATTTGAAGTTACAGTTTGGTTAGTAGACCTTGCTAACTTCTTAGAGTTAATGTTAGATTTCCATCATGTTCAGTCTTTTGCCTTTAAAACTAATTGAATCTTGAGATGACTTATAACAGGAGGCAAATATTACAATCACAATTATGTTCTGCAACAGGAAATAAGCTCTAAATGAATCTTAACATTTTACTTGACACATCACTATGTTTAAGTGTACTGAAGATGTCATGGAAAGGTACAGGGAAGGAAAAGGAAATTGATTTGGCAGGTAGGTGTTCATGGTACTATTACCCACAACTGTCTATGCTGATTGACAGCACACACATTACCTCTTTGCAGGCATCGCACTCATTTGCATCAGATTTAAGTGTATGACATTTTTACTGAGTATTTGAAACTGTTTTAGTTAATAGAATTAATTGTGCATAGACCAAGTTTCAGCCACTGTTTCAAAGTGCTTAATGGAGAATGAACTAAAAGATTCTATGGCTCTCTGCTCGAAACTTCAGTCAACAATGCCACGTTGCTGAGGAATTATGCATTTTGAGTCAGAGAAGGAGTCTTCCCCATGTTATAGATATAGAAACTGAAACTCAAAAAGGCAGCGTGCTCAAGGTCAGCTGAAAGGAGCAGAGCCTGCGTTGGCACTCTGGTCTCCTGGGTCCTTGTTCTCTGTTCTTTCTACCAAACCAAATCTCCCATTTTGCACAGTCTCTCTAATGAGAAACACTTGGTCTAATGGCTGGTAGAGATGGCATAATCTATATTCATACTGCAAAGAGCATGGAAACAAGGAATTTTACTCAATATTTTCTTTTGGAAAACCAAACATGCTTTATTTCATTTTTTCACAATTTATTTAAACATCTCACATATACAAAATAGGTACAATTTAATTTTTCTGCTTGTCCGAGAAACAAGGCTTCTTTGGAACCATGGGAGAGGATGAAAATGAGACTGGCAGAGAACAAATGCTGACTTTAAAGAAGACGACAATGTTGGGCAAAGGATCTGCATACTTTATTCAGGGATAAGATGTAAAATACTGATGCAAAATCAAATGCAAAAACAATACAACTCAATACAGAGGAGGATCTCTCTTCAAATTCTTCTAGCACCATCAACATTCTTCAAGTATCTGAAATACTATTAATTAGCACCTTTGTATTTTGAACAAAACAAAATAAGTACCTCAGTTCATCTCTGTCTGGTTCAGCACCTAATGGAATGGGTCACACTCACAGGAAAGTGTTTTGAGGTAGTTTAAACCATTGGAAGTTTGGGTTTTAAACTTCCCTCTGTGGAAGATATTCAAAAGCCACAAGTGGTGCAAATGTTCATGGTTTTTATTTTTCAATTTTTATTTTGGTTTTCTTACAGAGGTTGACATTTTCCACAACAGGTGTAAGAGTGTTGGAAAAAATTCCAAATCTTTTGGGGAAGGGAAGAGGGAGAGGGAATTAATTAAACCGTATTGCACAATGCTCTGATCACCCTTCTCTTTTGCCCAAAATTTAAGCAAGTAGATGTGCAGAAGAAATGGAAGGATTCAGCTTTTAGTTAAAAAGAAGAAAAAGAAATGGCAAAGAGAGAAAGTTTTTTTTAGATTTCCTTTCTTTTAATTTAGGTTGAGTTCATTTATTTGAAACAGACCGGGCCAATGTCCAAACTGAATTCTTGGTCAGCACCACCGATGTCCAAAATTGCAATATCAAGGAAAGGCAGGCGAGATGGCTTGTTTGTTTTGTACTCAATGATTGTCTTTCCCCATTCATTTGTCTTTTTCTGTTTAAAAAAGAGAAGAAGAAACATACATAAAGCATCATTATTTTGGAATCTAACATCATCTGAACCTTAGATATTGTAAGAACCGCTCTTTGGCTCATGTCATTCTAAAGACATGTGTCCCGGATCAGCAAGTTCATCTTTGAAAGCACAGCATGAAGGGTATCTTTAGGGGGAGAGGCTTCCTACCAGTACGATTAAAAAGAACACTGCAATACATGTTCCAGGTGATTTATAGCCACATTATCATTTTCAGGATGTGTATGTATGTGTGTCTTAGGGGGAGGGGGAGAGTCGGAGGGTATGCTGGATTGCCAACAGCGCATTTAAATTTTCCTTCCATTTATAGCATGTTGTAGAGAAAGCATGAAGAAAAATTAAAGGTAGCCCATACTAATAAGTAAAATAAAATACATGTAATCATAAACTACAGCTTGGGTCTTTTTAACCTCAAGCAATTTTAAGTTATGGGCACCTATTATCATTTAAGAAGAGAAATGAAACCAGTGTAAAAGAAAAAGAGCTGTTAAAAGAAAAACAACCAATATATGGACGGTATACATTTCAGTATTTTAGAAGGCAAGATCTGATAAGAATACTCTGAATTTGCCATCTGAATTTAAATAAATACATTCATGAAAAAAGATTGGATAAGTTAGGTCTCTCATTTATCTGTTCATTAACTGGTCTAAACTAGGACACCCTACCCCCAAGTAAGTGCTATTTCCATATTTCACTATTACTTACAGAGCAGCCGTCTACAAGAACACTGTAAGTGAACCTGCTGTTGCCCTCGGAAACAAGTTCAACATCATTGGAACCTTGCAGGATGACAGACTTTTTCAGGTTGCCAGTTTCATCATCCATGTATGCAATGCTGTTCTTGCAGTGGTAGGTGATGTTTTGAGAGGCATGGTTGGCCAGCAGGCGCATGAAGGCAAGCTGGGTAGCCATTTCCTTCGTAGTTACTCCTTCAACATTATATTCAAACTGAAGAGAATAAGATAGGCATTGCAGTTAAGTGGAAAAGAACTCAGATACTGAGTCATATTAAAAGAAAAAATCTGGTATAGGGAAAAATAATGGAGTCAGATCTGAACCTTAAGAAGAGGGCACTTTTAAAAGAAACAAAATTCACTTGTCTTTGAAGTATTAGTTACCTAGAAGGGACATAGGAACAACCAGGCTGAGGCAAGGTCATCTCAAAAAGATACCTCTTTCAGGTAAGCCTTTTTGTGTATGTTTCTTATTTAGAGTAAGAGAGCAAGGAGATAGAAATTTGGACCTATTTCTTTTCTTGTAATTCCCACCAGTAGGCATTCAATAAAGTTGGTGAGAAGGTTGACTAAAAATTTAGAAAAGCTCATGTTCTGAAAATACATATGCATGGCAATACTCCTTCATACTAATGACATTAGTCAGTTTCTCCAGTGATTATCAGTTAAGTCAAATTTGAATAATAACTTTGAGTTATATGGATATGTCCAATCAATCCGTCTCTAACGTATAATCCAATATAGAACCGGAACCCATGAAAAGAGCAGGTTCTTTTAATAAGCCTATTTTGATAAAGGATTAAAAAACCAACAATCCTAACAAAATATTGCCTATTAAGGGAGGGAATGTTTGTAGGACTCCTCACCTGGGTACCACCATTGATAGTTTCTCCTAACCAGACATGCTTCTTGGCCTTGGAACTTCTGTACCATTTCTTGGCTGGGATGTTTTCAGGTTGAGCCCGGATGCAGGTTTCGCCAGTAGAGAAATCACAGTATACTTTGATAGCATCCATAGTGCATCCTTGGTTAGGGTCAATCCAGTAGTAACCTTTTATGAAAACAAGATCCCAACCATAAAAACCTCTCATTGAGTAGACCATAAGTTCTAATAAGTCCTAGTCAATGATTTTGATTCTCGTAAGTATCATTTTTGATTGTAGTGTTGTATTATCTACCCCATATTTAACAGGCAGAAGGAGAAGATTACATGGAATTTTGAAGATTATACAATTCCTCCTTCCCTCTCCTCCATGAAAAATCAAATCAGAGCATATATTAACATGAAAAGGAAAATATATACATATATATATGCATATACCTATTAAGAGAAGTTTGAGAATGGGTGATGGCTGAGAGAAAAAAATGCTTCATTAACTGTATATGGCTTCACACAGTGCAGATTTTACCCAAATACTTTTCACTCCAACCGTCAGGGGGAACTGATTTTGAAAAGCCCAACTTGTGAGACAGGTCAGACCAGCCTGGACATCTTGACCTACCACTGCTCCACTCTGGGTGGCTGAGTCTCAAGTCACGGCATGTGCGAGCTGGGTTCTTCCTAGAGCCTTCAGGGGTAAGAAGGGTCTCAATCTGGTTGTTGAGAGATTTCAGAGTAGCATCAACTTCATAATCCTTGGGTCTGAGAGAAGGTGGCGAACGAGGCTGGTCAGCTCGGTAGAAGTCTCCATCAAAACCGAAGTCATAACCACCACCACTTATGCCGGGAGGCCCAGGGGGGCCAGGGGGACCGGGAGGGCCCTGCAAAGGTGAAAGTGAGAAAGAGGAAGCTTTGTATTTGGTGACACTGGGAGACATCAATCACAGCAGGTATTCAGATGGGCATCACGCAAAAGCATGTTTTAATAAGTAAAAAAGGATCAAGCTTCTGTAAATAAAAAGCTTGCTCCCAGGCATACTTGCAGGGATGGGCTTAAGCAACTCATTATATATACAGAGATCATGTTTATGTATTGTGGAAAGCACGTGGAAGCGGGGGACTACTTTAATGCACTGGTATGATTCTCTTGGTTTAGTTTGAAGGAAACATTCCTTAGGTCAGTGATACTCTTTATTTGTTCCCCAGATAATACTTACAGCAGGGCCTTGGCTACCCTGAGAGCCACGGATGCCAGCAGGTCCAACTGTTCCAGGATGTCCGCTGCGACCATCTTTGCCGGGAGGGCCACTAGGACCAGCAGGGCCCTAGGGAAGAAGGACTGTGTGAACCAGAGAAAGTCTCATAAGAGAGCAGAGGCCGGGGGCTCGCCGCCTGCCGTAGGCTCTATCTCAGAGATAAGCATCTCGGGGGGCCGACCTACCCTAGGGCCAGCAGGACCCACGGGGCCAGAAGCACCTTGGTCGCCATGATGACCCTTCAAAGAGAAAACAGGAAAATTATATTTTCAAAATGTATGTCAAAAAGTAGATTTTAAAAAATTGAATGGAAAACTTCAGTTTCAATAACTCTGGACTGAGAAAATTGAAACTGTAAAATAGGGCTCTTTTGTCCCATTATGTCTATTATATTCAATTATGTTTTTTCCTTCAAGCTACTTCAGCAATGCAGTATTAGTCATTCCTCTAATTATATTTATTTTAAGTGGGGTTGAAGGACATTGTTACCAGGAGATTTTAATATATGTATATTTTTTATCTCCCTTAACCCTCACCTTTTCTTGTTGAGATGAAATAGCATTATCTCCAAGAAATGAAGTTAGTCAGAAAATGGGAAATGAATAAGACACAGGACATTTTAGAACAATAGCAGTGAAAATCTGAGGAAGATTATTTAGAGTTGAAGGCCTTTAAGATCTGCATATATGCTGGGTGTCCACATTTTACTTACAGCAAGACCAGGAAGACCCTGCAATCCATTATGTCCCTTTAAGCCAGGAAGACCTCTGGGCCCCTTATCGCCAGGCTCTCCCTTATCACCTCGAGTGCCTTGTGGGCCCTGCAAAGAAAGAGAAGGACATATAGGACGTTCACCTTTTTAGACAAGTGATACTCTCTTTTCAACAAACATTGTGTAACCTGTGTACAAAGGTAACCCAACACAAGCAAAGGTCTAAAAGTTGTGTGCAGGCTACTCTCCTCTCGATTTGCTTTAGCTGAGCTGTCTGCAATGTTGGCTAGATCTTCTTGATTATCTGATACACACAGGCAGAAGAGATTTGAAATAGAAGAGATTTAAAAGCTACTTTTAGCAGTTCCCAATGTGGACTAAATTTTTAAAAATATATCTATATAGTCTAGTCTATGTAATATTTATTTTTCTTAATGGGCAGTCTAGATTACTCCTAAATGTTAATTTGTAAAAAAAAGTCTTCATCATGTACATACACTAGGACCTCTTGGACCAACAGGACCGGTGGGACCCACAGAACCAGCAGGACCCTGTGCATTGGAAGAGAAGAACATAGGTCATCAGCACAGCCAAGATCTTCCTCCCAGGTGCCCACAAGTTCTCAAGTGTGGGAAAGTCAGAAGTGGAACCTATAGGGATGACAACATTAATGGACTTGTATTTACGACTTACAGGTTCACCACGGTTTCCATGTTTGCCAGTGGGACCCACGGGGCCATGAGGACCAGGAGCACCCACAGCGCCAACGGGACCAGCGTTGCCAGGGTAACCACGCTCTCCCTACCAAAGGCAAAATGAAGCTTAGAATTAATCTGGCCTGTAGTTTAGTCACTTTTAAATTGGCGGGAGATGAAGAGGTATACCAACCTTGTGTCCAGGCTGACCATCGCGGCCTGGGGGACCATCATTCCCAGGGTTCCCCTGTGAAGACACCATGCCAGTAAAGACACTGCAAGGCCCCGCAGCCCACAGCCCCCATAGTCCAGCTGTTCTGCCTCCATCACTCCCAGAGCTCAATAATGAATCCCCTTTCACACTGTTAAAAATAGGAACTTGCCAACCTAGATAATTTTAGAGGTGTTTTTAACATTTTGGCCAACTTTGGAGTATGCTCTTTAAAGACCTGTCCCCCTCCCAAGTTAATTTCCTCTTATTTTTAATACTGGGTGTGGTTAGGATTTGTAGATATTATAGAGAAACAGACACCACATTTAGAAACTTGGAATAAATGAACCTCAACTCAGGATATAAACTTGACCACAATGAACTATCGCCAGGTGGTTTTTACAAACCAAGTGTTGGACTCACATCACGACCGGCTTCACCAGGAGCACCGTTGACTCCGGGACTACCCACACCACCAGGGGGACCGCGGGCCCCAGGTGGACCCGAAATGCCGAGGGGACCGGGTTCACCCTAAAAAGGCAGAGAAGACAGAACAGCATGGCTGTCATTGGACTGAGTGCCAATCTCACCTTCCCAGAACAAATCCCGTCGGGAGTTTACGGTTTGAAGAAAAAATGAAATTGAATAGGCCACAAAACGGTAAAATACTGTCATTGGTGTCATCCCCACCCTCCCCCACACAATTAGGGTGGTCAGCTTTACACAGTTTTGGAATGTTCTCTGTATCAGGTGAGCCTAGTTTTATCCGATAGCCCAAAGGAAATGAATTCCTAAAGTTGCGAGAGTTTTTGGAAATGAGATGATTTCAGGTTGCTGTCACATATGAGGTTTAATGGAATGATTCAGAACTTGCAGAGTTTCATTCTTCCTACATGATAAATGATGCCAGCATTTCATATTGCAGAGGAGTAAATGCAATTAGAGCTTTATCATTCTTAAGCATGTGAAAGGACAAAAATCATCCTGCATAATGTTAACTGTGCCTATTGCGTGTGTCTAAGTAAGGTGACATTAAAGCTTCTCAGAGAAGTGACATGTGATCTGTACAAAGACAATGCCATGAATAAAAAATCTTCAGCGGAGTTATTCAGTGATCAATCTGTCACATTTGAAATGGCAGCTTTCTAAATTCTTTATTGTGTTAATGAGAAGAATGGTGTCAAGCACTCACCACTGCTCCAGAAGCACCTGGTAGACCACGTTCGCCTCGAGAGCCTGGGAGACCCAGGATACCAGGAGCACCAAGAAGACCCTGAGGACCTGGGGTGCCAGGAGGTCCCTGAACAAGATGGAAAATACTGAGTGTTACTGGTAAAGACCATGGGTGATAACACAGGTTGTCTTGAGGATTGTGAAAATGAGCCGTGCCCAGTTTAAACAGAAGCCCTCCTATCGGCAGGTCACATCTTTGGGTGTCTTTTCTCTGGTGATGATGGTGAGTTTCCAGTTTGGCGTGTATATTTTTGTGCCTAGTTCCCTCTTGAGACCGATGGAGCAAGATATAAAAATATGTGGTTGAAATTAATGAAGCCATCTGGGATTATGGAATAGAATTTACACAGAATCTATGCCAGGAAGCAAATTTGGACTGTGGTGTCTAACTGAACCAGGCCTAACAAAGGCATGTTTCAGAGTAACAATAATACTGGACAATGCAGGTTTAAAGAACTGGTAGCTTACTGAGATAGGTTAATGTACAGTGGGATGACCACCGCCATGCGATTCTGTTCGAATCCCCATACCAGCAAGGTACTCTCAACTGCTTAAAGGGCTGTTTTGGTAAAACAGTGAGTTTTCTCACTTATTGCCATGCCCATCTAGTGCCTTAGAAGCATCTGCTGAAGCTATGACACCCCAATATCTGTTAGACAGATTTCCTGGCTCAACTGAGCTCTACTTGAGAGCCTACAGCACTGGTCAACAAACACACACTATTTAATGATTTATGCGAGGGCTTGCCTTTAATTCAACACAAGGTATTAAGAAAGAGGAGTTTAAAATCACTTACAGCAGCACCAGTCTCTCCAGAAGGACCCTTTTCACCAGCAAAGCCAGGGGGGCCACCTGCACCTGTTTCTCCAGTTCGGCCAACTGGACCTTGGTCACCACGAGGCCCACGAATTCCTTCTTTACCAGCAGCACCAGTGGGACCAGGAGGGCCAGTGATACCCTGTGGGCAAATGTACAAGGTCATTCAATTTTTGTTTATCATCAGGGGCCTGGAAGAGAGCAGCTGAGGTTCTTGATGTTAAGATGCAGGGTGAAGGAACGAAATAGTATCCTGGCCATAGGGGGGGAAGGTTTAGATTTTTTAACATTCTTTCTTGTAGAAAGAAGCGTCTCCCATCTTCCTTCTCCTGCGGCTGTAACAGAGTGGACAGAGGCAGAAGCTGTGGCAAATGTCTGGGAGGGAAAGCACTGCTGTAGCACCAGCAGCCTGGCCAATGGGAACGGGGTGAAGTTCCGAAAGTTCGTTGTAAATGAATGGGACTTCGGAGGACTCTAGCCATTTCTTTTTGAAGAAAACCGATACTGGCATTTTGTTCATAAATGAGGAATCACATATGCTCTCAACTAGCTTTAATTAAATGCCTACAGGGAATGAAGGTTTTTCTGTTATGAACCTATAAAAGGATTCCAAGAAATCAACATCTTTGCTATTTTTCCCCCTGAAACCTTAAGCGGAAGACTTAAGCCTTGGTAATTAATTAAATTCTCTTGAGTCCTGACAGAAGAGCCTGAATCTGAATTAAATTAGAGGCCAAACCACCTTTAAATTCAGGAACAATTATACCTTAACTACGAAGGCAGAATGTTGGCCATAAAGGGTAATTAGATAAAGAACTACCTGATATGTGAGTAAAACTGTTCTTTTTTTTTTTAATTTTTAACAAAAAAACCTATGCCCCTAACAGGAGACTTGTGTTCACATGAATAAAATCCTCGTAAACTATTATTATAAAATATAACTTGTGAAGATTTTGCTTTAATGGCTCAGAAAAACTGATTTCAGACTAGGAAGGTAGTAGCTAAACCTTTGTACATATTTTTATGGAGCTTCTCACCGTCCCCCGGCAGAGGCCAGATGAGAGTACACGGAGACACCCTTTGCAGTGGTTTACTTACGGCGGGTCCAGGAGGGCCAGTGCGTCCAGCAGCGCCAGGGAAACCAGTCATGCCCTGAGGACCAAGTACGTTAAAATTCCGTATTAAAATTCTACAATCAACACCAACTTAAGAGATTTGGGTAAAAATGGAAATTTCTCCTCTGACAAATCCCCAAAACATGTGACAAGGGATAGACAAAGGGGGAGGCAGTGTCAGTGTCACATGGAGTGTCATTTAATCAGAACCCCGAGACCCTCCATCTCTTCCATCTTCCTCACTGGCGTGCCCCCCGTTGCAGCACTCATATTTTGCATTAAAGTTCTGAGGATCCTTTTCGAAATGTTAACATATTATCTGATGATTGTAAGAGCAAGAAGTTGAGACACTATGCCACGTTGCATGTCAATTGTCACACACTGATGTGTATATATTAATAACTATCTTAACCACCTGGCCGGGCGCTTGGGGAATGGACACTGAATAAGTAATTTTGTTTACAGAGTAAGATACAATGAAAGACTGAGTATTAATTGTTGTCTGGTGAAAGAAGGAAGGAGTCAATGGAGGTCATTCTTGGGGAGATCTGGGTCTCCGGGGAGGGGGTGGGCTAGCACTGGGTGCCAAGGGAAAGGACTTGGTCAGGCAAAGGAAGGGAGGCATCAACTAGGAGATAAAGGGTACTACAAAGGTTTTACCCATTTCACAACCCAACTACCAGGGTTTAATTTTGGTTATTACTTCAGGGGATGTGGTAGCAACATACATGGCACTGGGATTAAGTTCACATCCACGAACCTGACCTTAACTTCAATATTAGAATTTCTCTGAATGAGCTGACTCGAATCTCAAGCATCTCCTTATTTTAGTCCAAATGTACCAAAAAATTCCAAACTTTCAAGTTGTCCCTATTAGATTTTGAAGAAATCGAAGTTATTAGAGTCCATTTTAAATACTCACAGGGGGGCCACCATCACCTCGACTTCCAGCAGGACCAGGGGCACCATTTGGACCCTAAATGGAAACAGACAAACAAACAGATAGGGTTAAATCACAAAACAATTCTTACAAATGTGATTCTTTTCTTCAGCGGGATCGTTCCCACATCTACTAGAAGCAAATCTAGGAATTAAGAATAATTATCTGCATCAAATAAAATAATATAAATGTTCTTGCTTCTATATTACCACCCTATGGGATTATTGAAAAAGTAAAGTAATACAATGAGACTTTTACAAATTGTAAAGCCAGTATGCAAATGTTAATTCTTATTTTTAGAATCATCTTCTATCCGGCATATTCCCTGGTGTGTACAGTAGGCAATTGATTGATGTATGTGGAATTAGAATATTTCATGGGCAGCTACACAGGCTATATTGACCACCAGGGAATCCAACTTACAGATGGTCCAGCAGCTCCAGCAGGGCCTGTGGGACCGACAGGACCGTTTTCACCCTTGGGCCCTCTGGTTCCTCTCTCTCCTTTAGCACCAGGTTGACCAGCAGCGCCCTGTTGGAAAGGAACAGTTTTATTGTTCAGGTATTCCAACTCACTTGCCAATTTGAGATGTTTTCAGATTAACCTTCGTTAAATGATACTCACAGCAGGACCAGCAAATCCATTGGGACCGGCGGGACCAACCTCTCCACGTTCACCCTAGGTGGGAGGAAGGATTTAAAAATGTCTTAACAATCTTAGATTCAACAATGTCTACAAGTTATGAGTATCCAAAATGACCCAGGTTTCTACTTACAGGGCTACCACGAGGACCGGCAGGACCGGCAGGACCAGCAGCGCCAGCCTCTCCCTGTGATGGGACAGAAGATGAATTAGTTAATGTGCCTCCCACAAATGCTCGCGGAGGTAGAAGGAGAGTAACAGTGGTACAGCTGTCCCTCGTCAGAGCCTGCAGTTGCGTCAGGAGAGATAACTAATGTATATCTCTCTCGCAGAGTAAAATGAAGTGGATTCTTACTCTGCTTAATGTTTGTATTCGTTTGGGGGGTTGGAGTGGAATTGGTCATACACTTGCAAAACCTCTACTGATCAGTACCTACAATACCAGGAGGAAGACTTCATAATGTTTAGATCAACACAGGGCTGATCCATTTGCTGCAGTTTGCACAATACAATAAATAAGGTCTATTTTAAGAGTTTGATGTGAAATGAGCACACTATGTATTTTATTGATTTTTTTAAAAACAATTGAAGGCTTTGAGAAGGCTCAGTGTGTTAGGATATTTTTAATGGGCACAGAGTGAGACTTTAAAAAACAAATCCCAGGGATTAAATCTAGATCAGATAGCTGGCCTATCCATGGGAAAGGAAAGAGAACTTTAAACACAGTGTTTGCTTCTTGCTGCCCTGTCACAACACATAAGTTTTTAAATAAGTGGGTTTAAAACCAAGCTGTAAAAAAGAATTGCGGGGACTTTGGGGGCTAAGGCAGGCAGGGAATTTTAGATACTGCTATTGGCTCAGGGAGTTGCAACTTAGTGGGAAATGCATGCTTACCCGGTCACCAGTGGCTCCAGAAGGACCGGGGGCACCCACGGCACCGGGAGCACCCTAGTACCAAAAAGGAAACAAGTCTTAGTAATAACACTCCCATAACATCAAAAGAGACCCTTGCTCTTCCCTCTTGCTGTGCTTAAACAGTGACTGAGCATTTTTACTGCACACTCTGCGGGGATATCACCAGAGCCTTTGATACATTTCAGTTCCAATCACCAAGACTATGAGAAGCCACTCGCAGGAGGAGAGTACCGCAGTGGTAAAGGTTATGGAAGTGTGTAAGGCATGGGCAGGTTAGGAACTGGGGAGATCTGAACTCTCTGCTCTTGTCGAATTCCCTGGAGAGCAGTGGGTTGGAACTGTTAGCACTGTGTGATTCAGAGGAAGGACGGTTATGAACGTGCCACAGTGAGTTACCAGCTCTGAGAGACAGGGAAGAAGGGACCAAGGTAGCTTATGGACTGGAAGAGCCACGAAGCCAGCACTGTGGGAGTGTTTATTTCACCTCTCTGGGATTATCTTTGGCATCTCCAGGGCACTGACAGCTAATCTTTGGGGCTGCTCTTTGAGTGATAACTTTTTAAGACATACATGTAAATAAACAGGATCTTGTTAGGGGTTCTGGCTTCTTAAAATGTATTGTTTTTTTTCTAAAGCACTATAATGACTTCAGCAATCCTGTAAAGTTCCATTAACCCCAGAGTTTTTGGTTTGTAGTTTTTACTTGGTACAGTTAACAGTGAAGAAGATAGAAATTTCAGGCTATGATTTTTAAAGGGGAAAGTCCCATTGAATTTTTCTTCTGGAACATGTACAATATCATTACTTATAGATCCAGGAAGGCATGCAATACTCTTTTACTAGTCTTGAATCCTTTTGCCAGTTCTATTTTGGAAAGCTTCTCAACTGAGTGAGAGGTAAAGAGGTAGAAGAGAGCTAATCTAAGCACAAACAAACACAAACAATGTTTACTCACACGAGCACCGTCTCTGCCTGTGCTCCCCATTTCACCTCTGAGGCCAGTTTCACCCTGAAAATACGAAGCAGGAGCAACTTTTTGTTTTCTGACCAAATTTTTCAATCGGAAGTGTTTTCACAGAAGATGCTACAATAATACTTCAGTCATTTAAAGTCTTTAGTAATGCCTTGATTCCCTACCATTCTACAGGATGTTGAATGAGGAATTTCAAAAACAGGAAAAATAACCAAGGACTTTTCTAGATTATCATTAGATATCCTTTTTATTTAATTTTTATAACCCCACTGAAGCATAATCAAGCAAAGTCCAAATGCACGTGGAGAGCATTTTAAGGCAATGCCACAATGGCTCTGGTGCCCAGTCACTCCTATGGCATAACTAATGCGGCAGCACGGTTGACAGCTGTTCAATCTAGCTTCTTGCCATTAATTAGGGCAGGATGAGGCATTATTGTTAGTGGCATTAAAATGAGCCTCATGTATTACTCAACACCATCTGTTTGTGTGAAATTCCATGGTAGCAAGGAATTTTGCCAGATCAGTGAGTTTAGAAATGCGTGGGTGCTCGGTGGCAGAGGGGGGCATATAGACATAGATTTCAGAGTGCTACCAGACCACCGGCCAAGGATTGTAAAAACTGGGCAGCCCTGTGCAGTCTTCTTGCCAGAGTTCCTCAGCACTGTGCGTTAAAGTTCAACACTGAAAGGGGATACCTTTTCTCCTTTGCCCCCAGGCATGCCAGCAGCGCCCCTCTCTCCTGGGAGTCCACCAGGACCAGGTGCACCAGCAGTGCCTGGAGCACCGACGGCACCAGGTTCACCCTTGAATCAAACACACGTGAGATCAATTATTTCAGTGGCAAGAGAAGAAAAGGAGAACGCAAACTCTTGAAGGATTCCAATGTATTAGACATTTATTAGAACATTTATTAGAAAACATTTCTTAGAAAGCATCATTGCCTACTCAGAGACACAAGGAGGACTCTGAAAAGAGAGAGAAGGTCATGGAGGAAGGTGCTGTTATGACACGGTGACTGAGAGGAAGGTAGTGAGAGTGGTGCTGGGATTTTTCTGTCACCTGCTCCCCATCCTCTTAAACAAGGCAGGCAGGGGAAGGGAAAGGACAGGATAATGGAAGGCAGACAGGGAAAAATACTTGCCCACCAATCTTTTAGCCCAGATGGGAAATATGGAAAGAGACCTTGGGAACTGAGCAGATGTTGACGCTTTAATCTCCTTAAGAGCGGGCACTATAGCTTCCATTCTTAACAGAAAGCTTTACAGTGCCACATACTTAAAACCTGTTGACTAGCTTCTGAGATGAAACTCTCCGAAAGTACTACCTCACAGAACCGAGTTTACTTCCTGTTTTCTGCTCTCTTTCTTAGCTGGTGTTCATTTTTTTCCAAAATCCTTCCACATACCAAACTAGATTTTGCAGTAAATCTTTACATTTTTTCCCTTAGAGGTAAGAATCAAAAGTAATATCAATTACTTTCTCTTTATTGTGGTTGAAGTGATCTGTTTTTCAGAAATGTATCATTTCACATATTTTGAAGTCTAAACCACAGATTCTATTTTGAAACACAAATTTTCAGGCTTATGTTTTTGCGGTGAGTATACTGTCCAATTAATTTTCATCATTATAAATTCTGTTATTAAAATTTAGACTACTTTTTGAAATTTTACTTTATGAGCAGGATATTGAGAAGGTAAGAGTTTGTTCTCTAAAAATAGTATCCAAATGTATCTGATGTTTCTAGACTATAACAGAAGTATAAATGGTGTGATGAAAAAAGAGTGAAAACCCATACTAATTAATTTGTATGTGTAGACCACTGGGATTCTGTATTTTAGAATAATTCAGGTCTCCTGGCATCAGGTTGTCAGACACTGAGATGGACATCATCATAGAAATGGAAATAAGTAAGTACTCTGAAAGAACAGTTAGTTTACTACTTAAAGGATCTACTTATTCTAGGAATAGTGGGCCAGATCAGAAACATGTAACACAAAATTTACCTTGTTTCCCTCAGGCCCTGGGGGTCCAGAAGGACCTCGGTTTCCAATGGGACCGGTGGGACCGACAGCACCACTTTCCCCTGGAGGACCGCGCTCCCCCTGTGAAAGGGATCAGAAGAGGAGTTGCATTGTTCGTGCTTTTCAGAGACACTGTTTTACACACCAGAGTTCATACTTGCTCAGCTTTTGAATCCTGATTCTGCCACTGATAAGCTAATTAGAACTATTGTTCTCTAATTTCTCCACTAGTAAAATGAAGGGATGGGATTACATAATCTCGAAAGTCTCATTCAGCTCTAACATTCTGTGAGTACAACTCCAAAACTTGCTGCTCCTAGAGTATAGCATTCAACCTCTGGAATTCATTTCCTTTTTCTGTTTGTTTCCTTTTTTTTCTTCCTGGTGATAGATATATCCATAGGCAAAAAGAGATGCCAGGTATGCACAGTATTCAAAGGGAAATATTGTGTCATTTTAGGTGAATAGCAATGCGAGGTGTAAATAAGATTAGATATTATATCTATGATCCCTTTTTGCAATGGCATGCAGTAAGGTGTAACAGTTACAGTATTTAACAGAGGAGACATACATACGTACATGCATATGTATTTTGTATCTATCTATTTAAATATCTCTCAATTTGCATGTAAATATCATTATGACATAATACTCTATGGTCCAGAATATTTAACAGATAAGTCCACATTGCAATTGTTTCAAAGCCCCTTATTCTAACTTGGTCCTATGCTACTTTGGTTCTATGATATTGAATTTGTTTGGGCATCCTAGATATGTAGCAACCATATAACAGGTCACTTTAGGGGCAAGCTAATCATTTCAGATATTCTAATGATCACAGGCAAACTAAATACACTTGTTCATTCCTTTATTTGTAAGAGTAAACTCAGGATTTCAGCTTTAGACTTTGAACATCAGTGTGCATTGCAAAAACTGACTTTAAATCTTAGTAAGACATTCCTTTCCCTTGGCTAAGTGTGAGCCACTGTCATAAATACATCGTGCTTGTCTATATACATCACTGAATATAATACATATATTAGTTCATTTATGTTTCTTATAACTGTGTGGTTTTTCAGTAAGAAATATGATCAATTAAATTTAAAAAATCTATTGTCAATTCCCAAATCAAATGCTGTCTACAGATTATGTTTGAGGACAGGAGAGTGTCAGGAACTTGTTGCAAGGCCATCAGTAGTTTGCAGGAGAAAACAGTACTTGTTTTAAAGAAGCACACCCAGATGTTTATGTAAGGTTTGTCACGCAATACTTACTCTTGGGCCAGCAGGACCAGGGAGACCAAATTCACCAGGGAGACCCTAACAAAACCGGAAAATAAGTAAAGCATGAGATTTATGTACACTCTCTAAATCTTCTTATGAATATGATATTTAGACATGTCTTAAAAGAGTAAAATAAAACAGATAGGCCCTACTGACATGAGTATGTAAGTACATGGGCTGTTAGAAAAAGTGAGACTCTCATTGATCAAAGCTTTACTTATCCTAGAACTTGGTTCCAGGAAATTTAAGTTTCTCATTATTTAGTTCATTGCTTTTAAAAAAGTGACCAAACAGACTGCCTCCTTTGATAACGTGATACATAATGATGAACAGCATCAGACATTGCCTACTTTTAGCTATATAACAGACTGTTTTTTTAAATTGAAACGACCGTATTATGCACATTACCTAGTTAAATTGCATACCCAAGTGTATCTCCTTTATTACTGACCAGCTGTCTCCTTAATGTGCCTCACTGTTGACAGAGGAGACCAGGCCACATAATGTAACTGAATTGAGAAACATCCATCACAATTACAGAGAAAATGACTCAGAGCTCATGCTCTGACTGTGGATCGCAGCATCACGTGCGAATGCCAAGAAAAACATTAAACGTGATTTTTCAGGGTCTACTTTGATGAAAAATCAATGCATTTACCTTTTCACTACAGAGAAGGACATAATTTATATTTTAACATTACCAAGAGCAACACAAAAAATAAGGCTATTAAGTGGAATGTTCATCGATTCATTTGATTTCCGTAGTGTGATGTTTCACTCAAACCTTAAAACAAAGTAATTTGATCAAAATTAGGTAACTTGGCTCATTCTCTTTATCAGTATTGACATATGCAGAACACTATCATTAACATATGAAATATGAAGCTCCTTTTGCATATTGCATATTGTAATTATCCTGCAGTAGGGTATTAAACAGGGGGAAAGTCCCAGGTTTAGGTGAATTTACTCTAGCTTGTTTACTCACCCTTTCTCCTGGTTTGCCAAGCTCACCAGCTGTACCTGCGGGGCCAGGCAGTCCCTAGATGAAAGAAATACCACTCTCAATCTTATGGCTATCTTCAGGGGATGTGCTGATAATTAGGTTTTGGGGGAAACTCTCTAATATCAATACGATCACTAACTATTGTGTGTTATTAAAGCATTACACAAAAGTTGGCCTTGAAAAAAATGCAGCTTCTTCGCGTCAGTTCTGAAATCACGTGCTCCGTGGTGGTGAAGAGCAGTGCGGAGATTTATGCTGGGGAGTCTGACCCAAGGCAGTGCTCCGCAGGTCTCACATGACTTACCTGGAAGCCTGGAGGACCAGCTGGGCCTTGATCGCCTTTTCCACCTTGGACGCCCTGAAGTGATAGGAAAGACAGCATAAATAATGGTATATGCCACCATGACTATCTAGTGGCATCGCTTTTGGACTGGAAAAAGAAGATGGTTATTTTGCGGGACTAGATTTATTTTAGGGAAGGAAAGAACAAGAGTGGGGGAAATACTCACTTGTGGTCCAGGAGGCCCCTGAGCACCATTGTTTCCATCAGGACCTGGAGCACCCTAAAATGTTTAACAGAAGGGCTCAGGGTTACCCTCGAGTTGGGCACTTTAAGATGTCTCAAAGCCTCCTGCATCACTTGCTCAAAATAAAGCTTGTCATTTGGGCATGAACTAAACTCACTGTGGGTCCCCTGCCAAGGCCCAAATACCAGCTACTAACTTTTGATATGGTTCACGGGAAGTCCACGGATGGAGGGCAAGGAGGGCAATTAATGATGGCCAAGGAATGCATTAAATAAAATCTGAGTGCATCATCTTTTAGACTTAATATATTCTGTTTTGCTATAGCTCACTTCCTTCTGAGTGTGGTTTGAAAAGAAAAACATTCTTTTTAATGGTAACATCAGCCTAGGGGCTGTCACCTTGGAAAGGAAGTGATGGAATGGTATCAGTGGCCTCCCAGGGAGTGTTTCCTGGGTGAATACTACGTGCACAGATCCGCTCGGAAGTTAGCACCTACCCGAGCACCGGGAAGACCAGCGTGTCCTTTTTCGCCAACTTTGCCAGGTTCACCCTATAATAAACATTAAAAAAATTATACATTTAATGTCAAATTAATCATGACAATTTTGAAATGTCAGTTTCTTGTTGCTTTTTTTTTAGATGGCTAGGGTGTGAATTTTGCTATCTAACATGTGAACCATCATTCTGCAGCTCCAAATACAACAAGGTGCACCTGTGTCTGCAAAGCGCGACTCAGGAGATGGGTGTTCAGCAGTGTACAGTGCTACACCAGAGCTCAGCTTTTAATGTGGTAAGTGGTCTGCAATTTTCCCATGTTGGAAGGAACCCCCTTGAAGTGGAGCGAACTGAGACAAGGGAGAAATATTAGAGTTTTGATGAAATGTGGCCAAAAAAAAGTGCCAAGGGAGAAGAGATTGTGGTGATTCTTACACTGGGGCCTTTGGGTCCAGGGAACCCGATGTTGCCGGGCTCTCCTCGTGCTCCAGCTGGGCCGATGGGTCCAGGCCGGCCGTCGATGCCAGGGAGGCCCTGAAACCAGAGTTTATTTAAACGTTACTCAGCATCAACAGGGTCTCACGACCTCAAGCTTGTGATGCTGCTATGGGATGAAACAATTGATTTCTGAAGGCATAGAGCTTCCTGTATAAAGTGTCGATGAATTATGAATCCCTTTTCCTTTTCTAAATAGGAAGCCAGTACACACACAGCCAGTCAATTTCATACACACAATTCCCTCTCTCCTCTCTCTTCAACCCCTTGTCACCTGCTTCAATTTTCTCTGCCATGTTTTTCTTTTTCCTTCTCTCCTTTCAGCCCTGCATTCATTTGGATTCCATAATTATAATCCATTACTTTGTGTTCCCAGATGATGTATGTGGCTGATATTTATTTCCGACGTGTTCATGTATAAACAAGCCACAGAACAGACTTGATGAAAGTACAGTAAGTGTCCTTGAAAATATAATGGCAAATGAACAACACTTACCACGGGACCTTCTTTACCAGGTGGGCCAACATTTCCAGGGGCACCAGGAAAACCCTATGAAGCAAATGAAGATGTTTTCATATTGACAATTTTATGCACACACTCTAATTAGTATGTGCACGAGTCTATGATTAATTGGAATCTCACAAAAGCACTTCCCCCCACTTTTTTTTGTTGCCTAGGGTAAACCATTAGGAGTATTAGCCACTAGCTGGGAAATATGTAAAGAGCCCTGAATTCATTTTCTCTCTATTTGTTTGTGCCTTTCCTTTTACTGAATTTTAGTACAATTGATCTGTTTGTAGATCTCTCAAGAAATCATTAAACAACATATTATATGGGCAAAATATATCATGTTATTTGCCCATACTAGAAAAACAAATACTTTTAGTAAACCATTCTCAAGATGATTTTTTTATTGCTGTACTTGGTGTCTTTATTACTTGTTTATGGTATAATTACAGTTGATATTCATCCATACGAGATAATGGAGGCAAAAATTACTCTATTGCTATGGATTAGCGTGTCTACAGATCTAAAGGTCATTTTTTCATAGCAAGTGTGATGCTGAATACATTATAGCACTTTGTGATTGCTGGAAAAATGATTTCACTATGAATTGAATAAAGTGATAATGTATAGTCCTAATACGTTTCATGAACACCTTATACAAAGCTCACAAACTGAGATAAAAGATTCATGCTGATTGAAGAACCAACCTAATTTGGATATATTAAAATAAATCTATTCTTCCCCAAACCTCATAGGCATTGTATCAGCTAATAAACAGGAAATTTATAAGCTAACCAAATTCGTAAAAATATCTAGTAGGCTTTGATGAAGTTAAATTAAAAAAGGCAACCATTAGCAAGCTTACTTATGAATTTACTTTTGTTTTTTTCATCGTCTCCTTCAAATATTCATCTCTTTATAAAAGGAAATAGTGCCATGTGTGATTTGCTTGGAATCAATGTGACACTTACTCGGGGTCCCATGAGGCCAGGCTCTCCAGGGCGACCAGAATCTCCATTGGGACCTCGGGCACCAGCAGGACCAGATGGACCACGACTACCAGCAGGGCCCTATTAAAAAGAAGGGGGAGGGGCAGGGCTAAAGTGAATAACACACCTACCACCAGAAGCTTCAAGTTCCTTCTCAGGAAACAAGTAATAGACTACCTACCATGACACCAGCTCTGCCATCAGCTCCAGGAAGACCACGACTACCAGGATTACCCTGTAAGAAAGTACATGAAACAAGAGAATTGGAGACAATCCTTGAATCTGATAAGGTAGAGCTTATTAAAACATTGCATGATGCAAGAAAGCCAGATTCCCTTAAACGGGAGATATGAACACAAACCACGTCAAAAACCTTTACCCAAACCCCAAAGGAATGCATGGAGGAAGCATTTTGCAAAAGTAGGTCAACACTGCTTCCAGACCAATTTTATAACATACCAAAACGAGAGTCACTGATTTAATAAAGCATATGGAAAGCAGACGCTTCCTTCGTCTGGAAAATGCACTCAATAATTCTGACCAATTCCCAATGAAAGGATGTCATCATCTGCCTCTGGTGTGACTGGGTGTCAAGAGCATTTGGAACCTACTCTCAGCCCAGCAGGTCCTGGGGGGCCAGCGGGACCAGCTTCGCCAGTGGTGCCTCTCTTTCCTTCTTCACCACTGGGACCAGGAGGACCTTGGGCCCCAGCAGAGCCCTGTGTAATGAAAAAACAAACAAACAAAACACAGAGGAGGGGGAATAGGAAAAATAATTTTTATGTTATATCCAGGTAGGGAAAAAGTGGTAACTTTTAAAAAAAGTCAAAGTATGACTTTTTGTATTGAAAAAGTAATAACTTCATAATATTGTGATCATAGAACTACTTACAGGCTCACCCTTGTTACCGCTGTCTCCTTTGGAACCAGGGGGACCGGGCTCACCCTACGGTTGAATACAAGACAGTGATCAAAAGACAAACATTTGTCACAACTCTTGCAGATAGATGCTTTGGAATGCTTTTGGATTAAGGTAAAGAGAAACTCAGGTTCTCTAAGAAATATGTCCGGTTCACATTTAAATAGCGCAGAGGGGAATACAGTTGGAAGGGCAAGACTGCTCGAGTAGAAATGTGGCTCGCTGACCTTTAGGTAGCAATCCAGGAGAGCAGGGGAGCGTGTCTGTGTGTGTTTGTGAGAGAGAGAGGGAGAGACTGAGCATACATGCATGTGTACTTAGAAAAGAAATACAAACTAAAAACTCTGAGGAAGAAAATCTAAGAGCCATAACACTACAAGATGAAGTTCAGATGGTGGTGAGATGATGGTAGAGATAGTATTTCAGGAGGATGAAAGCTGTAGCCCGACCACTTACAACGAGTCCTCTAGCACCAGTAGCACCAACAGCACCAGGAGGGCCAGGAAGACCACGGGGTCCAGGGAGGCCAGGAGCCCCAGCAACACCGGGCAGGCCCTGCGAAGGAAAATGCAGAGTGGCCAATCATGAGGCCACTGACAGGAGAGGCAGCTCTCACTCAGATGCCTTGGAAACCACAGCAGTGAACCTTGGCCATCCTCCCCCCCTCCCTCCTCCACCCATCCCCACCAAATACTCACAGCAGCACCCTTAGCACCAGTCAGGCCGTTGGCTCCAGGGTTACCCTACAAGAAAAAGGAAGAGAGAAAGACATCAGTTAATAGGAATATTTCTTTTCTGTTTTGATCCCACCTTTGCCCTTTTTTCCTTCCACTCAATGAGGTTAATGACAACGGCTACTTACGGGAGGTCCAACGGGGCCAGAAAGACCTGGGAGACCTACTTCACCACGGGGACCCGCAGGACCAGAAGGACCAGGGTTACCAACAGGTCCGATTTCACCCTAAAAGAGGGAATGACACTGGGGCATTAGCCAGCAAAAAGTGAAACAGCATGTCTCCGTTTTTAGGACACCAATTTTATGAATTTTCTTCAGAATTGCACTTATTTTCCTTATCTGGTCTGGTACCACAAGATTTGGGGTTGGGTTCTTATTTTCCTGGCCTGGGTCTGCCATCCCGGCTACCACTGCCGCCTTCACCTACCTCTGTCTCCTCAAGGTGGAGACTCTGGTAGTCTCTGCGAGTCAATCCCGACTGGTTTGGGAGGGTATCTCAGAGGGCCCCATGCAGTCCCTTTCTATGTTGCTATGTCTACCTATGCTCATGGTGCTCAAGGGCAGAGAGATGGTGTACTTCCAAGTTGCAGTGAGAAAACTGGTCATTCCATATCTTGTCAGGGTATTTGTTCTGGAATTATCTATCTGCAAATGCAGGGTCTGTCTTGCTCATCACAATAAAGAGTTTATTGAGGTAATGACAGTGGTTACCCGGTTTTTACCTTGGGGCCAGGAGCACCTGGGAAGCCTGGAGGGCCAGCAGACCCAATGGGACCCTGAAATCAAAGTAGAGGGTGGTAAGAAATTTCCTTTCAGTAAGTTAGCAGCACAACAACAGAATATGGAAGAGTTTAGAGGGGCTCAATCTTATTTAATATTGGCAAAGAAAAAACTGACAGCTAGTCTGCTGTCATTGGTATCGTAGCAAAGGGAAGACATTGAAGGTATCCAAGGTAGAGTAGATTTTGCTATAAAGATCGTTCAAAAGCCCCAGGGAGAGTATGTATGATTAGAATCTTCAAAAGACCCACTGAACACCTGGCGAGCTACCTAACATAGTTCATAGGCAAGAAGACAACTCCCACCACACACTCTTCAATGTTAAGACTTACAGCAGGACCCACAGGACCCACACTTCCATCACTTCCTCGGGCACCCTAGGAAGAAAATAAAGAGAAAAAGTCAAGTGGAAAGTTAAATAGCAATTACTGGAAGATCTTCTAAAAGGATAAACATGAGGAAAAGGGAAGCACTCACAACTGGGCCAGGGGCACCAACTCGTCCTCGCTCGCCGGGCAGCCCACGGGCTCCCTAAAAGCAGAAACATTTCCAGTGAAATCCAGAATGCTAACTTGAAAAAAGCCACAAGCATCATTTGCTCTGTCCAATTTCCAACATGCGCAAGAATCCACCAGAAATAAATAGGTCTCATTCTAATTCCAACTACAAGGTAATAGATTTCAATTAAGTAGGCAAAAGGCTATTATGGCTATTAGAAAACTACCAAAGAATACAATGCTGAGGGAAATAGTAATTAGCAAAAGCATTAAAGAAGTTCCAGCTTGCAAGGGATGTACTGATTTATATTTACAACCAAGTAATCATTACTTACTGCTTGGCCTGGGGTTCCGTTTTCACCAGGGGCACCAGGTTCACCCTACATGAAACATGATTAAGGTTTTGTTTTATAATTTATATACATTGAAAATTACATATATAAAATTATATCTATAAATATACATTAAATTATACATATGAATATATTAAATTTTATATACATTTCCATATATATGCTAATTTTTACCCTCTTATTTCCATTTGAACCATCCACATGCTCTGCAACATTTCTTACACATATATAGACTTTCTCGATTATGACAAACACATAAGTTTTAAACATTTCTAAAATATGGGTTTTTATTTGGATGATACCAAATATCACAGTACTAGGGAGATGTGCTTGAGTGTTACTTCCCTCTCCCCAATTTTTGCCATAGATCTTGGATATCATTTACACTGGGCTTATATATTTGGAATTATGTCATAAAGAGAGATAGTAGCAGATAAATTGGCTTTCAATATTACCATATTTACCCTCTCTAAAGTTATTTTATACTCAATATTTTTATTTTTGTGAAACATACATGAAAATTTGAATTTCACTATATTTCTTTGGAGCTGTCTTATTTATTTCCAATCTATATCCTTATGTTGAGTAAAACCTTGGTGGTGATGGTAGTGGTGGTTTAATGTGATACTATGGTACACACAAAAAGAAATTTCCTTCAAGAGAATCTGACTTAGATATGGAAGAAACAGGGTTTGAGAGATGAGTTAAGGACCCTTCATTTCTAGGATTCTACGTGCTGTCACATTCTGTGGAAACAGGCACTAGAGTGGGAGTCGGGAATTCTAGCCTGTGTGCTTCTAACCATTAGATGTGACTCTGGGCAAGTCGTTCATTCCCTTTCAGCCTCAGTTTCCCTCCTCTGCAGAATGACGAAGTCTCCAGAGCTCCTTGCAAGCCTTAACGTTTTATGATGCTGTGATTAGTAGTTTGAGCTATTATATTAGGCTCCAGGGAGAATGAGTTTGACCTTATCCATTTGTGTGGCAGCTGGAAAGTTAGAACAGATTCTCCATATTCATGTTCATTTCTGGTCCCGCTAGTGTTCGTTACTCATTAATTTGTAATTACGTTGGTATTCACTTTAATATCACATTATCTCTTTAATAGGAGAGAGAACATTTTATAGTTGAAAATGCTGTCAGAGAGGAGCCTAGCCAAGAGATAACACACTTCTGAGACTTTAATTACCTAATTAAAACATTTTTGAGTGTGCACAGATAAATCACAGGAAGCAGGTTGGAAAGTGTATTGTGACATGAATGTACCTACCTAATTAGTGCATGACAAAGGAGATTCACAGTTCAAAGTAACATATAGTGTCCTAATATCTGACTATGTGTTTATTTACTTTTATTTTGGCTGCAGAGATTGACTGAAAGGAAATGGAGGAAAAATTATTGACATTTTTATATCAATTGTGTAATAGATATTGAATTAAATAAATATTATTAATAATTGGATTCTTGTCACAGAATTCCATAGTCCCCACCATTGAGGGATTTAAAGTATAGAAGAGGAAATAAGGTACTCTTTGGATTATGAGTAGCTTTCAGTCAAAATACACTTTCTGGTGGTGATGGGAAATTACAATCAATTGCTTTAAAAACAACTTTTCTGATCTGGTATTTACCTTAATACCTGGAGCACCAGGCTGTCCCTTCAATCCATCCAGACCATTGTGTCCCTGAAAAGCAAATGCACGTTATTTAAATGTCGTTCCATCACAGTGCTTAGTCAAATCCAACATCGGCTGTCTTCGCAGTTACTGTCCCGGAGTGGAGCCCTGTGACGGCCTCCGGGGAACGCAGTGCCAGGGCTCCAGGTCCCTGGCAACCCCCCTCCATGGCCCCAGGAAAGCTCCCTGCCTTGGAAAGGGAAGGATATGGCACTGGATGCTCTCTTTTATCCTTCCCATCTTTAATAATTTTACTGTCTTCAGATTGTTGTAAATACCTCTTAAGCCATTTTATACAATTTTCTCTGCAGGGATCCTTGTTTCTTGGAAGCTATCTGTGAACAGACTGAAAAAACCCCCCTCCACACTACATTACTTTCCAGAGATCTTTAACTCTTTGACTCTCTCTTCACTCTGGCAAACTCTAGGGCCTTGGATGCAAATATGTGTCACCCAGGAGTTTACATACAGTTGAGGTTTTTCCTAAAAAAAAAAAAAAAAAACAACATTTTCTCTCCTGGGGAAAATCAAGCGCTCACCCTAATGCCCTTGAAGCCAGGAAGTCCAGGAGTTCCAGGGAAACCACGAGCACCCTTGAAAAACACACACACAGAGAAGATAAATAACATTTTCATTTCAAGTTAAAAGACAATTATTTCTTCCCTCCAAAATATTTCTTCTTATCAAAATCCAAGCTTGGAATCAAAGACTAATCTATTTTTAAGCACAGAACAGTAAATTAACTTGCTCTATTTGAGTAACTAATACTGTGGTGTTTGTAGAAAATACCATTTAGTTCTTTATAGTATGCTTGCTGTCATTGATATTACATTATTTGCATTAATAAAAACTCTATACATTCTTATTTGCCAGATGTCTTCAATAAGTGTGACAAGTATGCAGCCACTTAAGTTGTCGTGTAGACTGCTTTTAGTTTTAGCGTCTATCTTATACGTGAGATGCCTCTGATGTTTGGACTACGTAACCACTGTAAAAAGTCTTACCTGTGGGCCAACAACTCCTCTCTCGCCAGGCCGTCCGGGTTTGCCAGGATGACCCTAAAACATGAGAGCATCACAGTGTTAATCTTTGTTGGCAAACTGTCAGATGAACGTGGGGCATCTTGGTTTTTACAATAGCGGAAAAAGCCATCACATAAAAATGTGGGTCCAAATATATATTTAATTAATGATTATATTTTCTTAAATACAATCCAATTAATTACTATTTCATTAAAATACTATTTTCCATATGGGAACAGTTATGTTGGGCATATTTGGCTCTTGGCAGAATACTTAATTTGAATCTAGAAACTCTTGTAGAGGCAGGAGAATTTAAATGCCATTTGGAAATGCTTAAGAGTGAATACTTACATCCTCACCAGCTTTGCCAGGAGGGCCAGGTGGACCACGAGCACCCGCAGGACCCTAGAGAATGGGAGACCCATCATTTTGTTTTGATGTGCCCAGCATTTAAGGACACATTAATACATTTTTTGAAAAAAATACTTATCACAAATGGGGAGAATGTACTCACAGTTTGACCAGGTTCACCAGGCTCACCAGCAGGTCCTTGGAACCCTTGAGGGCCCTAAAAGCAAACAATATGTCATACTCCGAGCCTTTATTCAATTTGATCTTTTTACATAAGAGCAATTATAAGCTTTTGGTACTTACAGGGGCTCCAGCTGCACCAGGAGGGCCTCTGGGGCCCATCAAACCCTGTGAAGAGAACAGATAGAGTTAGCACTGGCCTTGGTTCAGGTTAGATGGAAGGAACTAGCTTAGCAGTGCCATAGACATCTTGTGATGGACATTTGAACGGAATTGTCTTGGTTTTATTTCGCAGTTTTTGTCCTTCCCAAAGGAAGCATT
The DNA here is from genome assembly GCA_028533065.1 of Trachops cirrhosus. Classification (NCBI taxonomy): domain Eukaryota; kingdom Metazoa; phylum Chordata; class Mammalia; order Chiroptera; family Phyllostomidae; genus Trachops; species Trachops cirrhosus. The sequence continues at coordinate 26,893,494 of CM052549.1, forward strand.
TAAGGACCTGAGTGTCCTCCACTATTACTCTGTCTTTGCCTTTTGTTTTCTACCAACCCAAATCAGTAGGACTCAGTGCGAATCAGAGGGCGTGGCCACAGGGTCCTTGAGGTTGCACGCAGCAGACATCCTGAGATGGTTCGAATGCAGTGGAGTGGGTCAGTCCCTGCACAATTGGGATACACGGCTGCCTTTCACGCAGTTGACCAAATATTTCCCTTTGGATTCCCTTGATCATATGGCATCTCCCCATGTGATCCTTAGCTAGGAAGTTGGTATTTTTATTGCCACGGGACATAAATTGAAAAGGATAAAAAAAAACCTTCTTAATGATTAGAAGGAGGTTTGTTATAATCTTATGAGAGTATAGCTCCTTTAAGGGCCTTTGGTGATAGATGAAAATGTCAAACAAAAGTGGATGTAATGAGGGGTAAAGGAGAAGTAAAATATTACTGAAACACCCTACTATTATTGAAAATATGGTCCATATGACAGCCAGTTGTTCTCCCCTTTGTTCTTTACTCCGTAGCACATAGAGGAAAGCAGAGTGTTCCTAGTCTGCAAGCTAACTATCCGCTCCTGACTCCCCTTTGTAGTAATCAATGCCTGTGCAGGCTCTCCTGCAGGGGCCCGCGCCTCTGCTGCTGAGACATCACACAGACACGTCTCGGGCAATTTGCTCCTGACACAGGGCACTCTGCTGTCAGTCTGCCCCATTGTATTAGTGCCTAGAGTGAAATAATATGAATTTGATTAAAAAGCACATCATCTTAATTATAAGAATTATTTATTTGGTTTTGGAAATTGCATCGCCATTAAAAGAAACTGTCACTTTTCAATCCAAATAATTTTCAGGTATACATTAAAAAATAATTTTCTCTGACAGCATGAATTTTTAATTATATTTATTCATTTTTCCTTGTATTTGCAACAATTTCATTTACATAAAAAGTAGTTTATTTGGTAGAGGCTGTGAGACAGACAATGCTTACTCATTAATTCAGAGGAGAACCCTGTGGGGTTTTACAGTTATTGATTTTCCAAGATGGAAAATTATTTTAATACTTTATTGCTGCCTATATTTCCTATTTGTGAAACACATATCCGCTGATTACATATGTCTGCGAATGTGTGTGGATGTGCAAGCCTAAATTATATTTTATTGATATTTAAAAGTAAAACAATCTGCTTTATGCCCCCCAGAGAGGTGCTCAAAGTCAGGGGAACTGAAATCCATATTAATTTTCTAGGCTTATTTAGCCTTTTTAAAAATTAGCGTTTTATTTTTCCTTTTTAGCTTCTTCTTGAAATGTAGGTACTGCTTTAAAACTGACTAATGTCCAGTCTTAACTGAAATGGCTAATTTCAAACATCCAATATAAACAAAGCCAAAGAAAATCTCTAATTCTTCATTTCCTATATGAATGTTTTAAATTACCAGGAAAAGCCAGGAAATTGCAAATCATCAATTAAAGGCACATTACTTTCAAGTGAGAGTTTTAATTTACAGAAAATATTATCTTGCCCTTATAGTATATTAGTTTATTATGGCCCATTACTTCCAGCGAAACATCTTCTTTCGAAGATAGAGTACCGAACACATTGTCCAGTAAGATTTATTTTTCAAAGACCATGTTAACTTTCGGCAGATAAATACCTTTGTTTGGAAACAATTAATTAAAATCACTAAGCTGTATGTATGTCTTCAGCTACAGCGTTAATCAACTTAATGTTTTTATGTTAACATATTTTCCTTCAATTTTATATATACTAGTATAAATTTTGCACGCTCATGTCAGTTTTTTTCCTTAACACCGCTCACTGATGCTGGTTATATGGCTCACGTGTTAAAGATAGACCATTGTTTCCATAATCATATAGGAAATTTTCTAAATGTTACTCAAATTATAGGATATATTAAATATTTGTGCTGAGTGATGTAAGTGCTAAATTTTACTCATTTTGTCTCCTATACTGATTTGTAATTAATAGACTAAAAAAGGAATTTTTATCAAGATGAATAAAAAGAAAGACTCCCTACATTTCCATCTCCCTAAGGGAGGGTGAGAATCTATCACATTCCCTTTTCTATCCCCAATGCATGATAGAGTTTGGGGTTCATCAAAAGCATCTGATAACTATTTGCTAAACAAATTAATATTTTATTCAAGTACTAGATACATGATACCATCCAATACCAGACATCTGTCTGGAGGTTATTCCTAGTCTGTCATCAACCACTTGCATGATCTTGGGAAAGGGCTTAAATTCTTAAGTTATAAAACTTAATAGTTCTATTGTCTCTAAGTGTTGCTTAAAGTTCTAAACAATGTTAAAGAATGTAAAAAATGATTACTCAGAGTGATCACTCTCTTGAATTAAATTGATTTACCTGAGTTATGATTACTGTGTCCAGAGATTATTTCTTAGGTATAAATATCTGATCTATTCTAAGGAGGCAAGTTTGTAGAGAAAATTGAACCCCTTAAACTAGGCTTAAATTTTTAAAAAAAATTTTTATAGGTTTCATTTATTTATATTTAGAGAGGTGGGGAGTGAGAAAGAGAGGGAGAGAAACATCAATGTGTGGTTGCCTCTCACGTGGCCCCCACTGGAGACCCGGCTCATAACTTGGGCATGAGCCCTGACTGGGAATCGAACTGGCAACCTTTTGGTTCGCAGGTGGGCATTCAATCCACTGAGCTACACCAGCCAGGGACATTAAGCTTAAATTTTTATAGTTTTGAATACATAAAAAGTTGCTTCTTTTATCTGATCTAAGAATTGACTGCTAATCTAAGTAGCTAAATAAATGGCAATGTGAAATTTAACATGAAAGAAATTTTCTGTTCAGTAATTTTTTGGCTAAAATAAAAAGAAAGAAGCATACCATTGGTCCAGGGCCACCTCCAACTCCTTTCCCATCAAACTGAGCAGCAAAGTTCTAGAGGGAAGGAAAACATATATATAATATTAAACATAAGCATATGAATAATATAATTACTAGCCATGTAGTTCATTTCCTTATTTTACTGGTGAAGGTTTTTCTGTTGTTTTTTAAAAGAGAGCAATATTTTTGCTATAGTTAGTTTAGAACATTTTAATGCTTTAAGAAGCTTTCAGAAAATATTCTGTTCACTTATTTTTAACTTTTTAAGTTAAATGGGAGGATAGGTTCAAATTATGTCCATCATTATGAGGGAGAAAGTCTAGGATTTTGTTGGAAATATATTAAATTAGTACGTTATTTTGTGTCATCCATGAACATGAGATCTGTATTTATTTAACATTGTTTAATAAAATTTTCTGGCTATCCAAAAAAAAAAAAAAAGAATTCCATATTAAGCTAAACTCCTAAAAAGTCAGGGAAATACAAGTTAAAATTTAGTCTGCACTTAGTTTGAAATGGGAGCTTCTTTACCTTATTTTTCAAACCTTTTCCTAGCCTGTTAACCCTCTCTTTCCACCCCCACCCCCAACCACTACACTTAGGAAGGGGAGCTTTGGAAGCTTTAAAAGTCACTGAAGGACCCTGATCAATTAAGCAGAGACCAACTCTGCATTTTCCACTTGTTGCCCCACTTCTTCAGAACCACACAATGTGATGAAGAGAACTTTTTCTTGCTTGACTTTCAAGGAAGATATAAAGAGTTCTCAAGTCGAGAGGAAAATGAAATTAAAATGCCCTCTAAAGATTAAACTTTAAAAAAATAGGTCACAGTAATAACTTTACTGTTAAAGATCTCTCTTATAGTGGTAGATCTATTAAAGAAGGTGCTTTTTAATACACTCAATAGATAAGCAATCATAATAAGATCTTTGGGGGAGAAAGGTCTTATTTTACTGGCATACAGTTGAGTATTGGAATCAGGCTTCTGATTCATATTGCTAACCAATTAAGCAAATATGTTTTCCTTCCTGCAGTGCGGCCATTTGGCACTCATTCCATTGTTAAAGACATAAAGCTAAAAGGAGATATTAATGAAAAAGGAAAATGTACTTTTCTCAAATTAGTTTCAAGCAAATTAAACCTAAAAATGCTTGAATATTGGTTCAGTAGACTTCAAGCCAAGGAGAATAAAAAGAGTAGGATGTTTGCGAAATTGCTTAAGAGCAAGAATTTCAGTTATAATTCAATCTAATCAAACTCTTTAATAATGCAACGCCTCTTATTTGTGCCCTACTGATAAAAGATATTAAATTCTCAAATTAAATAATGGTTGCGAGGGCTGCAGCTACCTTCAGTGCACACAAAGACCAGCCCTGTAATTGGCATGAGCTCACAAAGAGAACAGGCACAGCAGAATCTCGAGTGCAGAAACTGAAGCAATGCAGTGAAATATACTCATAGTTACATAGCAAATTTAACTGCTAAAAATAAATTCCACAATGAGCCTTCTTCCAGTAGAGGTATAAGCAATCAAAGTTAGTTAAAAGTTAACAATACTTAAGACGCCTTACCCCGCCAAGCCCAGGGGGGCCAGGAGGACCAGGGGGACCAGGAGGGCCTGGGATACCATCATCACCATCTCTGCCTGGTGGGCCTGGTGGACCCTGTTATGTAGAAAGTGAATTAGGCTGGTATTAGATAGACCCTATAAGGACTTGTACATAGAAAAGGATACCTAAGAACACACTCGGTAAAATCAGCTGTTCAGATCTTTCAATGTGCAAGTGGTATGGAAATTTAATATGCCATATTTGCCACTGATTGGAATTGACTTATAAGGAAAGAAAAGAAATTGACTTATAAGATGGGCCTATTTTAGAAGGAGGTTTAGTAACATATATGAAGGAGAGACAACACAGGGCAGTTTCTCCATGGGGAGGAACTCAGCCACTGAATATTAATGCACAATGGAGCTCTAGTATTCAAATGAAGATAGAAATTGTAGGTAAAATTTATGATTCTATAAATTTCATGTCGGCAACAGTACACAGTGATGAGCTGTGTATATTGATTGTCAGTTTCTGACTGTGATGAACTTATTCATTTGTTTTGGTAGGTTATATGTGAATAGTAGATTAGTTAATATGGTAATTAATAAAGTAATTTTATCACAGGGTAGAAAATCCTGCAGATTTCCTACCATTAACACTATTTATGTCATTAAAGTAATATACTGACATAATGCTACCTCTAATAAATTGTCTGAGTAGAATGCATTTAAGTCTGCACTTATAACAGATATAAGATACAGGTACTTATATTGGCAAAAGTGTCATATAATGCAAAGCTGTGCATGCCAACTAAGCATAGCAGGGAGATCTCAGCAAACCATGAATACAGTGTAAGCCTAATTTGCACATTTATGACAGGCTGACTGCTATTTCACTATTATTCCCAGGCTACATAATATATCTTACTTGAAAAGCAAACAAATGCATTAAAAAGATAAGGACTATATAGTGGTAGGGAGATACATTTCCATTATGTCTGCATTGAACAGGTCAACTAAAAACAAAGAAAGATAGACCATGCAAAAAAATATGGCTGTCTGTAATAGTTTTTGCTTTTCTGAGGGATAATCTTGACCTGAAAAGAGTATTGATTAGATATAATAATGCTCATTTGCCTCTTTTTCTGTAGGGCATTATCTGCTTGAAAGGTGGCACAATTATCTGGATATATAATACTTTTATAAATTGTCAGTGTCCTGTAGTTCTAATATGTAATTATTCAATTACAAACAAGGCCCTTTAATAATTCAAAAATTGCATACCCTTTCTCCACGTGGTCCTCTATCTCCAGTTGGACCCTATGAGGAAGACACGAATAGCACCATTCTAAATGTCTAAGCAATTTCCAGTGAACAAGCAAAACAGTCTTGATAAAAATTACTTGGTTAGACTGATCTAACCACAGTGTTACTAGATAATAGCTATAAAAATAGCACAATGCAGTAGATAAGAGTATATTGTTTTTATTATAATTACATGTAATTTTTTCAAATTGGGATATTGGAGACTATAGTCTCCAGTCATTAGGCCAATATGATAACTACTGTTTTTAGAAAGATGATGTCTGTGGATAAAATTACCATTTTGCTCCATCATTAACAGGATATTTTTATAGTTAAAGCCTTTTACAATAAACTTTCATCTATTACCCATAATTAACATAATAGTCATTTCATCTCCAGAATAAAAACAAGTCTTTTTTCTTTTAGTACAAAGATCACCAGTTTGTATAATGTAAATGTAATTAGAAATGATTCTGTAAGATCAGACTTTATTTTAAACATCAAAGCTACTTTATCTTATGGTTTCGCTACTGCATATTTATGTGGATAAATCTTGACAAAGTATTTTTCTTTTATACTCTACTATAAATTTGGTAAAATTAAAAGTCATCACTGATCATTTCAGATATTATGGAGAAGTATTGGACTCTTACCTTTCTTGCAGTTCCCTAGAAAAGAATAAGTACAAGATCATTATGAGGAAAATTGCATACATGTATTTTAAAATGGATCTCATTTTCATGTAGTATTCAAATATAGTTACGGAGTATATCTATCCTGCATTACTATTATGTTAATATTTCAAAGTTCAACTATAAATTTTACAAATAAATAAAATATGTAAAGAACCAAAATATATACTTATCTAAAATTAGGCCTCAAATTCAATTCATGAACTAAGAATTTGTTCATAATTCTCTTGCAAATGATTCCAGGGGAATGCCAAGATTCTCTAGCTATGAAGTCTTCTGCTTTGTAGTAGATGATGCTAAAACCCAAACTTCCACTGGATTATTTACTCTCTGTTTCTTATGGGTGTTCTTATGAGACTGGTCTCATTCAGTAGCCCCGCCCATTCTAGAAATTGGGGTGGGTACTTTCTAAGGCAGCCAGAAAGGTTTGACCACATGTAACTCCTGATGATTTTCTTGGGAATCCAGGTTAGTCAATACCAATGTAGCGTCCCCTTCCTTCCCCACAGAGGACATTACTGTGGCTAAGGCAAAGTATAAAAAAACAGATTTTCAAAATAATTCTACATACCTCTTGTAAAGCTGTAGAGGAAAGGGAAAAATAGGAAACAATTATTAGTATTATTTCATTGACCAGTAGCAGTGATTACCAACCAGATATATTAGTCTATAAAATTCACTTACCTAATTAAAGACCCAAGTGTATTTGTTATTAAGCATATTCTAATGACTTGGAAATGATGTGGCTCAAAAGTATGGTAGGAACTAGCAGGGTGACTTGCATGCAATATTAACATGTAACTATTTTGAATTAAATAGTTAATTATTTACTGATTTATAAATCTGTGAAATAATAATGTCTGAAGGATATTTCTAATGCTTAGTAATTAAGCTGGTAAATTGCACATGTAGCAAGACCAGTAGGTTGATGAGGAAATAATTTATGGTTTAGATAATTTTTGACACAGAAAAATATTTCAAAAAAAGAAAAATTTAGGAAAGTATGTTACCTAATAGACTCTGGTTTTTATAAAAACACTAAAGTTACTTAGCGCTTACTATACCATTCTTAATGTCCTTTTTCTAAAGGTCTAACTGGCAAATTAGTCACTATGAAAATGGATTCATTCAGACATCTGGAGTTTTGCTTTAAATTGGTTCACTTAAATTAGCTAAGTTCATTTTACCAGTATCTGTCACTTTCCCCCCCTTAGAAGGAATTGTTCTGTATAAATGGAAAAAGTGTGGATTAAAAATCTTCAAAAATAATGGGGAAAATGCACTAAACTAATATCCCCTCCTTAGCCATAATTGCTATAAATTCTTAAGACTGAATACCTTCCCTACAGTATAAAAATTATAGGTTAACGCAGGATATAAGTGTGGCCAAGCTGGCAGTAAGATGAATCACCCCTAAAAATTGCTTTAATTAGGTGGCCAAGAAGTGTGTCATTTGGAGTGAGAACATCTGTTGCAATAGTCACAATTCAGGAGGGTGGACCACATCCACCACTGACATTTAAGGGCAATTTATGAAAATTACATTTAAATTAGATAAACGATATGCTTACTTTATTAGGTCCATCAGCAGGAAGAATAATTATGCCTGGACTTGATTAACGGAAGTCCATATGATTTTGGAAATTTGACTTTTAATTACTCAGAATAAGCTATTTTAGAGCAAGTATGTTTGGTAACAGTTATCTAGACCGTGGTTGGCTGTGGATCAGAAGGTGAGTGGCCTTTTGTATCTTCAAACTTCCCCAGGTCTGTTTTCATCTATTCCCTAGGACCAGACTCACCCCTCCCCCTGGCAAGATCTCATAAAAAAGCCGGCAATGTGAATTTGTTGAGTGCAATTACTCCTTAGTATCCACAGCATGTACACTAAAAGTGGATGGAGGGAGAAAACACAGAAAAGACCTGCGTCAGTAGTGATGCAGCTGTAGACGTGGTGGCAGGTGGGTGGACAAACTTTTTGGAGCGTTGGGTTTGAGCAGACACCCCTCAAATTCCATCAAGTCAATATCTTTGGTAATTGGGTAGCCATTTTCGAGACAGAAACGGATGGATTTTCTTCACTCTATCTTGACATGGCAGTCTGGTCGTAAAACCTACAGCTGGAAAGTGGCCTTCGGGTCCATCTAATCTCTCTCCTGCATTTTAGAAAAGTTTTATTTGCCCAGGGTCACATGGTAATTAGGGGCAGAGTCATGGGAAAATCCCCAGTCTCTTGAACCTTAGATCAATGTTGGTATTTCCCAACTTTCTGTGTTCAGAATGTCTGCTTGTTACTGGAAATACGTTGAAGAGGTAACTCTCAGGCTCAACAAAAGACAGCAGATTTTGGCTAAATAATGTTACCATTTCCATGACCAGATAAAGAATGGAGAAGCTAATATTACTTTTCAGAATGTATCCATTCCAAGCAGCATCCACGTTCCTTTCCAGAATCCACTGACTGACTGCATTGGGAATGGCTTCAATCAGAAAGGCAGATAACCTCTCTGGGTCAACCTGAGTCTTCCGTTAGCCTAAGGCCTGGTCCCATGCACTTTCATGGTCCTCCCTCCAGAGGGCGCCTCCTTCGAGGGCGCCTCCTTCTCTGCCTCCTCCTCATCAACATCCAGACAAATCTTAAAACACAGGAAGAGAAAAGCCCGTGGAGGGTTAGTTTTATATTAGTAAATCGGAGGGCTTTCTAAAGCAGGCCTCAAGTTTTACAAAGTGGGCATAGGGCAGTAATGGGCCTATTAGGGCCTCGACTTCCTTAATCACACCAGTTGTTAATACCCCATCCTCAGGGAGAAGACCTATTGCCTTTGAGCTTCACTAACCTGAGGATTCAGATCAACTTAACAGTCTCACTCTGAGTGCAGAGAAAAGTTCCCTAACTTTTGGAGGGTCGGGCCTTGTACATTTTCATTTCTAAGATAAGTGAAATGTGTCTTATCAATGCCGGCGTTTCTCCAAATGCCAGAGGGCGTTCCCTCCAAGCTGCACCTCGAACTTAGCTCGGTTTTCCTTTTCCTTGTTGCCCAGCCGGCTAACCTCTCTCCACCCCTGCCCCAAACAAGCTGAAGGCACTTACATTGGCATGTTGCTAGGCACGAAGTTACTGCAAGCAGCAACAAAGTCCGCGTATCCACAAAGCTGAGCATGTCTACCATTTAGACATGCAGACTCCTTGTGTCGCAGAGCCCCTGGGTCACCGGCGGAGGTATCACCTGGCGGGCGCAGGCATGCAGTCGTGGCCAGTACCTCCAATTTAGCAGAAACCTCCTGCCGCCTTGGTGCTAAAATAATAAAGCCCGAATCTGCTCTATTTATACGGCCAAAGTTTCCCTGGCCCGAGGGTGCCTCCAAAAGCGCTTCCACCAATGGGAAGGCTGGGGCTGGGGGCCCGGGCAGCCACAGCTGGGAGGAGACTGCGGGGGCGCAGAGGAGGGAGCAAAGGGGGGAGGGACGTGGCCACGGGGCTGGCTTCTTAAATTGGTTCCATTCTTTTTGAGGACGTGGACACTTTTGAGGCTTTCAAGGGGAAACTCTGACTCGCAGTCTGCATACCTCCGCCCTCCCCATCCCCCCGCCCTCCCCCGCCCTTTCCAAGTTTGGAAACACTTTTGGACACGTCGGAGCGCTCTGCAGACCCAGACGTGGGCAGAGTTTGCAGATCTCCGTGGGCAGAGTTTGCAGATCTCCGGGCACTGGGGCAGCAGTAGAGGGGACGGGAGGCGGTAGATCAAAGCAGGAGCTGTCCAGCCGGCCTCACCTTGTGCCCTGCGGGGCACCAGCAGGGTGGAGAGGGCCCGGAGGACGCGTAGCGGGCAGGGGAGGAGGAAGTCAGGACCCCGCAACGTGGCACAGGCGGGGGGCCGCCCTTCCCCACCCCCTTCAGTCAGTCCCCCGCCCCTCCGCAGCCCGCCCAGGTTTTCTCCCGCTTCGGGGAATGTGTACACCAAGTTTTTCAGCAGTAACTAACTAACTCTCTCTCTCTCTCTCTCTCTCTCTCTCTCTCTCTCTCTCTCTCTCTCTCTTCTGGCTCCAGGAGAAGGTGAGAGGGGGGTTCTGTTACTGGAGGACTGGGCTGGAGCCCGAGGACGCCTACCGTTGGGGGTGGGGTGGGGAGCAGGCTAGGGCGGCGTGGCACCCATCACTGGGGGAGGTATGCTTTGCGCGCAAGCTTTGAACACACCAGACTAGACCAAGCTGTTGGGAGGTCCTTACACTTCGCTCCCTCTGCTGAAGCTAATTTTAAACCGAGACTTTGGGGATTATCTGGCCCTGAGAAATGACTGCAGCAGATGGACCGGGACACCTCTCTTGTGCGGTCTCCTTTCTGAGGTTGTGTTGAAGAATCCACGCCCTCTCGTTCGGGTTTCCATTCTCCCCCTCCTCTTTTTCGCAGACTCTTGTCTGCATTTACTAGCTCCATCCTGAGTCTGGGCTCAGATAAGCATCTAGTGAGACTCTCCCAATCCCTCCTGACCTCGCTGTCCATTCACTGACCCCACTCTTACAGGCAATCAATGCCCATGCACCTACCTTCGACCCAGCTCCTTCCAGAGCCTGGGGACACCGACTAGCCTATCTTCTTTAATTAGAATTTGGGGCCTTGACCTTGAGACACTTGCTGGGGTTGGAGGCCAGAACTCCTGAGAATTATGAAATACTGAGTGCAGTCAACTTCAGTAGGTGACCCCTTCCCCAACACTTTTGGGTGTCATTCCAGGCCCAGAGGACAAGCCACCGGTGTGGGGTTGTGCCTCCGCCTGCCCAGCACCCCAGGGAGGCAACCGCGGATTACTGAGGGTGCCATCGTCTTCCAGAAGTCAACATCATCGCACAAGGGGCATCTTTAGGTCGATTCTATCTCCACCAAAGAGAAATGGAGTGGGCTATAGCTCCTTTCTAATCTTTTTTCCCTTTCTTCCCCCTTTCTCTGCCCTCTCTCCCTTTTGGGGGCTGTCCTTTAAGGAAGAATTTCTACCTAATTCATCAGCAGCCGCTTATAAAGCAGAGGATTGAATGTTCTTAAACTTTTTGCTTCCTTAAAATGGTTAATGGAAATAAAAGAGAACAACCAAAAAACTCTATCAAATGCTCCTTTTATTCTAAGTAAGGGCATTGATTTGGGAGATAAGTTTGGATGACTTTTAAAATAACTTGGTGTGAAGGAATTTGAAGGGTGGCAGGTCTGTCTAGGAAGATGTTTACAAAGAAGAATGAATGTGCAGTCAATCTGATCATTTAAATTGTAGAACAGTTTCTGGAAGTGCATACAAGTGCTCAGTTAGTTTTTGAGAATTAGAGAACTATGAGTTCAAGCACACATGTATAAACTTAAAGGGAAACTGCTCTGCACAGTGAACTGATAACTTGAAAAGCATTCCTGGAAACACTGATGCAAATACCAAATGCCCTCCCTGCTGATGTGGCAGGGTTTGAAGCAGGCAGTCCTCAGCGATTGGTGGGAGGCGCTGGCTCGACAGGGAACAATGAAAATGGAGAAAACGGACGGGGAATTTTTCTTTTTAAAGCGGGAGACAGATCCCAGTTCTAGCAGTTTTTACACATTATCTGTGACCCTTTCTTTCTCTTCCTCATCACTCTATGGGAAAGAGAGTAAATCAAGTGTTTGTGTTATAGGAAGAATTCTTTAATGCTTACATTAAGATCTCTTTAATATTCTGGGCCTCCAAACAGCCAGAGGCTTTTTGTGTGGGTGGGGTTGGGGCGGGGAAGAGAGCTGACCCAAAGCCTAAAGGGAGTGTGCTGGGTGGCTGTGACCGTGTGTCAGTGTAGGGGTAGCCTGGCGACCGGGCGGGAGGAGCAGGCAGTAGGGTGGGCGTGGGGGGTCGAGGCTGAGAGTGGGGGTGGAAGAAGGGCAGCAGAGATCAAAGACTTCTACATTTTGCTGTTAGACAGTTGATACCTGAGATCCTATTTCTGTTGCAAAAGTTCCTGAGTTCTGTTGCAAAAAAGATGATTTCTTCCACTCCCTGTGACTTACAGATGACAAACTGGGACACACTTTAAAGTTTGGTAAAAGAATAGCAGGGTACATGACTGCTAAGGGAATTCGGAACAGACTGAGAAGGCCATATTGCCTCATACTTTGATTCTTTTCTTTGATCAGAGTAAGCATCTGACCGATGTCTCCTTTCAAACACTTACTAAGGATCCACTCTGTGAAAAGCATTATTACTACACTCTCTCATTCTAGTTCTAGCCCTAGCTGAGTTGGTTGTCAAACAACTACTAAATAGGTATACACTAACAATTAAGACGGTAGCTGAAAAGTTTTGAGGGCTGACCTGACTTGTGTGATAGTTTTTTGAAAACCATTGAAGTTTCTACCCTAGATTATATCAATTCGGTTATTCAGTTCTTGCTCATAATTTATATGAGACCACATATTGTGAATTGCCCTCAGGGGGCTTGGACTCTATTGGAGGATAGAGGAGAGTGTGGGGAATACTGTGATGGGGAGCACATAGAGCTTTTGTGTTTACGGGAGGATTCAAGGCGAACAACTAATCTAGTAGATAGAATCAAGAAGGGCTTCCTGGAGGATGCAACAAGCTCAAGCCTTACATGTGAACAGGATTTAGAAGAGATGGGGACAGACTGGGGCACAGAGACGTGAGAAGATTTGGCAGTTCTGAGGAATGGCAGTCTTTCAGCATGTGGTATTGTGGAGGGATGGGGAGAATAGAGAAAGGAACTAGAGATGAATTGGTGGGTTTAACAGAGGCCAGATCAAATAGCACCTTTTAAGCTGTATCCTGGTGTTTGTGTTTTTTCTTAACTATTCTGTGGAGAGTGTCTGGATGATTTTAAGCATGTTATGTAACAAGTGGGTGCTTTTGAAAAGATGCCTCCAGCTTTGGTGTAAAGAAATGATCAGAAGGGGAACCCAGCAGAGACAGAAACCAGGTAAGAGACCGCAGCAGTAATTCGGAAGGCAAACGATGGTGGCTTGGTGGTCTGAACTAGGGCAGTGCTGGTGGAGTTGGAGAGAGGTGGGTGGGCTTTAGGAATATTTTTGCAGTAGAAACAAAAGACTCTGCCGTTTGGTTGTGGCAATTGACGGAGAAAGACTAGAGGAGCATCGCCAGGTTTCTGGCCATAGCGACTGGCTGCTTGCAGGTATTAGTGTCCATCCAGCTGGGAGATGTTTGAGGAGGAGAAGTCTTGGGGTGAGGGAGGGGAGGAAAACAGATCAAATCTGGGTATGTTTAGTTTTGGGTGCTTGCAGACAATTAAGTGGATAGGTCTCCACTTAAGCTATTAAAGCCTGAAGCTATTAGCTTGAAGCTTGAAGCCCCAAACTTATATTTGGCCTAGATTTATGGATAAGGGAGTCATCAGATTACTGAAGTCATTCGAGTGGAAGAAATCCTTCAGGTTTTATGTGTGTATGGAAATAGACAATAATAAAACCTAGGACAAAACACTGAAAAGCTCTAGCATGTCAACAATGAATAGTAGAAGAAGATTCGTAAAGATGATTAAGAAGCAGCATCACATGGGGTGGAAGAAAACCAACGTGTCGCCATGACAGAGGGCAAGGAAAAGGTTGTTTGGGGAAGGAGAGCATAGCGTTTTGTGTTTCTGAGGGGTCAAGCAAAGGCTAAAAAGATGACATAAATTATCAACTTGGAAGTCACTGGTGACCTTGGCAAGGATGGTTTCACTGGAATGGAATCCAGCTTAGAGAAGGTGGAAGAGGGAGGTAATAAACACATCCGAGAAATGCGCTGTTAGGTGATCTCAGTGCGTGTGGACGTCACGGACAGCGCCTGCACAAACCTCGATGGCAGAGGCTACCACTGCAATTGCATGTGCTGTACTTTATGCGACAGGCAGCACGGTGGGTTTGCTTCCACCCGCATCCCCACAAACACATTAAGGGATGCATTGCACTACATGTTGCCACAGCTACATCACTAGGTGATAGGAAATTTTTAGGTCCAGTATAACCTTTTTTCTTAAATTAAATTTGTTAAGGGAACATTGGTTAATAATGTATGAATTTCAAGTGTACAACAATATAATTTAATATCTGTATACTCTGTTGTGTGCTTACCACCCAAAATCTAGTTTTGATTTTTGTGGGACTGCGTTGTGCATAGCATCAGCTGTGGACCAAACATTGTTATTCGGCACATGGTCATATAGCAGAAGTCAAGAGAGAGCTGGCATATAGTTTAAGGATGATGTTAGGCTTAATGTAGAAGAGAATTTTGCATGTTAGAATTAAACATCCAAAGCAGATGTTTAATCTTACCTCATTTTAAAGACTTCCATTGCAATGTTCTCCTTCTTGAAGTTTCTTTCATTATACCCCTCCTCATTTGTTTTCAAGTGTTAAAGCAAGGAACACTTAACTGCTTGCAACTTTTTTTTTACTTGGTAATGAATGATCCATTTTGGGGAGGTCCTTTAAAATGTGTAGACAGAGTCAATTTATCTCCTCGTTTATAAATCCCAGTTTAATCTGGGGAATTAATCTGAGATTTAGTGCCCTGTTTTTCAAGTTTAAAAATATGAAATAACCACTTGAGTATTCTTGTACTCATACTGATTGCATGGATATCGTTGCTTTGTGGTATCTTGTTATTGACTATTCCATTGTCAATAGTCCATATTTCAGAGGGCTCTATTAGGGCAAACAAATTCCAGCTTCAAATTAAATCCACCAAAGTGATTTGTCTAACAGTTCCTAGATATCCTAGAATGGCTCAAGTCCACCTGTTGTATATTTTCAAACTGCTTAGCACTCCTAATATCTAGTATCTATCACAATGATAATTGATTAATTAATTAAAGGAGTCAATTGTTGATTGACTGACTTCACTTGAATGGAAGGTCTTTAATAGCAGAGATGACACCAATTTTATTCACACTTCCAACCCTTGATCTGGGCATAGTGCTTGCCGAATAATAGATGCTTCACAAGAATTTCCTCAATGAATGAAGACTGATTCGTCATGACACAACTGGAGACTATGGAGCTTAAATGTAAATTCTGGTAATTTTTTTCATTGATGGTTTACCATTTTACCCACATACTTTACATTTTCTTTTTATTGATAGGTTAGAATGGCAATGAACACATGAAATTTACTTGAAGGATATATGAATGCGTTTTAGCCAACTCACTCAATAGTAGAATAGCTGTTCCTTCATATATCAAAAACATTTTTTAATAAAGTCAGATTTATGAAGAACAAAGTGGTTGAAGAATAGGAAAAAGCTAATTTTATTAACTATAAAGTAACAAAATTTTAGAGTTGGAAGACAATGTAGACATCATCGAAATCATCATTGTAAGTGTGTGGAATCATACTTTGTTTTTCCACCATATTTTTTATGCCTGGCTAATGTCAGGTACACAGCAGATATTCAATAAATTTTAGATCATTAATTAATGTTTCATTAATCAGTAAACATCCCTACAGAAGTTAGGTAATGAACTAACTTATGGTAGACCTCTAATCAGGGGATCTCCTGATTCCCAGTCTCTTTCTCTTTCCTTTAAATTAAAATAACATCTAACATTTGTCAGGAATACTTTGCAATATTTAACCTGTATAACATTCTGAAGACTAATTATTATTTTCCAGAGGAGAAAACTGAGGCTCAGAAAAGTTAAAGGTTTTCTGCAGATCAGTGGTTCTCAAAGTGTGGTTCCTGGACCTGTAACACTAGCATCGTATTGGGACTTGCTGAAAATACAGACCATATGGCCCATCTCAGACCGACTAACTCAGACCCTCTGTGGGTTAGCAGCAGTCTGCGTTTTAACAGCCCTCCAGGTGATTTAGATTGAGGAATGGTTAAACTTGAGATAGATCTAAATTTAACATCATGGAGAGTAGATGTGAGCATGATTAAATGAAAAAGTGGGAGAGTCCAGGTAAGAAAATAGTGACTTCCTCTCTTTATTCTTCACTCTGAAAAGCCCCCTTTATATCCCTTTCTGCTCTCTCTCTAATGTATATGTTGACTTCTTTTCTTGATTCTCCTTGGTTCAAGGGATAGGTAGCTAAATATTCTGAAAGACTATTAATTGTTCATTTTTACAGTATTTGTAACAGCAAATGAAGACTTTTAATCTCTTTTTGTTGATCCAAACTCTATTTAAGGTTATTTGGGTAACATAACATTTACAGTAGAAAAATGTGTTCCGAAGGACATCTATTAACTTTTAAAGAAAGCTAAGTTTGATTGACCCAATGGTTAGAACTCAGTGCTAAGGAACTCTGGACTGTAGCCTCAGTTCCTCTATGGACCAATTAACTTCTCCCTGTTTCAGTACTTTGGAATTCACCACTCTGTGGACCTGGCGTGTAATTCCCCAGTTTAGGTGAGACAGGAAAGATTCATGGTTTACTGCAGATCCACTCATTACTCATTCTAGAAAATGCCCTCTGCCCCCAAGGCTCAGAGGATGCTTATTTATATATTGGCACCACAGACACATGCTTCTACTCCCTGTAGTTCCCATGTCATGTTCTGATGCTTGAATAAAAATGGCCTCCGGAACCTTAAAAAATGGCTTTTGCCCCCGAAGCACCCAAGAGGATAAATAAGAGAACAGATCTTCCTGTTTCAGAAAGTGCAAGATGCTGGACTAAAACAGTCAGAAAAGTCATTGCTTCTGCCCATGAGTCCCTGCCTGGTTTTCTTACAGAGTCCTTGTTGTACCACTGTGCCTGCTAGGCACGCCTGCACACCCAGTCCTGAGTGGACTCCGGAAACGTCCTGTCCTTGAATACGATAAATTTAAGGAGCTCCAATTGTAGCATTTCCTAGTTGCCATTCACTGGACTTCACTCTGTGGCACTGCTCTTTTTCTGGACTTCATATATCTGAAACTCAATCCAAATATTCTGTCCATTCTTATAGTATACCTTCTATATTGTAGCTGAGTTCCTTTTTTGATAATGTGCCTCTTTCCTCTGTGATCGGCTTTATTAATTTTATTCACTCATTCATTAGTTCATTCACTCAGCAAATCCACTACTGCCTATGCAAAGTACAATGTTGGAAAATAGGCCTGAAACATGATCTTGGCAAGCTTCCCTTTACCACCCATTCCGGACACCCTGGAGCCTGGAGCTCTGCCTCTAAACTTCAGCACCATGTCACCTTGTCCTCGTCGGGCACTGTCGCAGACCTGCCTGCTTGGATCTGCAATAGTGTTTCACTGGGCCTCTGTATTCCGGCACCTGTTGTAACACCTGCATTCCTTCTTGCAGGACCTAACTGATGGTGGTCCTGGCTCAGCCCAGCACACACTGGTTAGCTCCATGCTTTCTCTGCTTCTGTCTTCCAGCTATTGCCTGCAGCTGCATCCATTTCTGTGGTACCTGCTCTCAGTCTCCACTTTTCTCTCAGAATCTCAGAGGGAAGAGGATGGGTTTACCAGTTCCTCTAGCCACATCTTATACTCTCAATTGGATTGTATGCTCAGTAAACAATGGTGGTGTTCCTATTATGTGGCAGGTGCAGATGCGGGGGTAGATAGAGGGATAAGATATAGAATCCAAGCTTAGAAGGCATCACAAATATAGTAGATCCTTCCCAATTGTGGGGATAAAGAGATATTTCAGTTTGAGGTACTTAAGATTTCAGGGAGAAAATAAGGTGATAGAGGGACTAAATGCAAACCCTTATAAACCTCTGAACAATCTGTAAAGCAGAACTGTCAAGACGGCATGCTAAATAAGGACAGCATCATGACATTTTTCACGTCTTAAATTACTAATAATGGTTATGGTTCAATTGCTTTCCATTTACCATCTTTTGCTCAGTAGACATGTCTCAGGGCCTTTCTCCCCTGCCATTTCCATGAAGTGCCCATAAATTTGCTTTGCTGAAGATAATATACATATGAAAGGATTTCTGCCCCCGGATCTGGCTCTCCATCCAACTTCGCAATGCCTTTCTGACTTCACAATTTGGAATTGTTGACTCCTGCACGCTGAGTCCCAGACATAACTCCCCAGAGCACATGCCATCAGGCCCCTCTTACACAAGTGTCACTTCCGTCCTTCCTTGCAGCTGCGGGAGTGCCATTTTCAGGTCCTGGCTTATGTCTCCTCAAATTCCCTTATTGCCTAAAGCCTCAGGGCGAAAACCTCTGTTACTGCCATGCCATCTGCTTTACTTGACTTTTTTATTCCTAACACTCAATTTTTACTTCTGATTATTCCCATTAAGAGTGACTCATAATTCTTATATACTGAAATTAAGATTCTTGTGGTCGGAAAAAAGGTATATAAAACTAAATCTGTCTATACTGGAATCTCTTGTTTACTAATATTTGAAGTGGGGCAATTCACTAATGGGGAAGGGTTACTTTACCTCACAGGAGAAAATGGTGCATTAGATCATTAAAACAAAGGCATTCTGATCTCTGTTTCTCTGAGTCTTTTTGTTTGTTTTGTGAGTTCTTTTCAGATTCACATGTAAGTGGAACCCAGAAGGCAAGGGTTGTAGAGATAAGTGAAAAGGAGAAGAAGAATACAGTCAATAATATTTTGATAAGATTACATGGTGACAGATAATTACTAGAATTTGTGAGGTGATCACATTGTAAGGTATAAAAATGTCAGATCACTATACTGTACACCTGAAACTAATATACTCAATATAAGATTGTATACCAGCTGTATTTAAATTTAAAAAGGCAACAAAACATTAATATAAAAACATGCAGTGCTTTCAAGATCATAGAGATAACTCCCTAGGGTTTTTGAGATAAGTATTACAAACATGCTACAGGTTTCCGGTTCATGGACAAGTAAAGGGGCAGAATAAATATATTTGACCTCAAAACAAATGAAATAAAACCAAACCAAACAAAGATGTTTTGCATTTATTCAGTGAACAACGTACTAAGAAGGTCCAGGGGAGCCCACAAGGAGGATGAACGAGCACGAGCTACCTGATTCTTCTTGGGAAGGCTGAGTCGGGGAAGGGAACACTGGAACTGAATCTTGGAGGAATTTACCAGCCAGATAGGACAGGAAAACCCTTTCTCTGGAAATGGTATAACATGTGAAGAGGCAGGGGAAATTGATCATAACTTCCAATTAAAAATGATTTCTGTTATAATTTCAGTCTAAAATAGTCATTCTCAACCCAGGATGATTTTGCCTCTGGAGGACATTTGGCAATATCTGGAGACACTTTTTTTTTTTGCTGTCACAACTGGAGCAGGGGTGGCATGCTACTGGACTGACAGAAGTCAGAGATGCTGCTAAATATCCCACATACACAGGATACATAATTGCCCACCTCAAATGTCAACATTATCACTGCTCTATCAGGTATGTGTCATGAGCACTTGGACCTCACCAGTCCTGTTTACCTCTGTGTGGGCAGGACCTAGCGTGGTTGGAGGCTGGGCTGGCACTCACTCAACATTTGTGGAGTGAATAAAGACATGAAAGAGAATGGGAAATGTTTGAGGAGGGGAAATACAGCGTCCTCAAATAATGTCTTTTCATTCAATGTCATTTTATTATAATGTTAACGAGAGAAAAATGGATTCCTGACCGTTGCATCTGTCTATATGGAGTTTGCCATTCTCCCCATGTCTACATGGGTTGTTTCTGGACGCTCTGGCTTCTGCCCACATCCCAAAGATGTGCACGTGAGATGAACTGGTGAGTCTCAGTTGGCCCAGTCTGTGTGTGTGTGTGTGTGTGTGTGTGAGAGTGTGCCCTGCAATGGAAGAATGTGCTGTCCAGAGCAGGTTCCCACCTGATACCCGAGCTGCTGCAACAGGGTCTGGGCACCCTTGTCCCTGAAACTAGAATAAGCAGGTTGGAAAAGAATTCATTTATGTACTAGTTTTTTTATTCATCTTTCTTAAATGTGTATATAGCTCACACTTATTTCAATGTTTAATATTAGTAGTTTTTGTTTTGTTTGTTTGTGGTTTTTTGGAGACTTTATTTAGAAGTTTGGTGTTTTTGTGACCAGAAATATGCCCTAGAAACTGAGCTCTAATTTATATCAATCAGCCTCTGGTAAAATTGGTTTTGTTTTACATATTTTCACTTAAAAGTCACAATTTCCAAGAACCTATCAGAGAGTTTAAGTGAGAACTTACAATACATATTCAGAGTTAGATGTTAGGGTATAATAAAAAGCAGTGGGGAAATAAGGCTATTGGTAAGATAAAGAGAAGTTATAAAGGGTATCTTGTGCTATATTAAGGAGTCTTCCTTTAATATATAGTCCAAGGATAGAACTACTGGATGGTTTCAAGCAGGAGAGTGATCCCGTCTGAATCATGTTTTAGTAAGATAACCAAGCAGTGTTGCCAAGACCTGGAGGCTGAGCAGTCATGTGGGAAGTATTGTAACAGTACAGGGATGATGAGGGCCTAATGTAGGGCTAAAGCAGTAAAGAGATAAAGAGAAGAGGGCTGATCTGAGAGCTGTTTAAGACTTAGAATGGATAGAACTTGGTGATCAATTAAATATGGGAAATGGAGAAGTTTCTGCCTTGGACTACTAAGTGGATGTTGATGTCATTGTTTGAGATGAGAAAGATAGGAGAAGCAAGATGTTTGTGTGTTTGTGAGGTTGTTTTGTATATTCATTAAAATATGAACATATATCATTATATTTAACGGACTTTTGATTAGTCAGTTATATAGGCACTGAGGATATCAAGATATATAACTCTGGGCCTTAAGAAGCTGATATATTCAAAGCAGCACTATTCCCAATAGCCAAAATGTGGGAACAATTCAAATGAGTGAATGGATAAATGCCATGCAGCATATCTATATAATGAAATTTTATTCAGTGACTGAAAGAAATTAAATACTGATACACGTTTCAACATAGATGAACCTTGACAGTAGTGTGCTAAGTGAAGGAAGCCAGACAAAAAGGTCACATAATATATCATTCCATTTATTTGAAATACTCAGAATAGATCAATCCATAGAGGCAGAAAATGTATCAGTGGTGGCCAAAGGGCTGGGGGGAAGGGGCAATAGAGAATGGCTGCTTAATGGGCGTGGGTCTTTGATGCTAATAACAATGTTCTGAACTCTATAACAGGTAATGGTTGTACAACACCGTGGATGTACTAAATGACACAATATCATACATTATAATTTTATATTAGGGAATTCATATATATATATATTTGCTGAGAATATGTCCACACTAATTCTGTGGTTCCCTGTCTCAAGGACTGCTTTGTTAAAAACCTTTTTTAAAAAAATATTGTTTTGATTGTACTGTTACAGTTGTCCCAATTCTTATCCGTTTGCTACCCTTAGTACCAGCCCCCCCCACTCCCCTCTGGCCATCCTCCCACCTTTGTTCATGTCCATGGGTCATGCATATAAATTCTTTGGCTACTCTATTTCCTATACTGTACTTTACATCCCTATGGCTGTTCTGTAACTACCTATTTGTACTTCTTCATACCCTCATCTCTTCACCCATTCTCCCACACCCCCTTCCCATATGGTAACCATCAAAATGCTCTCTGTATCCATGATTCTGTCTCTGTTCTTCTTGTTTGCTTAGTTTGTTTTTTAGATTCAATTGTTGATAAGTATCTGTTTATTGCCATTTTATTATTTATAGTTTTGATCCCCTTCTTTTTCTTAAATAAATCCCTTTAACATTTCATATAATAATGGTTTGTTGATAATGAACTCCTTTAGTTTTTTCTTGTCTGGGACACTCTTTATCTACCCTTTGATCTTTGCTTAGTAGGGCAATCTAGGTTATAGGTTCCTGCTTGTCACAGCTTTGAATATTTCTTGCTGATCCCTTCTAGCCTGCAAAGTTTCTTTCGAGAAATCAGCTGACAGTCCTATGGGAATGCCCCTGTAGGTAACTAACTGCATTTCTCTAGCTGCTTTAAAGAGTCTCTATTTATTTTTAACCTTTGGCATTTTAATTATGATGTGCCTTGCTGTGGACTTCTTTACATCCATCTTGTTTGGGACTCTCTGTGCTTCCTGGACTTGCATGTCTATTTCCTTCACCAACTCAGGGAAGTTTACTTTCATTATTTTACCAAATAGAGTTGCAATTTATTGCTCTTTTTTTTTCTCCTTCTGCCACTGCTATAAAAGTGAATTGTTCATTTGAAGTTGTCCCAGAGGCTTCTTAACACTATCCTAATTTTTGGAGGGTTTTTTTTCCTACTTATTCCTCTGCTTGGTTGTTTTTTGTTTCTTTATGTTTCGAATCATTGATTTAATTATTGGCTTCTTCCACTCTACTGTTGATCCCCTGTAAATTTTTCTTTATTTCACTTAGTGTATCCTTTGTTTCACTTCATGTGAGTCATTCCAGAGACACAAAGTGGTTCCATCAATGTCTTGTGGACCAGTCAATGGCAAAGGTCTGAAATAGTACAGTTCACTGGTTCTTAGATCTTTAATATTTTCCTTCTATAGACTTCACCCCCAAAGTACTTTTACAAAGTACAGTCAGACGATGATAGTGATAATTCAAAGAATTACAAGTAGAAAAATAATTGTTTAAGAAAGAATAGTGGAAGCTCATGACACTAGCATTGTATGACCTTTAATGTTTTACATGGATTTTAAAAAAGAGCATTAAGAAATCTGCATTGTTTAAAAAT
Organism: Trachops cirrhosus; assembly: GCA_028533065.1. Taxonomy (NCBI): domain Eukaryota; kingdom Metazoa; phylum Chordata; class Mammalia; order Chiroptera; family Phyllostomidae; genus Trachops; species Trachops cirrhosus. Next base: position 26,916,577 of record CM052549.1, read on the forward strand.
TGTTTGTAAAAATAAAAAATGGGCTAAAATATGTACTGCAGTAAACAATAAGGAATTGGAAGAATGGTTCCACATTTAACTGAAGATATTTTTCTAATGTAAAATGTAAAATGTAAAATGACTATATTTATACCTTTATTTTCTGTACCTCTTTTTAAAAATAGAATATTGTTTCTGGTTTGTTTATTATACTATTCAAACATGGTAATGAACTATTGAAATCATTGACCAGTTAGGATGCTCTATTTCTCAATATTGGAAGAAATATTACTTTAACCTCCCTCTTTTTAAGTGAATAATTTATCCATTTATTTAGGAAACATGTATTGAGTCATGGCCATTGAAGAGAAGAATGTTTTAGATGGTAATTGCCTTCAAGTTGCTCATAATTTAGTGGGGAGGTGTGTGAGAGAAACAAAACGATGTGATAAAGGTCTTTCTGTGGAAAACAAAACAGATGTCTCTAACTTTGCCTGAGAATATTAAGGGGGTCCCCAAGAGAAGATGATGAGTCTTGATGGTTGAGGATTTGCTAAGTTGTCACTGCAAAAATACACAAGAATGTGCAAAGGCATAGCAGCATGCTGGAATAAAGTTATTCATTTATTAAACGTTTATTTTGTGCCTACTATGTCTCAGGCATGGTGATAGGCATTGATAATCTAAGGCGAGGATGTTGCTGCCCTCTTGATCTTAAAGTCTAGCAGAAGAGACAGGTATGAAACATGTCTGCACCATAAACTGTGGCGCATCAACTGACAGGGAGTGTGTGGGGTGCTATGGGAGTCCATGGCAGGGGCTGTAGCCATGGGACACAGGAAAGGGTTCCAAGGAAATGACAAATGCAAAACTAGAGTGGTAGTTCAGGCAGCTTGAGCTCCCGTAACATAGTGCCATGGACTGGGTGGCTCAAACAACAGACATTTAATTCTCACAGGTCTGGAGGCTAAGCAATCTAAGACCAAAGGAGCCCACAGATCTGATTCCTGGTGACATCCCTCCTCCTGGCTTACAGACCGCTCGCTGCCTTCTTGTTGTGTCATCACATGGAAAAGCGGGAGAGAGGCAGAGAGCTCTGGTCTCTCTTCCTCTTCCTAGAAAGACACGAATCCCTTCATGGAAGCCTCACCGTCATGTGTGATCTGAACCTAATTATCTCCCCAAAACCCACCTCTAATACTATCACATTTGAGTTGGGAGTGTGTGTGGGGGGGACTCAAACATTCAGTCCATAACAAATAGTGCCATTTTGGCAAAGGAAGGGAATCTGTGAGGTAGGGGTTGAATACATGGAGGTATGTTTCAGGTAAGCCAGAGGACAATTGGTGAGGGCCTTGAATGGCAATCCTAAGAAACAGCAGCAGTGAGAATCCACCAAAGAGTGTTAAACCCTAACCCAAACATTAACCCAAACCCTCCAAATCTAACCATAGTCTGGTTTTGTTTAGAAAGATAACTTTGTTTGTGGTCGAGAGAATGAATTGAAGAGGGGTGAGTGGAACATGACCTTTTAAAAAAT